>CM067360.1:134030746-134630746 GCA_034401795.1 Chaetoderma sp. LZ-2023a
AGAAACAGTGCCAGTCAGCAGAAACAATGCCAGTCATCAGAAACAGTGCCAGTCAGCAGAAACAGTGCCAGTCAGCAGAAACAGTGCCAGTCAGCAGAAACAATGCCAGTCAGCAGAAACAGTGTCAGTCATCAGAAACAGTGCCAGTCAGCTGAAACAATGCCAGTCAGCGGAAACAATGCCAGTCAGCGGAAACAGTGCCAGTCAGCAGAAACAGTGCCAGTCAGCTGAAACAATGCCAGTCATCAGAAACAATGCCAGTCAGCAGAAACAGTGCCAGTCAGCAGAAACAATGCCAGTCAGCAGAAACAATGCCAGTCATCAGAAACAGTGCCAGTCAGCAGAAACAGTGCCAGTCAGCAGAAACAATGCCAGTCAGCAGAAACAATGCCAGTCAGCAGAAACAGTGCCAGTCAGCAGAAACAGTGCCAGTCAGCAGAAACAATGCCAGTCAGCAGAAACAGTGCCAGTCATCAGAAACAGTGCCAGTCAGCAGAAACAGAGCCAGTCAGCAGAAACAGTGCCAGTCAGCAGAAACAGTGCCAGTCAGCAGAAACAATGCCAGTCATCAGAAACAGTGCCAGTCAGCAGAAACAATGCCAGTCAGCAGAAACAGTGTCAGTCATCAGAAACAGTGCCAGTCAGCTGAAACAATGCCAGTCAGCTGAAACAATGCCAGTCAGCAGAAACAATGCCAGTCAGCTGAAACAGTGCCAGTCAGCAGAAACAATGCCAGTCAGCAGAAACAGTGCCAGTCAGCAGAAACAGTGCCAGTCAGCAGAAACAATGCCAGTCAGCAGAAACAGTGTCAGTCATCAGAAACAGTGCCAGTCAGCTGAAACAATGCCAGTCAGCGGAAACAATGCCAGTCAGCAGAAACAGTGCCAGTCAGCAGAAACAGTGCCAGTCAGCAGAAACAATGCCAGTCATCAGAAACAGTGCCAGTCAGCAGAAACAGTGCCAGTCAGCAGAAACAGTGCCAGTCAGCAGAAACAATGCCAGTCAGCAGAAACAGTGTCAGTCATCAGAAACAGTGCCAGTCAGCTGAAACAATGCCAGTCAGCGGAAACAATGCCAGTCAGCGGAAACAGTGCCAGTCAGCAGAAACAGTGCCAGTCAGCTGAAACAATGCCAGTCATCAGAAACAATGCCAGTCAGCAGAAACAGTGCCAGTCAGCAGAAACAATGCCAGTCAGCAGAAACAATGCCAGTCATCAGAAACAGTGCCAGTCAGCAGAAACAGTGCCAGTCAGCAGAAACAATGCCAGTCAGCAGAAACAATGCCAGTCAGCAGAAACAGTGCCAGTCAGCAGAAACAGTGCCAGTCAGCAGAAACAATGCCAGTCAGCAGAAACAGTGCCAGTCATCAGAAACAGTGCCAGTCAGCAGAAACAGAGCCAGTCAGCAGAAACAGTGCCAGTCAGCAGAAACAGTGCCAGTCAGCAGAAACAATGCCAGTCATCAGAAACAGTGCCAGTCAGCAGAAACAGTGCCAGTCAGCAGAAACAGTGCCAGTCAGCAGAAACAATGCCAGTCAGCTGAAATCTCAATTTTCTTGAGCAATCTTTACCATTACAGGGTTAAAACATAATAGATAGATATATTGACTTCAGCATGGGACTTTTTTGTGATCTCACCAGTTCAATGTCATATAGAATTGAGTAAGTGAGAGAATGTTGCTGAGCTCTTTCATGAGCTTTCATACAATTCAGACCATGTAATTAAGACATGGCATGATGCATATCTAATTAAAGCTTATTGAAACACATTGTAGGGTTGCACGATTTGTCGATTATTCGATTAATCGCGATTATATAATTCAAAATGATCATGGACGATTATAAAATGAAATAATCGTGTAATCGGCATGTTGAAACCTTTGTCAAGGCACTTTTACGCTTGTGAAACTCTGCTCGCGTTACCAATCATGGAAACAAACATCCAGCTATCAGCCGAATGTGTGAATGATTAAATAAACTAAATAAATAACTGATTTGTTTGTATTGACTCATGATTAGTTTTAGATGAATAAAGACTGTTTACTTGGTCGCTATTTGTCATTGTTGTTGTAATCACACGCTTATCCCATGTTCCCCATTCACTGAATAGTTATGCGCTAACGGTTTTCCTAAAAATGTTCTAAAACTGATACCACGGAAATTCAATGCATTTTCTCCCGTAAAAATTCTCACCACCTATGCTTATGTTTAATGTATACCTCAAAACACCACCGGGGAAGTGAAATTATTTGATTTGAGCGCCTAATTATTGCGTATCCTTTAATAAAGGTCGTTTATTACATCAAAATGAATCCACAATTTGATATAAAATGGTATCGTGAAAAAATACAAATCACGTGATTCGCCTCCAATTGAAGAGTTTATTTTAGAGCGAGTACTCGGATATAAATATTCTGGAATCGGGGACTCGGAACTCAGGAATTTCTCTATATTATCATTGCGCGATAGGAACTGAGTATTATACTGATCTGAATAACGGGTACCTGTTTGATAAACTCCCGTTAGCGTATAATATCTCGTGAGAACACGCCGCCTCCCATCGCAAAAGAGCTGCTGGCTCCCCAACTTAAGAAATTGGGTATATTGTCGTTCGTAATAATTCATTTTGGATCATTTAATGTTGATCAGCATTACAAAATTCATGCACATTTTCTCCCGTACTTGTTTGGTACATAAAGTTGGTCTTAAAATATATTTATAAGGAATGTATTTAATCACGCCAAGAGTGTTTTAATCACATTTTGACCACAAAAGTGTGCAATAAACTTTATTATATCTTGAACATACGTGGCCTACTATTAGTATTAATCTAATAGGTGGTCAAGATTTACAAATCCGAGGCCTGTATTGACTTCTAAAGGGGCCGGAAATGTATCGGGGCAGAGATCGGTCTGAAGTAGACACACCCTGTGACACAATTGTTATTATTATACACGCTATTCTTACAAATTTGCTCTTAAAAAAAGTTTCCCTATGCAATCTGCTGAGTTAGGGGGTGGGCTTCTAATACAGAGTTTTGCCGTTTTGAAACTGCTGAGAAATCATTGGAGCTCATATGTCAAAGTTAGGGGGTGGTCTTCTATTAGAGCATAGGCTACAATTAAGTGAAATACGGTACCTTCCGTTTTCCATCTAGAAAAATCTTGATACATTCCTTTGTTTGTAATCAGCAACTGGCGTATTTTGTCCATGTATGTATACCCAAGTGCCTAACCCATAATCTTACATTCTGCAATAGCATAATAACGTCCTCTAAGCAGCATTGACGTAGTTAATATAGTTCATGATTAATCGTATGATCGTGATTATTTTTTTTAAATGATTGTGAAAAGTGAATAATCGTGCAACCCTAACACATTGTCAGAAATATGGTTTATACCACATTATATTTTTAACTAAAATTGGGCTATCATGCAGAAAACGACAATATATGGCAGTTGTTGCTATTTTATCTCAAATTTTTGAATGTTTCATATCAAAATAATTCTTCTAAAAATAATACTTTGTGGTTTTATCATAAATGCAATGGTTATGCTTCGACAAACATCTGCCATGTGTATAATTATGTCAAATAGAAGGCTTCATCATTGTTTAGCACGATAGTCACATTCAATCATCTGGAGAGTAAGAATTAAATGGTTCACAGTGCCTGGGTGGATGGTTAGTAAGAATTGAATGTCTTACAATGCCTGGCTGGATGGTTAGTAAGAATTAAATGTCTTACAAAGCCTTGGTGGATGGTTAGTAAGAATTGAATGTCTTACAATGCCTGCCTGGATGGTTAGTAAGAATTAAATGTCTTACAATGCCTGGTTGGATGGTTAGTAAGAATTGAATGTCTTGCAATGTCTGGGTGGATGGTTAGTAAGAATTGAATGGTTTACAATGTCTGGGTGGATGGTTAGTAAGAATTGAATGTCTTACAATGCCTGGGTGGATGGTTAGTAAGAATTGAATGGTTTACAGTGTCTGGGTGGATGGTTAGTAAGAATTGAATGTCTTACAATGCTTGGTTGGATGGTTAGTAAGAATTGAATGTCTTACAATGCCTGGGTGGATGGTTAGTAAGAATTGAATGTCTTGCAATGCCTGGGTGGATGGTTAGTAAGAATTGAATGGTTTACAGTGTCTGGGTGGATGGTTAGTAAGAATTGAATGTCTTACAATGCCTGGTTGGATGGTTAGTAAGAATTGAATGTCTTACAATGCCCGGGTGGATGGTTAGTAAGAATTGAATGTCTTACAATGCCTGGGTGGATGGTTAGTAAGAATTGAATGGTTTACAATGCCTGGTTGGATGGTTAGTAAGAATTGAATGGTTTACAATGCCTGGTTGGATGGTTAGTAAGAATTGAATGTCTTACAATGCCTGGTTGGATGGTTAGTAAGAATTGAATGTCTTACAATGCCTGGTTGGATGGTTAGTAATAATTGAATGGTTTACAATGCCTGGTTGGATGGTTAGTAAGAATTGAATGTCTTACAATGCCTGGCTGGATGGTTAGTAAGAATTGAATGTCTTACAATGCCTGGGTGGATGGTTAGTAAGAATTGAATGGTTTACAATGCCTGGTTGGATGGTTAGTAAGAATTGAATGTCTTGCAATGCCTGGTTGGATGGTTAGTAAGAATTGAATGTCTTACAATGCCTGGGTGGATGGTTAGTAAGAATTGAATGGTTTACAATGCCTGGGTGGATGGTTAGTAAGAATTGAATGTCTTACAGTGTCTGGTTGGATGGTTAGTAAGAATTGAATGTCTTACAATGCCTGTGTGGATGGTTAGTAAGAATTGAATGGTTTACAGTGGATGGTTAGTAAGAATTGATTTCACATCAAGAGTATACTTACCACCCTGATACTCTATGATATTTCCTAAATATCGACCTAGCTTCAATAATACTCAGAATTAAAAAGAAACTGCCCCCCACTGGGCAGGTTACTCAACTGACAGTCCAGCGGATGTGTAGCCCAAACTTGGACATGCGCGGGGCTGACTCATTCTCTTCTTAAAATATTGACCTGCCATTGCAACACGCTTTCTAGCCTTGCTTTTTCTTTCTATCTTTTTTAAGCTTTGAGTTGTTTTGCAACTTGTTTTGACTGAATATTAGTATGTCTGATGCTGCCAAGTCGCTGGAAGATGCTCCCGGTCCAAGCCATCGGATGTACTTTAGTAAATTTATTGATAAAAAATTTACGTGTTGACTCGGATGGTGTTTCCGGGATTCTCGCTACCTCGTGGATACGTCTTTATTAGGCTAGCTCTTTTTGGGGGAGGCCTATATATTAGCTAATGCATGTTGTGCTTTGTTTTTCAGAACATGAGCTGATATTTGAAGTGTATCCTTTATTTTAAACAATATTTATACTTGGTTTCTGGGTCCTTCTAATTTATTATGAGTTTGCTGAGGGAATTATTACCATAAGAAGTAATTTTTCTGCATTCTCCCCCCACAACGGAGTTTTGGATTCAGGATCAGGTATTCCTGTTGTTGTTCATCAGACTTCACTTGTCCTCAGAAGTCATCTTATGAGGTTTATTTAGGAGAGAAAAATTTTCAGTCATTTTATTTCTAAAAGTTTTAGAAACCTTTTGACTGAGTGTTGAGTTATTTATCTTTGATGGTTTGCATAGGATCATTGTGTTTATAAAGTTCAATTACTAATGAATCTGTTTTGAGCTGTGAAGTCTAAAACATTGCCTCTCAAGTATTCAAGTTCAAATTCTAATGTCTCCCTTGTCTTCTTAAAGAAGTATAAGAAGTTTTTAGGATTTGTTTACCTTTTGTCAGGCCTATAGTTATTTCTATGGCCCTGGTTTATCCTTTCATTTGATGGTCAAAGTTTTCCTTATGGATCTTCTGCCTTCTGCAATTGTTTTTTTGGTTCGTCATAACTGAAAACTAATTCTTTCCATTTTGTGTCGTTTCAGACGGTAATTGAGAACAAATGCCCTTCCTGCCACCATTTCGTGAAGGCCCGCTTTTTCCCTTATGACGGCACTAGGTGCAGTACATACGTGCCCCTTCTAAATTGCCATGTGTGTCAGTCATGGCCGGTGGAGGTGATGACTGATATTTTAATTCGGCAGGTGAACGAGTGGGTGGCGGACGAGAAGAGGCATCTGGAAAAGGAGTGTGGTAAGAAGAGGAAGGCATCCATGCCAGACATGTAGGCCTTCCGTCTTGAAATGATGGGAGAGATGAAGAAGACGATCACGGATCTTGTCCCGGAATTGCTTCGTAGCTTGCTTCCCGGGTCAAGTTCGTCATTGTCTTCTTAATTTTCTCCAGGACAGAGTGTTCCCGTCTCTGGGTCTGGCTCTCTTAGCAAACCAGTTTTCGCTATAGACCCAGAGATGGCCCCCGTTGGTCCGGTGCTGAGGCTTGCCTCACCCATGGACGCGGGAGCGAAAGACATGGCCTCAGGCGCTCGCTTATCGTGTGCTCTAGGGCAGCCTAAGGCTAAGAGTATCAGTGCCTCACGCGATACCCCTCCTGCCCAGGCCAAGCTTGATCCCTTTTCAAGCTTGGTATCTAATCTTTCTCGGCTAGATCCGGAACCTGGAATAGCCACGGCGCAAGCCATGCCGGCCCTTATGGGTCCGTATGGCTTCCCTGGCTTTCCAGGAGTATCTTCAGCTCTGGCCATTACCCCACCAGGTGATTGTTGTTGAGGACGACGAAGGCCCTATACCCGTCGAACATTCACAGGTGGCCACTGAAGAGGACTGGCTGGATGCTTGCCAATGGCTGTTGAACATCAAGCCAGAACTCCAGGTGGATCCACCGGCCTCCCAGCGGGACCAGGGGCCATGGTTAGGAGGGAAACTGGTGACGAGCACCATGCCATCTCTGCCGTATACGGAGCATATCATCGATATGTTCGCTGCGGCAGAGACATCCATTCAGCCGAAAGGACGCCTTGCGAAGGCCCCCTCATGATGTGGCACGGCGCTGCCGTATAAGTTCTGATAACCATGTGGCTTTGAGCGAAGACACATAGCCTGGGTCCCAGTCTGACACGGGACCCTTGTGCGCTAGCACCCTGTGCAATGCTAATTCCGTGCTGCGGGACACAGAGGAAAGTACGAGAGGAGCGATTAGTAGCAGCATCCGTGGCCCACCAAACTTCTCTTTCAGTTCAGAGAGCCATTCAGGATGGCATTAACCTGGCTCTGGACTGCATGATGAGATCTGTAACCAGGAGTTTACGGGCGAGGCGCGCATTTGCCCGTGACAATTTGTGCCCCTCGCAGGACCTGTACAATCGGCTTCTTCGGACGCCGATGGCAGGTCCAGGGTTATTTGGAGGTGAAGGATGCCTGCACCTCCAACAAATCATAAACCTGGTGAAAAACCAGAGGGCACTGCGAGAGCAGTTTGAATTACTCCGCAGGGAGTGTGTTCGAGCAGCGCCCCCTGCCTTCCACCCTCAGCAGGCTAGAGTTGGTGGTGGCCTTGTCAGATGCCAACCACCTACGCAGTGTCGGCCATGGAAATGCCAGCGTAAGCCAGCTAAGGGGGAGCGCAGGCTCCTCCAGCACAACCCGCCAGACAACCCGCATACCGAGGTGCGCGTGGCGCTGGTAGAGGAGCACGGGGTTCTGGTCGTGAGAGCCGAACCTGATGGGTCGGCTCTCACAAAGACCACACCAGTGCTGCTAGGACAGCCACCAGAGACAGGGCTTCTCTTGCACTTCTCGCATCCACCTCAATCCTTAGGTGCACCCGTGGGAGGCTGTCTGGCCTTCCACATGCAAGTGTGGGAGCGGATTACTCAGGACCACTCAGTCTTGCGATGGCTTTCAGTCGGTTACCATCCCGACTGGATTTCAAATCAGCCATCGCGCCTGTCTCTGGTTCCGATCTGGCCTCAAAATCCAAGAGATCCCGATCAACGGTTGTGTATAGAGGAAGAAATTCAATCCCTCATACTAAAACACGCTATTCAACCCGCACAAAAATGTCCTGGTTATTATTCAACCGGAGGGTGGAGACCAATTCTCAACCTCAAGCCTCTCAACAGTTTATCCTCACACCAAGTTTCAAAATGGAAACCGTAAGAACGGTGTTAGCAGGATTGAGGAAGGGAATGTGGACAGCATCAATAGATCTGAAAGACGGCTATTTTCACATTCCCATTGCGAAGAGCTTTTGTCGGTTCCTGAGATTTGCATTTCAAGGCCGGCAATGGGAATTCAGGGTTCTCCCATTTGATATATTGATGACTCCTTGGGTCTTCACTCGAGTGGTCCAAGCTATGATGTCATACCTCCGCAGGAGACACATAGCAATCCACACATACATAGATGACTGGCTGTTAAAAGCACACACTCAAAAAAGACTATCAGCAAATCTGGAGATAGTTTTGAAAACTGTTACAGATCTAGGCTGGATAATGAACTTTCAAAAGTCAGAGCTGACTCCATCCCAGAAGTTTGTTTACCTGGGCATGTTCTTCGATCGAAAGATAGGATATGTTTACCCATCTCAAGAGAGAGTAGAAATACTCATCTCAGTCATACAGTCAGTGTGCAACAGTCGTCATGTCCTGGCACGGGTCTACTTGAGAATGTTGGGGTTGATGGTTTCTTTGGAACCAGTCATTCCACAGGCAGCCTTACACTGGCGGCCGATCCAGTTATTTCTCATGACACAGTGAACCCAGAGTACGGGTTTCGGGGACTCAAAGGTGTCAGTGTTGGAACCGCTTATTCACCACCTTCAATGGCGGATAAAGAGAGAAAATCTCCTGGTGGGGGTGATGTTGTCACCTCTCCACCCTCAGTTAACGATGTACACAGATGCAACAATGGAGGGATGGGGAGCTTGCCTGGAAGAAAACAAAGTATCAGGGCTTTAGAATCTGGATCAGTCAAACGAACATATCAATCTGCTGGAAATGTGAGCAGTAGTCTTAGCCATGGAACACTTCCTAGAGAAGGTCAATGGCAAGAGTTTTCTGGTTCGATCACACAATACAACAGTAGTAACTTACATAAGCCACCAGGGCGGAACGAAGTCACCCAGTCTGTATGATGACATGGAAACTGCTTTGCTGGTGCCTAGATCATGGAATTTCCCTGAAAGCAGTTCATATTCCTGGAAGGCTAAATCTATTAGCAGACTCATTGAGCCGAAGAATGAGCATTCTTCACACGGAATGGCAACTATATCAATGTGTGGCAGATCGCCTGTTCAACCACTGGGGCAAGTCCAACATAGATTTATTTGCAATGAACAAGAATGCGAAGATGGCGACGTATGTCTCTCCGATTCCAGATCCGAGCGCTATCGCAATAGATGCGTTAGCTATCAGCTGGGAGGGAATGTATGCATACATATTCCCGCCAGCAATCCTGATTCCAAAAGTTCTCCAGAAAATCAGGCAGCAGGAATGCCAAGTGCTTCTGATCACCCCAAATTGGCCAAGCCGATCATGGTATACAGATCTGGTGGACCTTCTGGTCTGCAATCCTGTTCCTCTGCCTCTGATGGACAACATTATCTTCCAGGGCAAGGCCTTGAACAACAACCCGTCAATGTTCCAATTGACTGCGTGGATGTTGTCAAGGAATCAGCATTTAAGGAGGGGTTTTCTGAGCAAGCAGCCATGTTTATGGCAAAAGCCAGAAGGGGGTCAACCTCCAGAGCATATAATTATAAAATCAACAGATTTGCTGAATGGTGCTCAAAAAGATGTATTAATCCAATGGAATCATCTATTCAGGTAGTAGCCGATTTCCTCTGTCACCTTTTTGATGCCTATAGCCTCAAGCCTAACTCTATTGCTGGCTACAAGTCAGGTTTAATGTCAGTTATCCCTTCCTTGGCTAATAGGAGAAGTGATGAAGTATGTAATCTAAATACTTTAATCAAAGGCATGGGTAATCTAAGACCAAGGAATCCTCCAGTGATTCCATCTTGGAGTTTATCGTTAGTACTTCAAATATTAGCAGATAAACCCTTTGAACCACTAAGCTCTGTTTCCATGAAAATGTTGATGCTTAAAACAATTTTTTCTGATTGCTGCAGCTTCAGCCAGACGAAGAAGTGAGATTCATGCTTTGTCAGCAGAGCCAGACCGTTTTGTGGTGACAGGGGAAGGCCTTAGGCTTCTACCTAGAGTTAACTTTAGGGTGAAAAACCAGTCTTTAAAATGTCCTGGTCAGCCTATAGTTTTACCTGCTTTGACTAGGTTTGATCCTAATTCAAAGGCTTGGTGTTCAGTCCGTGCATTATCACATTATAAACAACGTACACAGGAATGGCGGACGGACCCTAGTGCTTTATGGCTATCTTACATTGAACCCCATGGGAGAGCTGCTAAAGCTACCATTTCTAGGTGGATTGTGGAATGCATCCAGCATTGCCACAAAGCCGCCATGGGAAAACAAGTTGACATGGCCAAGGCTCACTGTGTTCATGGCGTAGTGACATCCACGGCTCTGTTTAACGGAGTGCTGGTGGATGACATTATGTCAGTAGCACAATGGCACTGAGTCTAGTTTTACAGATCATTACCTCCATGACACGTCAAATCCACTTGCCTTATCGATTTTACATAAACGTTAAATCTGTATATATTTGTAAATATTGTATATAAGGCCGTTGACTCACACACAGTGCAATTTAGTGGGGGAATCCCCGCTTTTCCGTACTGTACCTATCATCGCCAGTGGTGATTAAAGGGAACGTCATCAAAATAGGTTAGTCCTATATTTGGTGATGGTTATTTTTTGTCACTTTTTTGTTACTTACTAAAATGGTGGTGGTTTTGTGTTCTTTGTGGTGCCATCTGAGAGTTTACGAAATGAAGCTTTCGTCCGATGTCTTATAGTACTTTATCATGAGTACATAGAGAGCATATAGGACATCTTTAAAAGAGGGTGGGGTGTCGGGGAGAGCGGATGTTAAACGGTCATTACTCTCAACATTGGTTGTGTTATCCGATGTCCAAATCATTTCCTGATTGTGTTTACATACGCAATTTCAGATGTTTGTTGAGGGGGGGGGGGATTCTTTTTACTTCAGAGTATTATTGAAGCTAGGTCGATATTTAGGAAATATCATAGAGTATCAGGGTGGTAAGTATCACCTCTCGTGAAAAAAGAAATCTGTGATTTCGTTTAATGTCTTATAGTGCCTGGTTGGATGGTTAGTAAGAAATGAATGTCTTGCAGTGCCTAGTGGATGGTTAATAAGAATTGAATGTCTTACAATGTCTTGGTGGATGGTTAATAAGAATTGAATGTCTTACAATGTCTTGGTGAATGGTTATTAAGAATTGAATGTCTTATAATGCCTGGGTGGATGGTTAGTAAGAATTGAATGGTTTACATTTCCTGGGTGGATGGTTAGTAAGAATTGAATGGTTTACAGTGTCTGGGTGGATGGTTAGAAGGAATTGAATGTCTTACAGTCCCTGGGTGGATGGTTAGTAAGAATTGAATGGTTTACAGTTCCTGGGTGGATGGGTGGTAAGAATTGAATGGTTTACAGTGCCAGACAACATAATTTCCAATGATCCACTATACAAGATGTGTAATACGTCGCCGCTGTCTGTAAAAGTCAACCAGCAAGGATGGCCATGTGCTAATGATGCCAGAAGAGACGCCAGCAAAGAGAGCCTTGGAATTCTCCCTATTCGGAGCCAGCAAAATATAAAACCAGGAAAGGAAATCATTGCATAAATCAGCTAAGCGTGCTATGAGGTGATCTCAAGAAAGCAGGACTCGGTACACTCAAGTCAAGAATGGACCTGAGGAAGCTAAGGATTTCAGCTGAGGACAAGACACAGTGGGCAAAAGTGAAGAAGGACTGATTGCAGCTGTAGAATGTTTCTACTACTACTACTACTACTACTACTACTACTACTACTACTACTACTACTACTACAGCCGCAGAATACAGTAATCATACATACATCCTTAATCAAGGGTCATAACTCTGGTTCATTAAGTCGTTTTTATCTCACCTAAGCGAGCATATACAATCGCGCTTTGGCTGTCTGTCTGTCTGTCTGTCTGTCATCTGTCAACAATTGTGGCACGTTTCGCCATTTGTGTGATGCATTAAAAACAAATTTGGCAGATATATTTCTTTTGGCAATATCTATTTGGGCTATGAAGATGAAGAGGCCACAAATAGCAGAGTTATGGCCCTTGATATATTTTCAAAGTATGAAGCTATGGAGAAAATGTTTTGTGGCACATTTCGCCATTTGTCAATGGATTAAAACCAACTTTGGGAAATATGATTCTTTAGTCAATATCTATTGGGGTTATGAAGATGAAGTGACACTGCCCACAAATAGCAGAGTTATGGCCCTTGTAATAGTTTCAAAGTATCGAAGCCTATGGGGAAAATATGTTTGTGGCACGTTTCGTCATTTGTCACGTGATTAAAGACAGACATGTTCCTTTCGGTTATATCTATTTGGGCTATAAGGATGAAGTGGCCACACTCTTAAACAAGGTCCATAATTCTGGTTCATTAATGCGTTTTTAAGTATTGATGCCTATTTGGAAAATTGTTTTTTTCACGTTTCGTCTTTTATCGATGGATAAAAACCCAATCCAGTAGATAGATTCTCTTAGGCAATATCTATTTGGGCTACGAAGATGAAGTGGCCGTGCCCACAAACAGCAGAGTTATGTTCCCTTGCTATATTTTCAAAGTATTGGAGCCAATGTGGAAAATATGTTTATTAATAGATTACAACTAACTTTAGTAGATATGGGGCTATGAATATGAAGCGACCACGCCTTTAAACAAGGGCAATAACTCAGGTTCATTGAGGTGTTTTTAAGTATTGAGCCATATGGAGAAAATACATGTTTTCACCAATTGTTTATAGATTAAAATCAAATTTAGAAGATAAGTTCCTTCAGTCAAATATCTATTTAAACTATGGATATAAAGAGTATGCATCTTTAAACAAGGGCCATAATTCTGGTTAATTAAGTCTTAAACTATTGAACCCTATGGTGAAAATCTATTTGTTTTGTCAATTGTTGATGGATTAAAAACAAATTTGGCAGATATGTTCCTTCAGACAATATCTATTCGGTCTATGAATATGAAGTAGGCACGACTTGAAATAAGGGCCATAGTTCTGGCTCTTTAAATCATTTAAAATATTGAACCCTATGGGGAAAATAATCTGTCACGTTTCGTAAATAGGTAATGGACTAAAACAGATTTGTCAGAAATGTTCCTTTAGTACACTTCAATCAAATGTAAGTAGTGTCAGGGATGGCTGCCCCATTGATTAATGATACTTCCTGTTGATCAATCATGCCACTATTCTTGCATTTCCTCATACAAATTTGTTACTGTGACCTCACCATTAGCCCTTTGTCAGTGGTGTGACAATTGAACTATTGATCAATGGTGTCTCTGATGCCTGCCCCACTGGTCGATGGTACTTTTCCCGTAGGTAAATAATGTCAATATTCCTGCATTACCTGTTGGTAAATGTCATTTTTTGTGTCAATAATGTGAGGAATGGCTGCCCTATTTATCAATGGTACCATTCCCATTGGTATATAATGTCAATGACACCAATATTCTTGTATTTCCTCATCCAATCTTATTTACTGTGACCATCATCCAGTTGGTAAATGTCGTCTGCTGGGTCAATAATGTCAGGGATGGCTGCCCCATTGATCAAGGGTATTTTTCCCATTGGTCAATAGTGTCAAGGACACCAATATTTTGACAGGATATAATGTGATGGCGCCATCCGGACAGGCGGTAGTGTGGTTTCCGGATGATAACTTTGTTACAGTTTATCAGATCACTTTGAAACTTAATAGGGTGGTTGGATTAGGTTTGTAGAAGAAATCTTTAGAAATGTACAATAATCCAAAATCCAAGCTGGTCACCAGCCACCTGTAGATGGTGGTTGAACTAGGTCTGGAGAAGAAACTCATCAAATCGGCGATAATCCAAAATCCAAGATGGCTGCCAACCAAGGGTGTCCATCTTGAAAATTGGTGTCCGGATGATAACTCAATTACCGTTTATGGGATTGCTTTGAAACTTGATAGGGTGGTTCAACTAGCTCTGGAGAAAGAAATTATTGAAGTCGACGATGATCCTAAATCCAAGTTGGCCCCCCAGCCACTAGTGGCCATCTTGAAAATTGATTTCTCCATTTCTGTTTAGCGGAGCACTTCGAAACTTCATGGGATGACAGGACTATGTCTGAGGAGAAAACTTATTGAAATCGTAGATGATCCGAAATCCAATTTGGCCGCCAGCCACTGGCCGCCATCTTGAAAATTGATTTCCAGATGATAACTCCATGACTGTTTAGTGGATCACGTTGAACTTCATAGGATGACTGGTCCACATTTGATAGCTCCCATTCATTGATTTGTCATCATGTCGTGGTATTATGCACCATTTGTGTCGCTCTTGTTGTATTAGTGGTAAGGATGATTGTCGCATTGGTCAATAATGATAAGGACCATTGCCATCTGTCTATGGCAACAGTTATGATTGCCTGATGGACCAATGATGCTTGTTGGGCATTAATTAATCTAAACCTTTTACAGTGCCTCATCAGCTAGGTGAGCACTATGGACATTGGGCCATTTATTAAGTATTGAATCCTATGCGGAAAATATGTGTTTCGTCAATTGTTGATGATGGATTAAAACCAAATTTAGCAGATATGTTCCCTCAGGCAATATTTATCTGTTTTATAAATATGAAGAGGTCACGACTTAAAATAAGGACCATAACTCTGGCTCTTTAAGGTGTATTTGCCTCACACCATAGGGAAAGCGAGACAATGGTGTTAACTATTACGGCATCTGGCGTGCCATTTTCGGTAAAGTTTTTCAAAGCTCTTATTAGTTAATAGTGGCTCCTCTGATTTCAATGAAATTTTACGATCGGCATCACTACTAGGACAAACTATGACAAAATTGTGTAATTTTCCATCTTTTTTCACGGTTTTGGGCTTTGAATTTTTAAACACTTTTCTTGCGTTAAAGTTTTTTATTGGCCTTTTTAATACATCAATGCCTGTCCAGGTTTTAATGAAACTTTGCTGATGTGTTCTGTGCAATGCAATCTTCATCATTACTAAGCAGATTTGGGGGGAATTTCTCATGTCTTTTTCTTGGTTTTGGACTTAGAATATTTTGGAGGATATTTGCGTTAAAGTTTTTCAGTATCCTTATTGTTCAACAATGGCCCATCAGATTTCAATGAAACCTTACAGACTGGTTCTATCCAATGCAGAGATGCAATCCCCAGCATTACTAAGCAGATTTTCTGTGAATTTCTCATGTTTTTGAATAATTTTTGTGTTAAAGTTTTTCATTAGCCTTATTACCCTACCAAAATTCTCTCACCACATCCACATCCCTCTTTAGTTCATAATTATAATGATTATGCAAGTGGTTTACCTTTTAAGTATCAAAATATTTATCCAGTGGTCAATAATATCAGGGGCGAGACATATCATGCTTTAGCATTCTTGTTTAAGTATTGAACCCTATTGGGAAAATAATCTGTCACGTTTCATAAATTTTTAATGTATTCAAACAAGATTTGGCAGAAATGTTCCTTTATTACACTTTAATCATTTGACAATTTGTGTCAGGGATGGCTGCCACAATCATTGTTCAATGATACATTTCCCATTGTTCAATCATGCCAGTATTCTTGCATTTCCTCATCCAAATTTTTTAATGTAACCTCACCATCACGTCTTTGGTAAATGTCAGTGTTGTGACACTTGAAACATTGGTCAATAGTGTCAGTGATGGCTGCCCCATTGATAAATGGTACTTTTCCCTTTGGTTAATAATATCAATGACACTAATATTCTTTCATTTCCTCCATTGGTAAATGTCATCTGCTGAGTCAATAATGTCAGGGATGGCTGCCTCATTGATCAATGGTACTTTTGCCATTGGTCAATAGTGTATAGGAAACCAATATTTTTGTATTACTGGGAAGGATGATTGCCTCATTGGTAAATAATGATAAGGTCCATTGGTTTATGGCAACAGTTATGCTTGCCTGATTGATGAATGGTGTTTCTTGTGCATTAATTAATGTAAAAATATTTACAGTTCCTCATCATCTAGGTGAGCACAATGGTGGCGGGCCATTTATTTTCAAAATCAGGAACAATACTGCCTGTACCGGCCAAGTCCCACCAATACATTTTCAATGAGGTATCTGACAATGGTATGTGCTTATAAATTAAATCTCCATATATCCTGTAATGAGTGTGTTTAGCAATATTGCTACGGCTTCTTACTGGGCAAGCTGATAAATCTTCTTAAAATACCTTCAACCCATATACTGATCTCCTATTTCAGTGTATAAATATGTCCAATTAACACATGGCTAGTGGCTAAAGATAGAGCACTCGGCATCACTGCCATTGTTAATTTGATTGTCCATCCTTGGCTGGTAGCATCTTGAGTGGGCCGGCTGTCTTATTAAATAGTAAAGACATACGATTGATACAACAACGCTTAGTCCATCATCAATTAAGCAATCATGACAAACTTACCTAGGTCATTCATGACATAATTGATTATGACATCGTCCTAATATCATGGTAGCTCATTATGACATCAAGATTGATTGATAAACTGCAAAGTTCAATTGAGCAAAGACTAATTATTGCATTAAAATTTTGCTTTACTCACCACTAAATGACCTTGAGGTGGTCAGATTTTTGTTTCTTGAGGATGTTTATAATCTACATCCTCATGTACATCTTTTGTAAAACATTAGCAGTTCTGTCTGGCGTGTTTCCGACAAAATGGTAAAAGCCATTATTATAAGCGTGTGGTTGAGTTTGAAGTGACACGCAGATGGCTGACGATGTGAGATGTTGTCAGACTTGTCATTCGTACATATTGAGATTGAAATATGCACCAGGATATTCTGTACTCTCAACTGCTGATATCTTTCCTTAAAATGCAGGAGGCTGTGGTTATGGTATATTTCTACATTTTCAGGGTCAATTTGAGAATTAGATTGTCAATATGATCGCCGTTTTAAGATGACCACCATTTCTAACTATCTTGAAGCAATTTATGACCTTGTTAGCATTGGTTTCAAATACTTGAATGCTGCCTTGATCATGACTATTTTCAATCTATTTGTCTCACCTGGAAACAGAGAGCGAAACAGGTATCACTTTTCTCATGACGGTGGCGGCAACCTTAAGTTTCTGAATTTAGCAAATCATCTTTGCCTATATTTGAAGATTGCTTAATCCTACTGGAACCAAGTTTGGACACTGGGTTGCCTATGCCACAAGGAGCCAGCATGGTGCTAGTACGGTTACTATCTCAAATGTCAAGGTCACTGACAAAGAGGAAACAAGCAAGACATTTAATTTTGCAGAATTCTTGTCTTTTATTATAATTACATTTCAGGAGAATTGTGATATGGTGGTTATCTCGGATTAAAAACTGACTAGAAAAGTCACAGGTTCCATCGTTATGTACTTTGTTCTCTGTTTACATGCGGACATTATGCTTTATGGTAATGTAATACACAGCACAAAATTTAACCTGACATAGTCACCATAACATTTGATGACGATGAAATCTTGCTATTTGTAGACGTTATTTTATATTAATGATTCAATCTTGAACCTCAGAGGGTCACATGTTCATTCTTGTTTTCAGCGGAATCGCATTGTTCGGAAACCACTGGGTGCTACAAAAGGATATTCCAGTACAGTGATTCCAGAAAGTGAATATCGAGGTAGGCACTCAATGGGCACTCAATATGCACTCAATATGCACCCAATATGCACTCAATGGGCACCAAATATGCACTCAATGGGCACTCAATATGCATTCGATGGGCACTTAATGGACACTCAATGGGCACTCCATATGCACTCAGTGGGCACTCAATATGCACTCAATGGGCACTTAATGGACACGCAATGGGCACTCAGTGGGCACTCAATGGGCTCTCAGTGGGCACTCAATGGGCACCTAATATTCACTCAATGGGCACTCAATATGCACTCAATGGGCACTCAATGGGCAATCAGTGGCATTCAATGGGCACTCAGCGGGCACTCATGTTCAAATAAATACATATCAATTCGTCCTTTATTCAGCACTATACCTCAGTCTCAGCAAGTTTAGTACATTGTGTCAGTCAACAAATTGTATCCGCCTGCAGTGACTAACCCTTTCACTGAGGAATTCCTCAGATGTCACTTTCAACCTACCCATACAGGAAAACAGTTGAATATTTTGAAATTAATTTGACTGGAAGCCACAATTTTACTTTTTCTAGGATTTGTCGGTGCAAGGGTTAATCGTTGAAGGAATGATAGTGTTCACTAGATTAAGAATATGGGTTTTTCCCAGAGCCAGTCCTCAGATTTTTGTTTTTGTTGAGCTATGTGCCAAAATAGCTCAACATAGCGATCAAAATAACATTGCAGCCTTTCAATTTAAAATCTCAATAAAACTTTACAGATTTGTTAACATCCAGTCTACATCATGGTGACAAAGTTCTTAAAGTTGTTTCTAGGTGTTTACAGTGGACATTAATTCATCAAGGAGTTATGCGACTTTAATGAAATGTTTTAATTAAACTTGTTGCATTTTGATAAAATCTTCAAATGTTGTGTAAAAATCATATATTTATAGATAATAGAGTAGTATATCCGGAGTCAAAATGATACCACCTCAAAATGATACCACCTCAAGCACATATGGCTCGGCGTAGATATGGGGCAAAAGTTATCTATGTCGCGGCCCGTCCTGGTAGAAATGTTTTCGAACAAAAAAGTTATTTACGTCGCGACCCTCTACGCAAGGCAGGCCCCTACTGGGTGCCGATCGGCGATCCGTGGCCCCCACAACTATCTCAAGCCCTGGGGCAGCCAATTGGCGATCCATGGCCCCCACAGCTATCTACGTCGCGGCGCGTTCCGGTAGATAACTTTTGCCCCAATTATTTATCGTGGCGCGTTCCGGTAGATAACATTTTGCCACCTACGCCGAGCCTTATATACAAGAAGGCATCTTGACTATACATGAAGAGTTAAACTGACTTCATCCCCTCAGGGGCAGGGGCTAGATGCTTCACTTTGCCGCCGGCTAAGAAACGTAGCTCTAAGACTATATGAGTCATTTGTGGGCTAGTGAGTCCCACTCGCTGAAGCAGTTTAACAGCACCCTTGGCTTTGGTGACATGTGACACACCATCTACCCATAGGATTCCCTCCTGGAGGTTAACAGCTTCTTCTGGTCCATCGAATGGACGACGCAGCAGGAGCTTTCCACCTGTAACCCCGATCCGGTGACCCATCCTCGTCAGGGAGACACCTTCACCTATGTAGGTGAGGAAGGATGATCCCCGATTGTAGAGCTTTCAAACTTTCCCATCCCTTTTCACAACAGTGGAGAGGGGAGTAACCTCTATGTCAATGACTGCGGGAGGTCTATATAGTGGCAACCATGTTTGCCAGTTACCACCAGGTCCAGCGTGTACCACACTTCATTCTTCTCAAACATGAACTGCAGGTTTACCAGGGTCAATAGCAGACCCTCATTGGCCATCGGCGGGGCACTGCTCAAATAGGGTTTGACCAGATGAAAGCTGAGGTTGTCATTTAGGGTGTTGATGTCTGCCACCTCTGTATCCGAGACCTCAATCAACGGCTCGAGGATGTACTTCCTCTTCGGGAAATCGTACCAAAATACGATCTTGTGGCCATCTATGTTGCGGCCCAGGTGCCCTTTCGACACATCCTTGAGGTCTATGAGCATCTCCACCCCATCACCACCAATGGAGTGGAGGGAGAATGCCTTTGAGCTTGCTTCGTACTGTAGAGCGAATGACTTGCCATCACTCTCTTCTACCTTGGCAGCATCAACTGCATACACAACTGCGAGGTCAGCAAGACCAGTCGAGTGAGCAAATATGGGTTCCATAGCACGCTATAGGAGGGGTTTAAACGAGACATATAACCATGCCGATTGTCCGACTGCTGCTCTCCGGTGGTGAGAACATAATCTCACCCTCTCTAGAGGGGAGACGGGCGGTACAGTACCATGTAATAATAATAATAATCTTTATTTAATGAGGGTAAACAACGTCAGTAAAATCTGATCTTCCCGAGGCCCTCAGAAAGAATGCACACACATGCACACACATGCACGCACACAGACAAACTGACAGAGAAAAACACTGCAAGTACACTTACACACAAATCATACTATGTACAAATATATACAACATATTACAAGTAGAAATAGTCAGTTATTAGTCAAAAGTTTACATACATGTATTATATCCTGGGTACAAATGATATACAATTATTAGAATGCTAGCTATTAATTATTTTTATTTTTATTTTATTATTATTTTTTTAAAGCAGCGTGGGTGTCACTGCTAAACACACTTTAAATCATGTCATCATTAACATACTTAGCTGGCTTTATACCTATGCCCTTGGAATTCAGAGTGTAATGGCTCTGAGTTTATTACTTTATCATTACATTTGATTTATATATTCCTGAAGATTGGACTTGAAAGACATTAAAGTGGTAGACTGTGTAACAGTTGAGGGTAGAGAATTCCACAGTTGTGGGGCTGCATGTGTAAAGCTTTTCTTTCCATAATCTGTTTTAATCTTGGGAACTTGTAGATGATTAAATGTCTTTGAGCGCAAATTCCTAGTGTGTGCATCCTCGATTGAAATGAACATGTCTTTTATGTAGCTGGGAGCAAGCCCATTTCTCGCCTTGTATGTCATAATGCCTGTTTTAATCATCATTCTTTTAGTTAAAGTTGTCCAATTTAGTGTTTTATATAATGGTGCTGATGGTGTTCTATAAGGCATATCTAATATTACTCTAGCAGCTCACTTTTGTAACTTTTCTAACCTATCCAACAGTGTAGGTGAAGATTGACAAAATACAAGACTGCAGTAATCTATGTGTGAAAGAATATAAGATTTATAAAACAGATTTCTTTGTTCTGTGTTAAGATAATTCTTATTTTTCTTTAGCATATAGATCAACAAAGAAATCTTTTTACACAATTTGCCTATATGTTCATTCCATGTAAGTGCATTATCTATATTTAAGCCTAAAAGTTTGTCAGATTTAACAACATTTAGGTTTCCATTGCTTGTAGATATTGTAACATCATGTGTGTTTATATGTTTTAATTTATACCTACTTCCCAACATCATCAATTTAGTTTTATCTGTATTCAGCAACATTTTATTATCTATGCACCAGTTTTCTACAGATTGCATACCGGTAGTTAAGTTTTTTCGTATTTCAGAGCTATTGGAGCTAGCAGTATGCATAGTCGTATCATCTGCATACATATCCATAAGGTTATTGACACACATAGGGAGATCATTGATGTATAAAATGAACAGGAGCGGTCCTAATACAGAGCCCTGCGGTACTCCGATATCAATTGGCAAATGGTTAGAAACCTTTCCAGAAATTGAAACGTATTGTTGTCTGTCCTTTAAATATGAACAAAACCAGTTTAAAGCATCTTCTCCAAATTTGTATATTCTTAGTTTTCTCAGCAAAATATCATGATTGACAAGATCGAATGCTTTCTTAAAGTCAATCATTACTGAGCCAACAAGATCTCCATTGTCTAATGAAGACCTCCATCGTTCTACTAGTTTTAGCAATGCCGTTTCGCAAGAATGCTTGTGTCTGAAGCCAGATTGTGATTCTATTAATAAATCATGCTTAGTTATAAACTTATAAATATGATCATGTATATGTCGTTCAATAACCTTAGAGATAGTAGGTAATATAGAAATGGGTCTATAGTTGCTGATATTATTTTTGCTGTCAGATTTATATAGTGGTTTTACTTTAGCACATTTCCACATTTTTGGGAATTCACCCCTAGCAGTGCTGGAGCCATTCAGCACGGTGTGGCAGCTGTGGCCACTCTCGTGTAGAATGGGTCCTCTTCGAGGTGCCCCAGCGGGGCACAACATACATACACGCAGATGTGCTACATCAACCTCTGGGAAGTGCGCACAGCAGCTCACTGGTAGAACTCGGCCAGGACGTGATAGAGTATCTCCCAGGTGCCAACAGCAACCTATGGAAAGCTATCAGTCCTAGCCTGTTCACACCTGTAAATCACCTGTTTGACAGCCCCTGCATTAACATATACGGCAGCACAGATGGGATATCGGACGCCCATTTAGAGTTTACACTTATTACTCATTGACCTGACGACAACATGATATCATACCAGCAATATCTGGCCTTGGCCGAGATGATGAACCTGATAGAGGATTGCCCCTTCATAACCCCTGCACAGATAAAGGTCTTAAACGAACAGATGCCCGCACAGCAACAGATCTGTCAACAAGAAGGAGAGCGCCTACAGCAGGAGAACTGGTATCAACAGAACGCGCGCAGGGCAAGGAGGGACAGGATACTAGCAGGCCCTCCTGGAGGAGAGTAAGCGGGATGCAGGAGTCTTGACAGACGACGATCGGCCAGATGTCTTCACATACGATGATGAGCCAGGTGTCTTCTCAGACAAGGATGAGCCAGAAGTCATACAGTGGGAAGAGGAGATGGCGCAGAAGTGTAAGATCAAGAAAGCCATCCAGCGGCGGACCTACTATCTTGGTGATACGGTGAAGTTCCAGATGTCACGTCTCAGAACGCTACTGGCACCCGACATAGTGCTGGATGACCACGTTCTAAGAGACAGCTGTCTCAAGACCAAAAAGCTGGCATGGTTAGCCAGGCTCTCCACAATAAACCCTTCTAGTACTCATAAGCAGGTGATGCAGGTTTAATCTCTAGGTATACTATGGCAAAATAAGAGTGGTGGAAGCAACCAGAACTATACCCCTCCCTGACTGCTGATGAGGGCAGTACCATCCATGGCTGGCGACTCCAGCAGATAGATACCATCAGGCAGAATCTCGTCCATGAGGCAGAAAAGTATGGCAGAACGCGCAGTCGATATAACAGCCTACAACGTCCTTGCATGTACAACCACTGCTGCGGGTGTGATTGGAGCCAGTGCTGGTGTGGCAGCTGTGGCCACTCTCGCTACAGGGGTGGGTGCCCTCGTCGCCATCCCGCTGGGTGGCGTGACACTAGCCGCCACTGTCTTGGCCATGGGCTTGGGGGTGGGGAAGCGGCAGATCACAAGGAGGTTTGAGAAGCATGCTAAGTACGTGACACTAGCACAGAGTATGCTACGGACTATCGACGAGTCTGTCAGCAAAGCTCTCGAGGATGGCCAGGTCACCGATGAAGAGTACCGCCATATATTGAAGGTCCAAGCCCTGTACCGCACGGAGAAACCTAAAGTGCGACAGCAATACCTCAAAAGCTCCAGCGGGCGGGTTGATATGGAGGAGTTAAAAAACGAGATGTTACGGTGAGGTCACCTCGCCAGTCTCTGGAGTCGAGACGACTACAAATAATGTGCTGCCTGTACGGTAGCTTTAAGAACACCAGTATAGATGGCCTTCCCACTGAACCTCACGACAGTCATCCGGACCCAACCGCCCCTCCTGGGTACACCCTTGACTGGCCTGAGAGGCCTACTGGATGATATACCAGAGCTAACACCATTCTCTATCACAGTGGATGGACAAGCCCGAACCAGCTTCTCTGTCAACCCATGACCGCTGACCAACCACCCCATCACCATCAAATTGCAAAGCAAGCTCATACTTGGATGGCTGCTCCAAGCCTCTCATACTGGAATCAGCAGCTGAACTTTGCCATGTGGTGTGCCACGGCAGGCTGTGGAGTAAGTTCCACCCTGCTTCACTCCTATTCTGGTACTCCTGAAGCTGTACTCATCACCAGCTGTCTCAGATTCCACGTGTACTTCACTGTGCGACGAATCCTCCATGAGCTGGGTGCAAGCCTCCCTGATACAAACGACTTCGACCCACAGCTCAACAGTCATAGTGTCTCAGCGGCCAGCAGACTACAGAGAGAGTTCAGAGCTCACGCAGACTATCGGTGGCATGGCGGCGACAACAGCGGTCTAGGGGTTATGTACGGTGACCCGAGATGTGACTACTCAGGATTCCCCTATCGAACACCCTGACGAGTAGGCCGTCGGAAGACAGTGACATTCTCATTCGATCCAGACTCCGACCCTGGAGCGATAGTGCAAAATATGCACATCACCGGAATCAGGCAGGACTATCCAGATGTGTGGACGTACTTTGTCCCACACACCACCTCAGGCCTCACACCAGCAGGGATCGTTCGGATCAACCGGTCCCTGGAACCACTGTGCTACTGCCTCCTTACAGCACAGACCAAGCTGCGTCATTCCATAGATGGTGTCAGCGGAGCAGAGGTCCAGGCCATGTTCATAAGTCTCGTTGAGGATATGATCATCGTGGCAGATCCCAGCAGTCTTATTAAGTTCCAGCAGGGGTTGCAGAAGGCCTGTCACAAACTTGACTTTGCTATTTCACCACACCTACAGTTGATTCCGAGCAACATGATCGTGAACATCGAGGACCTCCAAGTCAAGGGCTATAACAACATGATAGTCGAGGGGAGCTCCCCTGGTGTCCACTTCGGTTTCAACACGGATATCAACACACCTACGCGTAGTACGGGCCATACAGTCGTTCCGACCCTGACACTGCAGCCAGTCGACACGACGCTTCCCATGGCAGCGCCAACCCTGCCACTGCAACCAGTCGACACGACACCACTTCCCGTGGCAGCTCTACGAGTGGTGTCAGGCCTAGCTATCATGGTGCTCGGGATCAGCCTACTCCGCCGCTAGCAAATCAGCTATAAGACTATCCTGACTCTCGTCAGTAGCGGTGGGGACCACGGTGAGACACTGAGCCAGCTTGGCCTACCCTACAGCCCATATACACGCTGCCAACATGCACATCCAAGGGCTGGAGGGTTCCACAGTGCATCCTTTTTCCAGCTTGTAGTATCGCAGAGCCTTGTTCAGCTCTGAGTCAGGTGAGGCCATGGAGGTCTGCAACTGCTGGAACACATCTGACAGATACTCGCGATCCTTGTAGAAACCTTTAGCTCACATGAGCTGCTCGACGATACTCCCGCCCATGATAAGGTATTCAAGGAAGTAGATCTGCCCCTTACAAAATCCTAGATAGAGCTTCACAGCTGTCAGCTCCTCTGTCAGCTCAGCACCGGAGAGCTGAGTGAGCTCATCTGGTGTCTTCTTCTTGTAGGCCTTCAGGTCCCTCCGGAAGAACTCATAATACTTCTCGCATAGCGTGAGCCCGGACATGTGTAAGATGTCTCAATAGAGAGATGAATATTCCTGAGTACCAACCTGGACACCTGGCAGATGCAGACTGGGAAGATCTTATTAGCTCACTCGACAGGGAACACAGGCGTTTAACTGCATTGTATACTCAGGGTTTAAACAATGACGTCAACAGTACAGATCGTGAAGCAACTGCCCGAGAGCCAGGCGAGTCTTCAGAAGGTGGAGAATCTGCTGCAAACCAAGACACAGAAGTTACTGACCAAAGCAAAACCTCTGGCAGTCCATGTCGCCAGTAACGTGGCGGCGAATGTGGCCATGGTGAAGATGACAGGGGGAAATGAGGTTCTTCCTGCCGCCACTGCAGCTGTCCTCGCTACAGTGGTGAGTGGGGTGGCCGGGCACTGTCTCGGAATAACTCACCCCATCCCAAAGATCGCCCTCAGTGGTGCCGCCTACACTGCCACCGCCAAGATCATGGGTGAACGTGTTACACTAATGGAGGCCACGGTTCTAGGGCTAGCAACGAGTGCAATGGGTGAACGTGTTACACTAATGGAGGCCACGGTTCTAGGGCTAGCAACGAGTGCAATGGCTGAGATCATCGTCACCTACATTTAACCACTTTGAATAGTGAGAGATGGATCACGAGACCCCCGCAGCATATGAGGCATGGCGGTGTGTAGCCCATAGTCGAGCACACGGACTGAGGATTGCCAATGCCCAGGAATGGTGAACCGCCCACAAGGCGTGCCCCTGCAGAGAAGGCCAGTACCCTGAGCACTGCTACCTATTCCCTTGGCCGACTGTGTGGTCCTCCTATGCCCAACTATTTCACTGGGGGTATGACTAGTAGGTTTAAGCCGTCTGTATATGACTATGACTCTGTCACTCACAGACCTAGAAAGCAAAGAGCTAGGCAATCTTGCTCACTTGGGCGAGGCACGCCTCGGTTCAGAGGACACTGTTGCCCCTATCTCCTTCCTAGACTTCGATGAGGTGAGAGATCCGAGGTACCATCCCAGCCCGAGACCTCGTCGGGGTCACTGATACGGTAGGACAATCGGCCATTAACAAGGCCAAGACTGTATACAAGGGGATGGGCGTCAAAGACAGGGCAACGATGTGAGGTATGCTCGGAGTCGACGAGGCTGGTGCCATCAAGGTTATGGCTGAATCCTATGCACAAGACCTGGTTAAGGATCTCCTAAAACCATGGAGCTCTTTCCAACAAGACGGAGAGAATCTCAGGGTAGGCACCATCGGCCTGAGCAATATCACTGTCGATGGCAAAAAAGGTGCTACCGCTAGCCTCCAGCTACCAGAGGTGAAGAAGTCAGGGTTCTTTGGTTTGCCGTTTAAGCTCACATAATAGTCATGGCATCCCGTGCATGTATCGTACAGATACTGGATGTACTAGACATGGTGGGTGCTGACACAGGCCCTCTACGCTGTCTTCTCAGCTGCTGCTGGGATTTCATGCTTGACGCCTCCATCGCATCCTTCGTATCTGCCGGAGGTACAATGCTACCCACACAGCAGGCGAAAGAGCTGGTGCAGGAAGTACAGCCGTGTATTCTCCCAGATATAGATGAGGCTACCGCCGACCAAGTGCTAACCATCCTCCGCGTGCATGTCTGTACCATTCGACAGTAGGCCGGCCGATGCTGGCCAGGTGGTGCTGATCATTGCCCCGTCAAGGCCATGGGAAAAACATCTTGCTGCAGGCTCTCCTGGCCGAACATCTACACTCTCAATACATCCTTCTGGTGTCTGACTCCGCTGCTGAGGCGGTTGACAGTAATGATCAATGGTACAATGGTCCAATCACCAAGATGCAGAACCTGCAAGCCCTGATGGAGAAGCTGCTGGCAGCCCGACTGACAGAACCACTTGTTCTAGTTATCGATGACCCTGCAATGGACCAGAAGACAGTCACTTACCTCAGCAACATCACCAGGCGCATCTGGCACACAAAGATAACTGTCTTCATCCTCTTTCAAAAGTACACCCACGAGATCTCCCCGGACATCCGCCACAATGCCCGGTTGCTATACTTCAGCTCCAAGTGTGGATGTGCCCTGCTCGAGACCATATACGACAGCCTAACCCTCAAGGAGCCCAAAGGGGACTTTATCGCAGGTGTGCAGAGGGCAGCTGTTACACTTCAAGCCCTCTCTGGAAAAGGCGCAGACCTTCACCTACAAGCTGAATCCAGCCAGGAAACTAGCCTGCTCTACGCGTCATCGCTGACAGACTGTCGGCCACAACATTTTTCGTTCATCAGAAGGCTGAGGAACTTTGTCCATCTCCGCTACTTCGTCAGAAGCTTGAGGAACTTCATCAGAGGCCTGGACGAACTTCATCAGAAGCTTGAGGAACTTTGTCAGAAGCTTGAGGAACTTCGTCCGGCTCCGCTACTTCATCGGAAGCTTGAGGAACTTCATCAGAAGCTTGAGGAACTTCATCAGAAGCCTGGAGGAACTTCGTCAGAAGCTTGAGGAACTTCGTCAGAAGCTTGAGGAACTTTGTCAGAAGCTTGGGAACTTCGTCAGTTTCGCCAGAAGCCTGTTGCTGAAACTCTATCCACTGAGGGTCAGATGGTAGGACTCTCTTCTGGAACTTCTCATGGAAGATCCACTTTTTCCATGCGCGATGAGCATCTGAGTTGCGAGCGGTTTTGATGAGGTAGTCCTGGTAGTTATCTGGGAATTTCAGAAATGCTGGCAGATTCCTGTCCAATCTCCTACGCCCTCTTTCATTGACGATATGCTCAACAGCCTCCTTGTGGCCAACAGTGAACCCCTCCTGAGTACTTTTTGCATGACCAGTGTCATGGCTCTCCACTACAGCAGCACTGACCTCCTCCCTGAAGTAGTTATTTGCTCCAGACTGGAGGCTATCCAGCATCTCTCGCTCTTCCTGGCTATGGAGGCTAAATATGGCAGCCCACTTCCCGACCGTTAGTAGATCTTTGGGGTCGACCCTCGCCTTTTGGAGAGCTGGAATAACAGGACTGTTGGTTTGGCCCACAGGTAGGTTTAGTGCCCTGCCCTGGGTGCTGTCAAACTTCCGGTAGAGTATCCGAGTCAGGAGTTCTTTTGTACTATGAGCTGGCGCTCCTTCCTCTATGGCGGCCAGTATCTCCGCATCTGTCGGCGGTGTAACCTTGACTCGCTCGTGGATAATGTTGATGTCACGAAGCAGTCCTCGGACCCTGTCACAGTGGGACAGTGCACGCCGTGGCTGTCATGCCGACTTGTCCTGCTGCCTGTAGACAATCTTCTGGAGAACTTTACCAAACGTGGCAGCCGTTTAACCCCTCTATATACCCAGACCTTAAACATGCTGTAGTATGTGCAACATCCGGATGGGGCCATTGAACCTGCGACATCGCACCTCACTGATCCTCGGAAGGACTGCCTGATGGTCATTCGACCCAGTATACACGATGTGAACCCGTTGTCCGCTGCTAGGAAGTACATTGACTTTGCAATCTCGGCACAGGTCCACGAGATCAAGAGCATGACACTCGAGTTCAAGCTTCAGAGCACAATAGAACAGACGGTAGGGCTCCCGCAGGTTCTGAACAGGTGGGAGATCGTGCAGAGCAAGGCACCGTGGACACCACCTATGTGAACGATGAGTACCGAGTCATAGGTCCGCTGGCTCGTGAACCAACTTTCTATGCAAAGGGAATGGGGTACTACGCTGTGGGGTGCAATGAGGGGTTCACAGAATTCGAACTAGAGGCAGGTGTTGAGAAGCCTGTGGCAGTTCCACTCTTCACCCTCCTCGACAACACACATGTGAATCCGGCTGGCATGCAGGATAGGCTGTTCCTCCGGGTGTACTCTGAGCAGCTTGCAGATGCGTCGATGAATGCGCCAAGACTTCATATCTGGCATGACGAGAATGACCAGGAACTGAAGCAAACGGGCTCCAAACAGCGGATCGTACATGTGGAGCGAGAACACCAGCAGGTCCAAGCCACACCTAACCAACGGGTAGAGCTGACATTGCATCGTGGTGCATCGGCCTGTGTCGCTGTTGCGCTCCTGGTTCAGAAGGGAGGAGTCATCCAGGAGGTGGATAAGCTAGATGACTTCAAGCTTGTGGTTGCTGGAACCAATGTTCTTGGTGAGGTACACGAGCTGGCTGACTGCCAACTCTACAGACAGAAAACTAAGTCATATGCACTTCTGCGACTAACCAGTGGAAGCGATGACCTCGAATCGGCACTTGAGGGCTGTCACCACCTCGGGGGCAGGAACATCCCACCTAATCATGGCAACCGGCTCAGCTACAACATTGGAGACCTCATAGCTGGGACTCGCTCATTAGGTGTGACGGTACTTTACTTTGGCTATGCTAAGGTATGCATGTCGAACACATCAGGTATTCAGCTTGAGTGTGCATAGAGCATAACTCCTGTCATCACAGCTGCAGCTGCCACCACTACTATAAGCTCTGCTGTCTTCTGACCTGTCGATGCTTCATAGTCGAGCGTTGGCTGAGATATCTTTACAGCCTCGTAGTACTCATCGAGACTCTCATCTGCCTCTTTGAGCCTCTGGTTGGCCTGAGCTCGGAGTTGTCGTCAGCGTGCCTCCCTCTGGCGCATATGCTCGAGTGCTTTGCTGTACGCAAACTTCTCCTTAGACAGCTTCTCCATCGCCTGGTTATGACGCTCATGCTCGACCTCTGCTGCCTTCTTGTCAGCGAAGCTGAGTCCCCAGTTCGCTAAGGCAAACATGCCCGCATTCAAGATTGCGGAGGCCATGCTATAGACTACAGTTTAAAGCTACTATATAGCTGTTCCCAGCGACGGATATGTATGAACCAGAGGCTTATGAAGATCCAGTCGAGGATATAGATGACGAGGACTATGATGAGGAGGATTATGATGCAGACGACTACGATGTAGCGGAGACTGCGGGTGAGTATGATGATGTAGAGCCTGAATCCCGCAAGCTAATACACAGAGCGAAAGGAATCTATCGCACTTACGTAAAAGGTTCTATCGGTCTGCTGGCAGCAGTTGGGGCTCTGATCGCTCTGTTCACAATGAAGGCGGGTGAGATGGTCCGCAAGATCACCAACAATGCTCTCCATGTTGTGGAGAAGATTTCTGAAGCCATACCAGCCATCGCCTCAGGAGTAGGTACGTTCTTCGTAGTTGCAGGCCCTTGGCTACCGTACGTTGCCATAGCACTTGCGGCTATCTGGGCCTCCGAACATTTAAGCCGTACTATATAAGGATGGCGCCTCTGTATGACCTGGTCAAGACATTTAACTTACGAGGGTTAGTCGATAAGCTACCGTTCAGCGAGGATCCAGCAGAGACTAGACGCCGGTGTATGGAGGTGTTTGAGGTCTTCAGTGATAGTCGAATGCATAACGGCCGTCTGGTCATCTGTGTAAGTTCACCCAGGCCGTGCGTGACAGGACGGGAGTGGACATCAGTGATACCCTCATCCAGGCCGTGCGTGACAGGATGGGAGTGGACGTCAGTGATGAAATCCGGGGCCTTATCAACCATCTTCTTGAGGAACTCCACTATCAGCTTGGTGGATATTACCATCAGCCCCACCAACTACTCGAGGCTGTATGTCGCAAGGGCCACAACTTCACATTGGAGACAGTTAGCCAGTGGCTCAGCTGCCAGGCGATGTGGCAGATATACAGACCTCGTCCACGGCACATCAGGCATGCCCATTTCGATGAAACTGTCCCGAATAGAGTTCACCAGGAAGATGTTCTATTCCTTCCACACGACTCGGTTGGTCGTAAGACCTACAAGTATGCCCTCACCATCGTCGATGTCGCCAGCAGGTACAAGGCTGCAACACCGCTCACAGACAAGTCAGCTGGTCAGGTGGCCCAGGCATTCCAGGGTGTCTACGAGGATCTGGAAAATCCCCTCCAGTGGCCAGAATTGTTGCAGGTGGATGAGGGTAAGGAGTTCAGAGGCGAGACTGTGGCCCTCATGCGGAAACATGGTGTGGCAATTAGACGAGGTGAAGTTGGTCACCACCGTGCCCAGGCAATCGTCGAGCGGTGGAATCGGACACTGGCAGAGAGACTGTTCCCACACCAATATGCCCAGGAGATGGCACAGGCTGGAGAGCGGTCCAGGGTGTGGGTGAAAGGTTTGCCCATGGTGGTAGAGCGATCCAATACTGAGGTAACTCGGTTAACTGGTAAGAAGCCAGTAGAGGCTATCCAACGATCAGGTGTGCCTTCCATCTTATGCTCTGGTTCGGTACCTGTATGAACCTGGTGAGTTGGAAGGTGGGCGACAACGTGCAACAGATCCTAACTGGTTGCTAGATGTCCAGAAACTTGACAGGTATGTCGAGATGGAGGGGCAGCCTACGCTGTACTATCTGGCATGCTCAGAGGGCTGTCCCAAACATCTGTTTGTTCGGGAGGAGCTTCAGGTGGTCCCTCCAGACACACAGCTGCCACCGTCGCCAGGTGTCTAAGACTGAGGGATATGGTACTCGATTGGCTCAGTATGGACACCATCTGGCAACACATGCCGCTTATCATAGTAGGCTGAGAGACCAAGTTTTTCCTGTTCGTACGTCACCATGCCCTGGTTGCGCATGCGTAGGCCTCGGTTTGTAGCTCTGTCCATGCTACCGTTTAGGGCACTGAAGAACCTCTGCCAAGAGACATCGTTCTGACGTTTAGACATACCTTTGGCTGAGCATTTCACCTTCCCAGCGAGGCTCTCCATGTAGTAGCACTTGGAACAGAGAGCAATACCACGGTTGCCTTCGAACTCGAGCTTGAACAGTCCCAGAGTCCGTCCAGACCACTTGTCCCAAGCTAGCCACTCCCACTTATGAGCCTCATACTCTGCTCGCATCTCAGGGTGAATGACTTCGTCGAGGCTGGAGGCAGCTATTGCGATGTACGCAGAATCTGTGTTCATCTGGAGGTACTCGAAGCTGTCACGAGGCACATAGTGATCCAGGAAGTCGTAGTAAGACTCCAGCATCCTCAGCTTCACGAGCTCGTACACGGCTATCCCCACCTGGAAGGGGCGACGAATGGTGATTTTGGCTCGTAGGACTCGCCGACCTCCTCGAGATCCTAGAACCATGCACTGCAGAGGGCTCTATCTACCGCTCGTTCATCCTTGGTGAAGGTCGTGTTGCTGTGACGCTCTAGAGCCTCGATGAGCTTCCCATAGGCACTGTTGCCGAGGAGTTTGAAGAGATCTGCCAAGAGCACTTTTCTCTTATCTACATCTCTCGAGCGGCGGGCCTCCGTAACATTCTCCACGAACCACTCGAATGGGCGCTTGGCCTCATAGTCTATGGTGCGGTATACAGCAGTGATCTCTAGCCCATGGGCGAGGTACCACTTGAGTGATGGTGCATACAACAGCTTCCTCTTGGCTGAGAGTGTGCCGACTAGTTTACTGGTTGTGGGACGTTTCCTACCTGTTTTCTCTAGGTATGTGAGCATCTCAACAGATACTTCCTCAGCTGGAATCTCTCTGTTGTAGAAGAGAGGTGCCATTTCCTCGAACTTCGCCCACAGTGTCTTAGAAACCTCTATGTCCACTTCAGCGAAACCAAACCAGTGGTCAGCCAGCAGATCCTTCTTAAATCGTGCTACGTCGCTAGCACCGGACAATTGCCATACTGTCTCCTTACCACATGGCATCTCTTTAGCCATCGTAGACAAGTACAGAGCATTTGCGTCGTGGCCGAGTAGACATTGGCAGACATGCTCACTCTGGCGGATGCGTGTCACGCCTGCCTCATGGTATCTGGTGAAGACAATGCTGGGCCCTCCAACAACCGCGTCCTTCAGCATCTCATAGGCCTCCTTGCCCGGAGAGTAGAGGCTAACATCCGGCATGTGCTGAGCGGTTCCACGTAGGAGGTACTGCAGTGACACACCTGGGAGAGACACCGCATCTTTGAGGATGTCTATTTCTCGTTCTGTGTAGAACTCCCGCATCCGCTCTAGGGCTTCGATGAATGGACTGACATCCAGGTTCTTGTAGTATCGCAACCAGTCGGTGAATGTCCGCATTCCATGCTCGCTGAATGTCTGGTTACATTGTTCTCACTCTGTTCGCGTCAAGAGGTAGCTGCCCTTGAGCTTAGATGTCCATGCTGAGTAGTCAGGAAGCCCTGGATAGTTGAGCTTCTCATGTGTATCAAACCATTCATATGGGAGCCAGCTCTTCTGCTGTGTACACCCGTAAGCTTTGACCCATACCTCTTACGAGACTCCTGGGCCGAGGTAGTTCAGCACATCGAGAAACCGTAGCTCAGGTGTTATGAGGAACATGGTCTGACTGGCCTTCTTGGCGACTTTCACTGTACCTGTACTGTCAGTCAGCTCATCGACAAAGTACTTCTTGATGAGGTTCAGGTCATACCACCCAGAGTTGAACCCCAGTACACACCACTCGTTGATCAGTCGCTGCTGTCGCTTTGGGAGCTTGTCCAGGTCTGTCGGTATGTACTGTGCCCTAACCCTTTTCCGGATTAGAGATGCTCGCCGTTGGATCACCAGCATGAACTCTCTGATCAGTTCTTTGGGGTCAGGATTGCAGAGGTGAGTGGGCTCACTGATGGCGTCCTCTAAGGAGCAGCCAACTGACACAGAGATAGGTATGTGGGTATTCTCAATCGTGGGAGTCTCCGTAGGATGAGTCTTGATACCATCTAGGAGTGCTTCGAAGTCATAGATGATGAAGTGCAGGTATGGGAGAGTTCGAACTCGTTTAGGGACGCTTGGACAGCGTTTTATACAGCACTCCCACTGTACCACAAGTGTGCATCCAGATGCTCTCAGCTTCTCTCTCAGGACTGTCTTGCGGTATCTTTGTTCGGCATCCTCACCTCGCTGGTGCTGAGGGCATCCGTGCCAGTGACAGCCATGGAACTGGTAAACGGTGTTGGTAGTCGGATCATAACCATCTACTGGAGCCCCCTCGATCCAACGCTCCCACCATGCCCACACTCTACATGGTGTATGTGTATACCTCTGTTTCTCGACTCATACCTGACCCAATGAGTAGCCGCTGAACTGGATGGTTGGGGTGGATAGAAGGCTTTCTCATATGCAGACTGTGGTGCATCAACCTTCTCCCCAGGGCACTCTATGGTTGTTTTGCGACCTGTACAATGGTCAGCATGACGCTGAAGATTCGGGGCCTTTGTGAACCTCTGCTGACAGTGACTGCAGACTAGTGTGTGGGCCAGCTTGGAGATGTTCTTGATATAGAAGGCATGGTGGTCTTACACTCCGATGGTCATAGTGTCAGGGTAGTGGGCCTGATCAGGTGCCAGGTGCCCTCTTTGGTTGGTTCATACACGCGAGTCCCGATCTTCGCAAAGAACTCTACCTTATCCAACTGATCCATAGAGGTTTTTGGAACATCAGGCATAGGTGCGCGGGCGCTGTAGGACTGTCTAGCGAGCTCTCGTGTAGGAGCAGTACTTCTATCAGGTCTCGCCCCCTGATACACTGCTAGGCATCTCCAGAGACACATGTTATCACTGTAGGTGTCAAGTGCCACCATACTCTTCTTCTGTCATAGCCAGTCTGGGAGCGGTCCTGTCCCAAGCAAAGGTTGGCGGTCGATGACCGCCTTGACCTGAACGTTGATTGATCGGACGAAAGCCCACTTGGTGTTGGGTCGATCGATGTCGGGGTCGAGTCGGGCTTGCTCTCTTGCCGCCACCCAGTCCTGAGCTGCTCCTATCGTGTTTAGCCACGGACTCCCTGGAGCGTTCTTGTGGAAGAGCATCACCCTACCGTCCTCGATGTGTCTGATGCGATAGGTGTGGGTATACCCGAGGTAGAAGGCATTCTGGACAGTCTGCTGGATCTTACCCATGATCTGTCCTGTAATGTCTCCATTGAGGCCTTGGAAGAACGTCCAGTGTAGTGTCCGTCTTCCTCTCTCCTCATCTTCCATCTCACCCAGACGCTCATTGAGAATCTGCTCACCCTCTCGCATCATGCTCCGGGCTAAGGGTTCAGACCTCCCCATCACTCGCTTAGTGATCCTGCGTAGGGAAGGTAGGCGCTCCATTGGATGGTCTGCCATCCGCGTCACTACAGCTTTGGCTTGTAAGCTAGCCGTCACCTCCTCATCCAACTGATGAAGCTCACGCCGCCACCGTGTTTTCTTGTGGAAGTTCTCAGAATCATCTCTGGTGGTCGCTGGAAACCGTCCCGTCTTCACTGATCGTCTCAGTCGAGCAATAAATTCCTCGGCACGGGCCTGTCCGATCATCTGGAGCAGGTCAGCTTTCTTGGCCTTAGAGTAGCCTCTAAGGCCGAATTGCCTTGCCATAGCGTGAAGCTGTGCAACAGTAATCATGGTGTATATATACCACTGAGTATGCTTGTCTCTAAATGGACGTTCAGACCCTGTAATGCGTGCTTGATCACAAGCTATACCACTGAGTATGCGTGTCTCTAAATGGACGTTCAGACCTTTTATGTGTGCTTGATCAGCTCGTATACCACTGAGTATGCTTGTCTCTAAATGGATGTTCAGACCAAAGCGATCAGCTGGTATATCACTGTGGTTGCTTATCTCTAAATGGAAATTCACACCATTCGCAGCCACGGGAATGAGATCAAATTGTGCGCCTACCCGAACACCCGGCGATGTAGATAACTTTTTGCTCGAAAACATTTCTACCTGGACGCGGCGCGACGTAGATGGTAAAAAGTTATCTACCGGAACGTGCCACGATAAATAATTGGGGCAAAAGTTATCTACCGGGACGCGCCGGGACGTAGATAACGCGGTGCGATGTAGATAGCTGTGGGGGCCACGGATCACCGATCGGCTGCCCCAGGGCTTGAGATAGCTGTGGGGGCCACGGATCGCCGATCGGCGCCCAGTAGGGGCCTGCCTTGCGTAGAGGGCCACGATGTAGATAACTTTTTGTTCAAAAACATTTCTACCGGGATGGGTCGCGACGTAGATAACTTTTTTGTTCGAAACATTTCTACCAGGACGGGCCGCGACGTTGATAACTTTTACCCCATTTATTTATCTACGCCGAGCCTTCCAGAGTTAAGTCCAGTGGAAAATGTCGTCTGGAGAAATTCAGCAGGCAGACAGTTATATTGTAATTCACCAAAGACATAGAATTCCGACGCTTTCATAACAGACTTTCATTTGCTTGTGATGTCAGCTAAGAAATACCATATTTTGATTATCATGTCAAATACTTGAGTGACAGTTCAGATGCCTCCATTGACTGTTAATGTGCTGGTCCTTGGTCACTCGTGGTCATAATCTGGCACCTATATAAGAATCAGTCTGCCCGATACTTGTTGAGCTATAGTGAGTTTCAATTAAATAACTGTCATTCTAATTTCACTGTAATCCTTTTATTGGCAAAATCAAAACTTCTTAGTGAATACCCTTTTGTAGGGGTCAAAAGAATATTTTTGAAAAGTTATCACTGAAATAACTGTTTATGTTATTAAACGAGTCATCCCAATGATAAACATTCACAAGTACTATTCTCTTGTACTGTAAATGAACATTTTTCCTAGACCATGGAAATAATTTGTGTCTGGCTTGACCATTAACTGTCTGACTGCTGAGTTTTTGCAGATGACATATTCCAAGGGTTACATCTCTGAACCTGCTAAATATTTTGAAAACAATATGACTGAAAGTTGTTGGTGGGTGAGCCACCAACAACTTTCAGTCAAATTTTCCCCAAAATATTCAGCAGGTTCAGAGTTATTGTTCATTGATATTATAGTCTGGTGGTTTGCAGCAGTCAGACAGTTAAAGGTTTACTGTCCAGGAGATGATAGAGTGTGAGATATAAAAACTGTGTTTACATTTTAGCTTTATCAGGTCCGGGATTGTCAGTAGTCTCTGCTCCAGCTCCGGTTGTACAGAGGAACTCGGATCTCTTATCCCCTGTCAGCAATCATTTGGTTTCACAAACAACCAGCGGTTACGATAGTGGCTCCAGAAAGTCGTCACAAAGAGTGGTGGGCAGCGGTGGTCGATCATCTAGTACTATGCATGTGAAGCAGCTAGAGCTACGGGACAATCATGCCATAGTGCTTAGCTGAGGCTTCGTCTAATGTGTTCATATATTTGGAGTAATAGAGGAATCCAATCTGTCAGTCAAGTATATGATGTCATAATCAACTATGTCATTGGGAGTCTGATGTTACAATCTAAATATAATGAATGGCATATCTAAGTCTGTCATGAAACTAATTTGACTGGGTGCTGTTGCACACTCAATCAAATTAGTTTCAAAATATTCAACATCATAGTCTTTGAAATTGAGATTCATGGTGTGTAGGGTTCGATTGATACCAACACGAGCGAAGCGTGGGTGGAGTTTAGTTAGAGATGGGCGAGGCATAGCTAAAATCATCCATTGGACGACTAAATGTGATAACACACGTTTGTAAGGGTTTAGTTGTGATCTGGCCAGGAGTGGATTTACATCATTAATATGCTGGATTGTAGAATTGGAAATGAGTAATTGTTAAAGTCATCGTAAAGTGTTTTAGATAATGCTGCAATATGCACTGTGAACAGTTATGTCATATCCAATCACTATTTAAGCCATCAAAACTAACTACAGGTATTCATTCTTAATCTCACCGCCATTCTGTGAACATGCACATGCAAGAAAGTATGTAAATCTCAACTGTAAATCTCTCTAGGATTTATTAACTCATATCGAGGCACTAACATCTAGGCACTATCATAGCAGCATGGTTGTTTACTATTCAGGGTCAGCTGAATTTATAGCTAATGTGAATAATTAGGATTGCAGCATTGTTTAGCACTTTATGATAGCTTAAAGTTGATTATAGTCATGAGTGTTATATAATTAGTATAATCCTTCCACAATGTTCTCTGATAATCTCATAGTTCTTCTGCCACATCCAGTTCTCTGATAAGCTTCCATAATGTTCTGTAAAGAACCTCCAGTTCTTCTCTAATCAGCTGCCATAATGTTCTCTACTTCCAGTTCCTCTGTGATCATCTTCCATAATTTTCTCTACTTCCAGTTCCTCTTTAATCAGCTTCCATAATGTTCTCTAAAGGGCTTCCAGTTCTTCTCTGATCAGCTTCCATGATGTTCTCTAAAGGGCTTCCAGTTCTTCTCTGATCAGCTTCCATAATGTTCTCTAAAGGGCTTCCAGTTCTTCTCTGATCAGCTTCCATAATGTTCTCTAAAGGGCTTCCAGTTCTTCTCTGATCAGCTTCCATAATGTTGTCTACTTCCAGTTACTCTGTGATCAGCTTCCATAATGTTCTCTACTTCCAGTTCCTCTTTAATCAGCTTCCATAATGTTCTCTAAAGGGCTTCCAGTTCTTCTCTGATCAGCTTCCATGATGTTCTCTAAAGGGCTTCCAGTTCTTCTCTGATCAGCTTCCATAATGTTCTCTAAAGGGCTTCCAGTTCTTCTCTGATCAGCTTCCATAATGTTCTCTAAAGGGCTTCCAGTTCTTCTCTGATCAGCTTCCATAATGTTGTCTACTTCCAGTTACTCTGTGATCAGCTTCCATAATGTTCTCTACTTCCAGTTCTTCTCTGATCAACTTCCATAATGTTCTCTACTTCCAGTTCTTCTCTGATCAACTTCCATAATGTTGTCTGCTTCCAGTTTCTCTGTGATCAGCTTCCATAATGTTGTCTGATTCCAGTTTCTCTGTGATCAGCTTCCATAATGTTGTCTACTTCCAGTTACTCTGTTATCAGCTTCCATAATGTTCTCTACTTCCAGTTCTTCTCTGATCAGCTTCCATAATGTTCTCTACTTCCAGTTCTTCTCTGATCAACTTCCATAATGTTGTCTGCTTCCAGTTACTCTGTGATCAGCTTCCATAATGTTGTCTGCTTCCAGTTACTCTGTGATCAGCTTCCATAATGTTCTCTACTTCCGATTCTTCTCTGATCAGCTTCCATAATGTTCTCTGAAGAGTGTACAGTTCCTCTGCAGCTTCCAGTTCCTCACTGAAGATATTTCAGTTGACTGTACAGTCACATGTATATATATATATATATATATATATATATATATATATATTTTGTTAGAACTTTTGAGTAAATGGTGCAATGCTGTGATATGTAGTTAGACAAAATCTGTGCCTTAATGATCCCATGCTTTTGCAAAGTGTGTGGATTATGTCCTTGCATCCATACATGTTGTGCTTTAGATTAATTAACATCTACTTTAATTAAATTATATATATGTTAAAGGTTTTATGAAGTCGCTAAACAATCGTTCTCATTAATTCAATAGTCTTAATATATATATATATATATATTATCCTTTACTACAAGAATAGAATGCAATAAGATCCTTTTTAATCACCGCAGTCACACAAAATTTATGACTGGAATGACTGTCCATCTGTCATAAACATTGACGCCATGTTTCTATATTTTTTATATATTAGATCAAATCCAGTTTAAAAAATGATTATATTAGCATGTATATCTGCATTGCAGAGAAGACACTGATTCGATGTCAAGCACTTGAGAAACTTAGTACAGTATTGGAATCATTGTGGAAAGTTATTTCTTCAGTGGCACTTTTTGTCATATTTAGAGGTATTGATTCTAACGTGGTGGGTGCGTACATTTGGGTATAAGCTACCACACAAAGAACTAGGTCAGTAACGTTTGGAGCCATTGGAAGCAATACAAAATTATTTAGTCATCCCTTTGTCATCGTTCTATACCAAATCTGGTCAAAATGATCCTATAGGCATTGACAATATTTGCATGGTGTAAACTCATGTATTGAAGCCAATAGGGATAATACTTCGGTGTCATGTTTCATCATATTTAGAGATACTGACTTCTAACCTTGTGGGTAAGTACTTTTGGTTGTAAGCCACCACCCATTTAAGAACTAGGTCAGTCTGACCTAGCTTCAAAATATAGGTCAAATGTTAATTCTTATACTCCCCAAAAACTTGGCGGGGTATTACGGGGTGGCGTTTATGGTCAGGTGAGTGGCTTGGTAGGAGGGCGGGTGGGCAGGTGGCACCCACCATGAAAATTGGTTTGTGGATGATAACTCAACTTATGGATGATACCTATGCTACCATTTATTGGATTGCTTTAAAACTTCATCAAAGAACAACAGGACTAGGTCTGCTGAAACCTGTCGAAATTGATGATCCAAAATCCACTATGGCCACCAGCCATCGGTGACAATCTTGAAAATTGCTTTCCAGATGATAGTTCTGCTACCATTTATCGGATCACTTTGGTTGAACTATAGGACCGGGGTAGAAATATTTAGAAATCAACGACGATCCAAAATCCAAGATGGCTGACATCCATCAGTGGCCATTTTGAAAATTGGTTTCTGTATGAATGTATTGAGTGAATGCTTTTGTATCAGGCTAGGAGAGATTATTTGGGTATCTCTACTCAGAATCCTAATGGCCAGTTATCAAAAACGGACATGCATTGGTCCCACTATATTGCCAATATTGCCCAGGTTGATTATTTTAATTTGTGTCTTCTTTTTTTAATAAACATTTGAATAATAAATGAGCATGCATGTGACAAGACTATCAACAATGCTAGCACACAAACAATACACACTTTCATAGCACAAAATAAACCCGGTAACACTCGAATTTCTTCAAGAAAATTTCAATTTATAAACCAAGAAAAGACTATTTTTAAAAATGTACCATTGGAATGACTGGCTCGGTTATCGAGCCAGTCATAAGTGGTCAATTAAAAAAAATAGTATTCTGTTGGTCTGCAAATTGAGATTTCTCAAGACCACTGTAGAAGCCGTTTTTGGTGTATGGTTAGCTTGCATGCTGAAAAGTAGTCTGTCTTCCAGTTAGGTGTATGTCTAGCACAGTGTGCATGCATGTGTGATAAGCTTATATGCCACAGCCATGTGTGATAAGCTTATACGCCACAGCCATGTGTGATAAGCTTATATGCCACAGCCATGTGTGATAAGCTTATACGCCACAGCCATGTGTGATAAGCTTATACGCCACAGCCATGTGTGATAAGCTTATACACCACAGCCATGTGTGATAAGCTTATACACCACGGCCATGTGTGGTAAGCTTATATGCCACAGTCATGTGTGATAAGCTTATACGCCACAGTCATGTGTGATAAACTTATACGCCACAGTCATGTGCGATAAGCTTATACGCCACAGCCATGTGTGGGAAGCTTATATGTCACAGCCATGTGTGATAAGCTTATATGCCACAGTCATGTTTGATAAGCTTATATGCCACAGTCATGCGTGATAAGCTTATACACCAGAGTCATGTGCGATAAGCGTATATGCCACAGTCATGTTTGATAAGCTTATATGCCACAGTCGTGTGTGATAAGCTTATATGCCACATTCATGTGTGATAAGCTTATATACCACAGTCATGTGTGATAAGCTTATACGCCACAGTCATGTGCAATAAGCATATATGCCACAGTCATGTTTGATAAGCTTATATGCCACAGTTGTGTGTGATAAGCTTATATGCCACAGTCATGTTTGATAAGCTTATATGCCAGTCATGTGTGATAAGATTATACGTCTCAGTCATGTGTGATAAGCTTATATGCCACAGTCATGTGTGATAAGATTATATACCACATTCATGTGTGATAAGCTTATACGCCACAGTCATGTGCGATAAGCGTATATGCCACAGTCATGTTTGATAAGCTTATATGCCACAGTTGTGTGTGATAAGCTTATATGCCACAGTCATGTGTGATAAGCTTATATACCACAGTCATGTGTGATAAGCTTATACGCCACAGTCATGTGTGATAAGCTTATATGGCACAGTCATGTGTTATAAGCTTAAATGCTTTCATCATGTGTGATAAGCTTAAATGCCATCGTTATGTGTTACAAGCTGAAGTGTGCGTCATTGCGAGGATCCTGTGATTGTTCTAATTTCATTTGGACTCGCTTGTTAAATAGTTCTTTAAATTTTTGGTTTTATTATTTTCACATGAATTAATTTTGTTTTATTATAAGTTCTGAATCCTGGATAGAATCCTACGTGATAGTTTCAGATTTTATTCATTTGTTTAATTTTAATTACTTTAACGAGTTAATTTATACGCTTGTAAATCCATGTTTTATGTAAAGAATTATTATTTACACTCATCTTGCCAATGTTGTATAACTGTACTCAAGGGAGATAATTTATCTTGCCAATATTGTATAACTATACCGCTATAATTTATAAATAATAGATTCAGAAAGAACGGGAAATAACCATCATGGTAACAAACAATTACCAAAAATGCTCTTCATCTTTCCACTTGTATGTTGAGGAAGCAGAGATCATCGGTCTTCAAAAATTTTACAGTGACCAGTAATTCACTCTCTTGACAATGAACCATTCTAGTTTATCCATCAATCATATGACGTCATAATCAACTACGTGATGTGCAAGATGACAGACTAATCAATGTAGATGAGTTCAGCACGAATGCATAATTGATGAGGGACTAAACATTGTTGTTCGATTTGTATGTCTACTATTTAAACATGTTGAATATTTTGAAATGAATTTGACAGGGTGCTTAGCAACAGCACCCAGTAAAATTAGTTTCAAAAAATTTAACAGCTTACGTGTATAGTTTTCTGGAAATTGAGAATCAGAGTGCATGGATCAATCAATTCCAACATGGGAACAGTGTGGGTGGAGCTTAGCTAGAGATGGGTGTGGCATAGCTAGAGATGGGCATGGCATAACTAAAACTGGATTCCTCCATTTGACATACATGTTTAATTAAATCTGTAGCGGGTAAAATATACTGATTGTTGCCATGTAATTGTTGCCATGTGATTGGCAATGTGATATGCACTCATTATTTAGTTATTTGTTAGAAATTATAAATGATGTACATTTTCTCCTAGGCGAGTTATGATGTTGTCCCCTTGTATTGCCTTTTGTCTGTTTGTTGTTGATAATGTAGGCATGTTTTGTCTGCCTGTTTGTCGTTGACAATGTTGGCATGTATTGTCTGCTTGTTTGTTGTTGACAATGTGGGCATGTTTTATCTTCTGTTTGTCAATGACAATGTAGGCATGTTTTGTCTGCCTGTTTGTCATTGACAATGTGGTCATGTTTTATCTTCTGTTTGTCATTGACAATGTGGGCATGTTTTATCTTCTGCTTGTCATTGATAATGTGGGCATGTTTAGTCTTCTGCTTGTCATTGATAATGTGGGCATGTTTTGTCTTCTGCTTGTCATTGATAATGTGGGCTTGTTTTGTCTTCTGCTTGTCATTGATAATGTGGCATGTTTTATCTTCTGTTTGTCATTGACAATGTGGGCTTGTTTTGTCTTCTGTTTGTCATTGACAATGTGGACATGTTTTGTCTTCTGTTTGTCATTGACAATGTGGGCATGGTTTGTCTTCTGTTTGTCATTGGCAATGTGGGCTTGTTTTGTCTTCTGTTTGTCATTGACAATGTGGGCATGTTTTATCTTCTGTTTGTTGTTGACAATGTGGCCATGTTTTATCTTCTGTTTGTCATTGACAATGTGGACATGTTTTATCTTCTGTTTGTCATTGACAATGTGGGCATGTTTTGTCTTCTGCTTGTCATTGATAATGTGGACATGTTTTATCTTCTGTTTGTCATTGACAATGTGGGCATGTTTTGTCTTCTGTTTGTTGTTGATAATGTGGGCATGTTTTGTCTTCTGTTTGTCATTGACAATGTGGGCATGTTTTATCTTCGTCATTGACAGTGTGGGCATGTCTTGTCTTCTGTTTGTTGTTGATAATGTGGGCATGTTTTATCTTCTGTTTGTTGTTGATAATGTGGGCATGTTTTGTCTTCTGCTTGTCATTGACAATGTGGGCATGTTTTATCTTCTGTTTGTCATTGACAATGTGGGCATGTTTTATCTTCGTCATTGACACTGTGGGCATGTCTTGTCTTCTGTTTGTTGTTGATAATGTGGGCATGTTTTATCTTCTGTTTGTTGTTGATAATGTGGGCATGTTTTGTCTTCTGCTTGTCATTGACAATGTGGGCATGTTTTATCTTCTGTTTGTCATTGATAATGTAGGCATGTTTTATCTTCGTCATTGACAGTGTGGGCATGTTTTGTCTTCTGTTTGTCATTGACAATGTGGGCATGTTTTGTCTTCTGCTTGTCATTGATAATGTGGGCATGTTTTATCTTCTGTTTGTCATTGACAATGTGGGCATGTTTTGTCTTCTGCTTGTCATTGACAATGTGGGCATGTTTTATCGTCTGTTTGTCATTGACAATGTGGGCATGTTTTATCTTCGTCATTGACAGTGTGGGCATGTCTTGTCTGCTGTTTGTTGTTGATAATGTGGGCATGTTTTGTCTTCTGCTTGTCATTGATAATGTGGGCATGTTTTGTCTTCTGCTTGTCATTGATAATGTGGGCATGTTTTGTCTTCTGTTTGTCATTGATAATGTGGGCATGTTTTATCTTCTGTTTGTCATTGACAATGTGGCCATGTTTTATCTTCTGTTTGGCATTGACAATGTGGCCATGTTTTATCTTCTGTTTGTCAATGACAATGTAGGCATGTTTTATCTGCCTGTTTGTCATTGACAATGTAGGCATGTATTGTCTGTCTGTTTGTCATTGACAATGTAGGCATGTATTGTCTGTCTGTTTGTCGTTGACAATGTGGGCATGTTTTGTCTGTCTGTTTGTCGTTGACAATGTGGGCATGTTTTGTCTGTCTGTTTGTCATTGATAATGTGGTCATGTTTTGTCTTCTTTATGTTGTTGACAATGTAGGCATGTTTTGTCTGCGTGTTTGTCATTGGCAATGTGGGCATGTTTTGTCTGTCTGTTTGTCATTGACAATGTGGGCATGTTTTGTCTTCTTTATGTTGTTGACAATGTAGGCATGTTTTGTCTGCGTGTTTGTCATTGACAATGTGGGCATGTTTTGTCTGTCTGTTTGTCATTGACCATATGGGCATGTTTTGTCAGTCTGTCTTTTATTAAGGGTGCATATTCATAACACAATGCGTGAAAATAAAATTGTTAAATTGCATACTTTTAGAGCGTTAAATTGCATGCCTAGATGTAAGAAAATGAATAAAATCACAAAAGACATAAAAAAAACCTGTGACGGTTTCATTCTGTATAAATTAAAAAAATTTTCATTGCAAATTTTAATTAGGGAATCTTCTCTCGAATTAAATTATATAACTTAAAAAATTATAATCTATATGCAATGAAACCATCATATGTTAAGATTTATTTTTGTTTCCTTACATCTGGGCACACAATTTAAGCCTCTCAAAGTATACAATTTTTAACAATTTTATTTTCAATCATTCTGGTGTGACTATGCACCTTTAATGAGCAGTCCATGGGGCCTATACATATCACTTTCAATCTCAGTATTTGAAACAAAGATATAAAATATATGAAAACTTACACTGGAAATGTGAACATTTTTAGCTCACTTTGGCGAGGTTATACAATAGCGATTTGTGTGTGTGTTTGCTTGCATACCTGCCTGTATGTATCATCTATCTGTTTCTCTGTCAACAATTGTGGCACATTTCGCCATTTGTTAATGGATTAAAACTAAATTTGGCAGAAAGGTTCCTTTGGACAATATCTATTGGAGCTATGAATTTGAAGTGCTCCTGCTAAAAAAAAAGGAGAGTTATGGCCCTTGTTAAATTTTGTAAATATTGAAACCTATCCTAATGGGGGAAAATATGTTTCGAGTATTATTGGTGAATTGTTGATGGATGAAAACCAAATTTGGCTGATATGTCTTCATTAGGCGAACTATGTGGGCTATGAATATGATGTAGCCATGCCTTCAAAAGCCAGAGTTATTGCCCTTGTTAGATTTCTTAACATGGCACGAGTTATGACCCTTCGCACAGAGTTATAGAAAAAGTTTAAATTGAGAAAATGTTAATAATGTCGTTATATTTGAGTGGATTTGTCCCCAAACTTAGTGGGTGGGGAAGAATTTGGCATTAGCACATAAATTATATACAGATACCAGAGTTTTGTCCCCTTGAAAGACTTAATTAGAATGTTAATTTTCTTATCTGATCCATATCACCGTGAGTTGTGGAAGTACGCTCACAATTGCTTTTTTACCGTTAGTCATGTTAGTGTCCTGATTTCATTTTGGTGAGATATGTCCATAATTGTCATCTGAACTATCTCCCTATGTACCTTAAAGTTCACCAAAATTGTCTTGTGCGATCTGGATCGCCGAAAGTTTTGAACTTACAATCACAATTTATTTTCAGCTGATCTATTACGTATAGATGAAGTATCCTGATTTCCTTTCCATATAGTCCGCCCATAATCACCAGATGTAAAATTTGTCACATCCAGGTCTTGGGGTGTTTTTAACTGACATTCACCATTTTTGTCTCGCTTGTGAAGCAGAGACATAGGGATCACTAATTCTGGCGGCGGTGGCGGCATCGTCATTCGTCATTTGTGCAGTTTTGGTTAAGGTTTTTTAATCAACTTATTTTTCAACACTGGCTCATCTGATCTCAATGAAACTTTACAGAAGTGATATATACTATACAGGGATGTGATCTCCATAACAATAAGTTTCATTTTGGGGAATCTTAATTATCTTTTCATGGTTTTGGACTTCAAACTTTTTTTATGTTTTTCTGGTTAAGGTTTTTTATGAACCATTCTTTTTCAACAACAGATATCAACAAAATTTTACTGCAGCATTATATACTATGCAGGGGTACTATCCGCATTGGAAATTTTGGAAAATTTCTCCTGCTTTTTCACAGTTTTGGACTTTGTTGTAGTTTTTTATGGACCACTCATTTTCAACAATGGCTCACCAGATATCAACAAGATTTTACAGCAGAGTTATATACTATGCAAGAGTACTATCTGCATCATTACTAGTTTCATTTTGGAAAAAGATTTCAAGATCAGACTATCCACAGTTTGTTAAAAAAATGTCCATGTTTGATTGGTTACACTTGTTTGTTGGTGCATTACTGAATATGTGTTACAAACCATGCCAAGTTTGCTTTGCCAATCAACACTATCCATGCCTTTACAGGCGAGACATTGTACACTTCAGCGTTCTTGTTTTCTAAGCAAATAGATGAAGTGTCATAATTCTCTTTCAACAAAATTTGTCCATATTTGCAAACTATCTCCATGAAAGAATTAAAACTAGTCAAATTATTTTTTTCTGGACTAAATCTAAGAATTCTTTAGCCTGCAGTCAGAATTTTTTCTCAGCAGATATATTAGGAGATATATAGGTATAGACAATGTGTCATGATTTCAGCAATATCTGGCAAGTTATCTCGCTTTTAATGACTTAAAATCTGTCATATTCTTTCCTGGACAGATCTCAAGAGTTTTGCTGAACATGTGTGATGGGATTATCTGTCTCGACGACGTATTCATTTTCTGATATCAAATCCTGTGTGCTTTCATATCACAGTGTCTCTGGTTTATGAAGGGTGGGGTGGGGGGGGGGGGGGGAATTATTGCTTTGAGTGATCACGATCAATTATCTAAGAATAATCGTGATTACCAGTACTTGATTAATCAGCTTGGGTACAAATTACCAAGACATAACAACAAAAAACATACCAATGATGAAAGCTGCTATAGTGTTTAGAAAAGCCCATTTGCAGATCAAACGGTCTATTTTTGAAAAATGTATCACTGGAAATGCGTGGCTTGGTTCTCCAACCAGTCATTCCAGTGATGCATTTTCAAAAATAGTCTTCTCTTGACCTGCAAATAGACATACATTCACCGAGCAAAATGCCAATTTTTTTATAGCAATCTCATTAAAATTAAAAAACCAGTTCTTGTCGCATGTCCCCATGACCCAGGTGTTTTCGCAGAAATCCAAACCACATTTTAAAATTTTTCAAAAAAATCAAGGGGGATAACTCTGGTGCATCTGGACACATTTCGGCGATATGCAATCCCCCACCGAGGTCTTGTCATATGGAGTTGCTATACCAAATTTGAAATGATGCCATTCAAGCTAACTAAAGTTATCGAATGGAAACTAAATGCAGATGGACGGACGGACGGACGCATTCACACAGCCCGTTTCTATAGGCACCATCGATGATGTCGGGGGACTAATTAAAGAAAAGGTTGGAATTGAAATATTTTATGCAGTAGAAATTATTCATGATTATATAATTCACGATTTAAAAAGTAATCGTGATTTTCGATTTAATCACATAATCGCGCAAGTCTAGTAGGGGAATTCAATCATCGTTACTATGCGAATAAGTAAACACATTGTCCAGTGGATCTTAATGACTTTAGAGGCATTTTAGCATGTGACTTTCCCTTTCCTGTATGCTTCCTAATTCTCTGCCAGTTCACGCTCCAGTTTGTCTTTCATACAGAAGTAGGATCTTGCATGTATGATTTGCCAAGTTCTGTAATTTTAACTCTACCTTGGGTCTCCTTTATAAAGTACAATAATGTCCTGAACCTCAACCTGGCAATGCTAATCTTGGCCACATGCGTTTACATTGTGTAGACCTGCTGATTTCCATACCATCAGTTGTTTGATTGCATTCTCTACTAATGTTAGTGGCATGACATCTTGGATTTTGTGCTATTTTTAGAAACACCTTTAAAGATCTCTGAAAATGCTTGACTGAATCAAGATCATTCCCCATTGGAACCCATACTTGAGAACATTTCAAGGGCCATAACTCTGGAGTTTGAAATTGGATCAACTCCATTTGTGCACGATGCAAATATTAGACGTCTATACTACAATTTTGACTATAAATAACTCAAAGGATGTCAGTGCTTACTGAATAATTTAATATTGAATCCAATGAAAAAATTTACCTTTGACCATTTCATCACAAAACTATGTCAGATTGGCCTAGTTCCTATGCACAAAGGTACTAACCCATCAATTTAGAAGAATGTGCCATGAAAGTAATATATTTCCTCATTAGGCCCCATATTTGATAACATTTTCAAGGGGCATAACTCGTGTTTTCCATGGAATCACCTTCATTAGCACAATGCATATATATTAGATGTGTGTAGGAACATTTTGAGCAGGTTTGGTGTCAATACTTTAAGAAATAACGTTGCTGCTGCCTCAGACATGCAAGCATCTGCCTCAGTGCTCTAGCGCGGCTCACAGACATGCAGGCATCTGGCTCAATTCTCTAGCGTGACTCAGACATGCAGGCATCTGGCTGTGCTCTAGTGTGGCTCACAGCTCAATTCATGCGTGGCTCACAGACATGCAGGCATCTGGCTCAATGCTCTAGCATGGCTCACAGACATGCAGACATCTGGCTCAATGCTCTAGTGTGGCTCGCAGACATGCAGGCATCTGGTTGAATGCTCTAGCGTGGCTCGCAGACATGCAGACATCTGGCTCAATGCTCTAGCGTGGCTCACAGAAGTCAGCTGTGCTAATAACTCATGTTGCAGGTGAGCGATACAGGACCCTTGGTTCACATGTAGTGAACTAGCTGTTGTATGATGATGGTTAGTTTTAGTGTTATCTACCTTTATTGTTAGTGATGAGCATCAGGGATGTAGGCCATGATGACCATCTCCCTCCCACCCCTACCACTCCAAGCATAGATTTTTTAAATATACTTTTGAACCCTTTAATGGCCAAGCCGGCCAGTCGGCCTCTGTAGTCATGTTGAGGAATGTCCATTTGCAGGTCAAGAGAGGATTATTTTGAAAATTTATCACTGGAATGCCTGGCTTGATAACCGAGCCAGTCATTCCAGTGGTAAATCTTCAAAAAGAATCATCTTGGCCTGCAAATGGACAATCAATAAGCAAATATTTTCACTTTCTTGACCAAATTTGACCATTAAAGGGTTAAAATACATATAATGGATATTTGAATATTTTCCATCTTGTATAAGTGAGTGTCGGAGATGTTTTTTTTAGAACAGCTAATTCTCAATTTCACATGGAAGAGCACTGCTGGACTTCCATGCAGCCCCATCCCATTCTGTGAGAGAATGGACAACCCCTCATAAACCCGGCACAACCCCCCACCTACACTACAGGCTTGAACATGTTGGCACAAAGTTAACAGTAATAACTTTCCATCAACGCTATTAATGTATAGAGGTTTAGAGAGCTGAACATCAGTTTCAGTCACTTGTTATAAATTATTGTAAAAGATTGAAATTAAAGTATTTATTTATCTTATTATATTTATTATATAATAAACATATATTTATTTAGATTTTGTTTTAGTTGTTTAATTGTAAACTATTATGAAATAAGTTGTTAAGTGTCATCCAACACAACTTAAGCTGACCATACACATGGGAATATGTTGCGCAACATATTGTATGAGTGTATGGAAAAATGTTTCATGTGTTGCGCAAGAAATAGGACCTGTTCTATTTTCATGCAATATGTTGCATCATTTCAGGTTTCATACGTGTGTGGGGACCAATAGGATTACAGCGATTTTGTGAGTCAAAAGGTCTGCTAGATCATAGCAAAGATGTGCCATGGACAAAGCAAACAACAGATGAACTGCTGCTTCTTCCTATTCAGCTGTATCTCTCTTGTCCTGAGACACTCCTATTGCAATGCCTACGCATGATGATAACCGCAATTAAAGCAACTTCACATGATAGGATATTAGTGCCTCTGTAGTTTCATGATCTTGCTGCGGCGAAGCCATGTTAAGAATTGGCAATGGAACTATTCGTAGGATACCCACCTTTTTGCGCAACATTTTTCTGCCAACATATGCAACATATTCCCATGTGTTTGGCCAGCTTTATGATAGCTCCTGATCACCCACACACCATCTCCTAATCACCCACATGCACGCACGCCATCTCCTGATCACTCACATGCACGAGCGCTATCTCTCTTCTGATCACCCACACGCACGCATGCCATCTGATCACCCACACGCACGCGCACCATCTGATCACCAACACACACGAGCGCCATCTCTCCTGATCACCCACACGCACGCATGCCATCTGATCACCCACACGCACGCGCACCATCTGATCACCAACACACACGAGCGCCATCTCTCCTGATCACCCACATGCACGCACGCCATCTGATCATCCACATGCACGCATGCCATCTGATCACCAACATGCATGCGCGCCATCTGATTACCCACACGCACTAGCGCCATCTCACCTGATCACCCACATGCGCCATCTCCTGATCACCCACACACACTAGAGCCATCTGATCACCCACACGCGCCATCTCCTGATCACCCACACGCACTAGTGCCATCTCCTGATTACCCACACGCACTAGCACCATCTTTCCTGATCACCCACACGCGCCATCTCCTGATCACCCACACGCACCATCTGATTACCCACACACACTAGCGCCATCTCTCCTGATTACCCACATGCTCTAGCACCATCTCTCCTGATTACCCACACGCACGTGCGCTATCTCCTGATTACCCACACACACTAGCGCTATCTCCCCTGATTACCCACATGCTCTAGCACCATCTCTCCTGATTAGCCACACACACGCATGCTATGTCCTGATCACCCACATGCACGCGCGCCATCTGATCACCCACATGCACACATGCCATCTGATCATCCACATGTACGAGTGCCATCTCTCATGATCACCAACATGCAGTAGCGCCATCTCCTGATTACCCACACGCATGCGTACCATCTTCTGATCACCCACACGCACGCGCGCCATCTGATCACCCACACGCATGAGCAGCATCTCTCCTGATCACCCACACGCACGCGCGCTATCTCCTGATCACCCACACGCACGAGCACCATCTCCTGATCACCCACACACACACGCGCCATCTGATCACCCACACGCACTAGCGCCATCTCCTGATTACCCACACGCACCATCTCCTGATCACCCACATGCACGCACGACATCTGATCACCCACACGCACGAGTGCTATCTCCTGATCACCCACACGCACCATCTGATTACCCACACACACTAGCGCCATCTCTCCTGATTACCCACATGCTCTAGCACCATCTCTCCTGATCACCCACATACACGAGCGCCATCTCTCGTGATCACCTACACGCACTAGCGCCATCTCTCCTGATCACCCACACGCACACGCATGTGCACCATCTCTCCTGATCACCCACACGCACCATCTCCTGATCACCCACATGCACGCACGACATCTGATCACCCACACGCACGAGCACCATCTCCTGATCACCCACACGTGCCATCTGATCACCCACACGCTATCTGTCCTGATCACCCACAGGCACGCATGCCATCTGATCACCCACATGCACAAGTGCCATCTGTCCTGATCACCCACACGCATGCGCGCCATCTCGCCTGATCACCCACATGCACTAGCGCCATCTCTCCTGATCACCCACACGCATGTGTGCTATCTCCTGATCACCCACATACACGAGCGCCATCTCTCGTGATCACCTACACGCACTAGCGCCATCTCTCCTGATCACCCACACGCATGTGCACCATCTCTCCTGATCACCCACACGCACGCGCGCCATCTGATCACCCACACACATGAGCGCCATCTCTCCTGAGCACCCACACGCATGCACACCATCTGATCACTCACACACGCCATCTGATCACCCACAAGCACCCGTGCCATCTGATCACCCACATGCACGCGTGCCATCTGATCACCCACATGCACATGTGCCATCTTATGCCGTGGCGACCATCTGTCATCTGTATGTCCTATCCATCCACTCTTTCTTTAAACGACTTCTCAAGAACTACTGGGCCGATTTCAATTATATTTGGTATGTCTGAATGATTTGAGCTCGTTTTCCTCTTCTTTTTATACCACATTTTGGGAACGGAAGTGGGTTGATTATAACCAAATATGGGCATAATTGCTTGCATTTTGGCGGTGCAGTGTTTTTACCATTTTGGCCGCTCAAGTTTGGCGGTGCAGCCAAGTTTAGTAGTGCACTTTTTGGAGGTGTTGAAGTTTGGTATTTGGCAGTGCATTTTTTGGCAGTGCAAACTGGCCATGCACTAATTTTTTGGTGGCGCACACATTTTTTGGCGTTGCACATTTTTTTTTGGGGGGGGGGGGGGAAGGGTGGGGGTGCAAGCTGTTTTTTGTTGGTGCATCATCTGTTGGCGGTGCTGTTATAATTGTTGTGTTGTTTGTTGGAGGTCCGCAGCCAAACTGGGGCACACCACCAAACCACCAAAATACTAAAAATCCTGTACCGCCAAAGCGCAAGCAATTATGCCCAAATTTGTTCATATCCCACCGCACTTCCGTTCCCAAAGCTGAAAAGACAAGCTCAAACCATTCACACAAACGAGAGCAAGCGCCAGGCTATAAAACCATAGCGATATAATTCCTAGACTACAAAGTTATTAAGCTTTTAAGAAAAAATAAATTAAAAAATACAAAGGATACGTAACCAGAGAAGGAAGTGGTAGTTGTACCATTGATCTCATCACCAACCCCAGCTTGGTTGAGGCAGAGCTCCTATAGCCACCATCAGTTCTGTTCTTGGAGTTTCCGCCAATGTCTGGTGCACCACCTTTTGGTGAATCCGTGAATCTCTTACAGTCCATGAATACGACTAATTACCGAGTTGTTACCTAAACCGGATCAGTCCATTAAATATATATTATATACACATGCAAGCAATCAGTCTGATAGTTATGTACACGCGTGTACACATGCAAGCGGTTTCTTATTTGTAGTGCGTAGAGGAGTAAATGTTCTCCATGCAAAGAGGAGCAAATTTAAGTTCAGACGCGTAGAAAAAGCATGGTGCAGTACAATAGTGAGTTTATTGTTATTTAGGTGTAGGTGCGTCCAAGCGAGCATAGTAAAGCGTGTCCAGCAAGCATAGTAAGGTGCGCCCAGCAAGCATAGTAAGGTGCACCCAGCAAGCATAGTAAGGTGCGCCCAGAAAGCATAGTAAGGTGCATCCAGCAAGCATAGTAGGACGCATCCAGCGAGCATTGTAAGGCACATCCAGCGAGCATTGTAAGGCACATCCAGCGAGCATAGTAAGGCATGCCCAGCGATCATAGTAAGGCGCATCCAGCGAGCATTGTAAGGCATGCCCAGCAGGCATAGTAAGGCACATTCCAGCAAGCATAGTAAGGCGCATCCAGCAAGAATAGTAAGACACGTTCAGCAAGCATAGTAAGGCACGTTCAGCAAGGATAGTAAGGCGCATCCAGCAAGCATAGTAAGGCACGTTCAGCAAGCATAGTAAGACACATTCAGCAAGTATAGCAAGGCACATTCAGCAAGCATAGTAAGGCACGTTCAGCAAGCATAGTAAGGCATGTTCAGCAAGCATAGTAAGGCGCATCCAGCAAGCATAGTTAGGTGCGTCCAGCGAGCAGAGTAAGGTGCGTCCAGCGAGCATTGTAAGGTGCATCCAGCAAGCATTGTAAGGCACGTTCAGCAAGCATAGTAAGGTGCGTCCAGCAAGCATAGTAAGGCACGTTCAGCAAGCATTTTAAGGTGCATCCAGCAAGCATAGTAAGGCGCATCCAGCAAGCATAGTAAGGCACGTTCAGCAAGCATAGTAAGATGCATCCAGCAAGCATAGTAAGGTGCATCCAGCGAGCATTATAAGGTGCGTCCAGCAAGCATAGTAAGGCACATTCAGCAAGCATTGTAAGGTGCATCCAGCAAGCATAGTAAGGTGCATCCAGCAAGCATTGTAAGGTGCATCCAGCAAGCATAGTAAGGCGCATCCAGCGAGCATAGTAAGGCGTGCCCAGCAGGCATACTAAGGTGCATCCAGCAAGCATTGTAACGCACACCCAGCAAGCATAGTAAGGCGCATCCAGCAAGAATAGTAAGGCGCATCCAGCGAGCATAGTAAGGCGTGCCTAGCAAGCATAGTAAGGCGTGCCCAGCAAGCATAGTAAGGCGCATCCAGCAAGAATAGTAAGGCGCATCCAGCAAGCATAGTAAGGCGCGTCCAACGAGCATTGTAAGGCGTGTCCAGCGAGCATTGTAAGGCGCGTACAACGAGCATTGTAAGGCGTGTCCAGCGAGCATAGTAACGCGCATCCAGCAAGCATAGTAAGGCGCATCCAGCAAGCATAGTAAGGCGCGCCAAGCAAGCATAGTAAGGCGTGCCAAGCAAGCATAGTAAGGCGCGCCAAGCAAGCATAGTAAGGCGTGCCAAGCAAGCATTGTACGGCGCGCCCAGCAAGGCGCATCCAGCGAGCATAGTAAAGAGCGTCCAGTGAGCATATTAAGGCGCGTCCAGCGAGTATAGTAAGGCGCGTCTAGCGAGCATAGTAAGGCGCGTCTAGCGAGCATAGTAAGGCGCGTCCAGTGAGCATAGTAAAGCGCGTCTAGCGAGCATAGTAAGGTGCAAAATACTTTTCTATGTGCAATTGGCTTTATCCATACTGACGTGATCTTTTATAATGCAAACTTTATGGCAGTTTCCTGGTGATGGATTCAAGTTTTGACCATGCATCGCTTTCAATCAGGCCAAACAAGAGAGTTGTGTCAAGTAACATCTGCAGAATAACATTCTCATCCTTGCTTATTATTTTCCAGCTATAGATATAGATGCTTCAGATATCTGCAAATTCTTGACATTGAACTAGGAAATGCATACAATCTTCTACACTGTTCTTACAAAAAGGACAGGTATCAGTCTCATACTGCCAAAAAACCTCAAGCAGTCGCCCCACCATAGCTGAAACAGATGTGACACCCAAGCATCACCGTACAGAACAGGATGCACCAGCAAAAGATGTCATGTAAACCACCAACATAATGGCCAAAAATATTCTAGGCCACAGATTCCAGATGATCACTAAACCGTCTACAGACTATGGTAGGACTCTGCCTGTAAGGAAACTCGCTTAGAGTACAAGGTTAAGAGGCTAGAGCTATCACTTCAGACAGGCTCACCACCTAATGTTGCTCTGGGCCAAGGTGTCATATGCCCCAGAGCCAGCACGTCCACCCCCAAAAACTGCATCATTTGCCAAGAGATGGACAAATAAGTGCTCTTCTAAAAGTACCCATACGGGACTGACCTACACCGTCCAAATATATAGGCAATTGCTAATCAATGAGCATCGTCTACCTTCTAACACACAGGATTTGCTACAAACAATATGTGGAAGTCTTTAAAAAGAACATTCAATATTCGTATCCAAAAGCACCAACACTCAATCAGGAACCTCCACAAAAGCGAGCGATACGAACACAGTATCAGAGATTTCGCACCACAGAAACGATGTGCTTCAGAATTGTCCAACTACTAACATCAGACCCCTCTGACTCACACTTCACAGGCTGGAGGAAACAAAGAGAATGTGAGTGGATACACCAGCCCCACACTATGGACCCCATATCAATCTAGCAGCATAATACTCACCCCTGTCCTGCCCACCAGCCACACACAAACTGGCATGCAGTACGTCGTTATTACCCTTTCATTCAAAATTCAAGAATTAGACGCTGTATCATGACATCACAATGACTTCATCATCACTAGGAACAATGATGTCATAAACATCCCCAACTAGACAGAAAACAACCACTTCTGCCACTTGCAGAAAAACCTGTGCCTCTGACGAGTTCTACACATGAACAAAATGCCACAGTCTGAATCAAAAGAACACTACCAGGGATGTGATGGTGTTTATATACAACTGGGAAATTTTTTTATACATGCAACATGAAAAAACATGTATCGGCAAAACACTCGATACAAAACGGCAAGAATTCTGCGGACTTAAATGTCTCACCTGTCTCCTGTTTGTCACAGTGGCATTAACCTTTGATGCTGTGACCTCCGCTGCTTACTAACATTATAGGTAACCATGTATTCAAGTTTAGTTCCAATATGATTAACCAACCCTGAAATATAAATGATTTGCTGAATGGAAAAACTTAAGGTTGAAAAAGAAGTCAAATAGCAGTATTAAAGTGGCTTTGATCTGTGACCTCCATGTCCCCATGCTGTAATCTCTTGGCATAAGCGACCATGTACCCAAGCTATGCTCTATTAGGGTTAAGCAATCCCAAAATATTACATTAAGTTTTGTATAGGCGAGAATGACCGTGACCTTCTACATTGTGATTTCAGTGTCAGCCTAACATAATAGGCAACAATGTATCCAAGTTTAGTTCCAATAGGATTACCCAATCCTGAAAGATAAGCCAAGAAGTTCTGCTAAACTCAAGAACTTCACATTGAAAAAACAGTTTAGTATCAAGGTCACAGTGACCTTGAACTTTGACCTTGTGACCTCAGTATCATCATGATGTTTCCTAACAGCATAGGCAACCATGTATCCAAGTTTAGTTGCAATAGGCTTAACCAATCCTGAAATATAAGCTGAAAAGTTTTGCTAAACGCAAAAACTTAATGTTGAAAAAGCAGAGTTCTGTGTCAATTTCAGTGACCTTGACCGTGTGATCCCAACATCTCCATGCTGCGTCCTCACATTATAGGTAACCATGTATCCAAGTTCAGTTGCAATAGGCTTAACCAATCCTGATACAAGAGGCCCAAGGGGCCTGTATCGCTCACCTGGACCATAGGCATCTCAACTAGAATGGTCACTAACAATAAATAGAACACTAATGAGTTGACCAGACTTGTAACAAGAAAACAGGCCATGTTTCTTTACGTATCACATCTCTTCAACAAACTTTAATGGCCCTTAGTCATCAATATCATATCTCCCAAATTTCGGCCCAATCCGTTTAGTGGCTCTGGAGACAAAGTTGCTTTTATGAAAAGTAAGCCATCCAAGATGGCCGCCCATCCATTTGGCAACTCATGTTCCCTTGAACAAACTTGGTTCATCTTGTGCCCAAAATACTTTATGATTTTTGAATCAATCGCTCATGGTTTTGTCGAAGATTTTTTAGACATTTCTAAAAATCAACTAAAATCCATGATGGCCGCCGGCCAATTGGCCAATCGGCTTCGTTTGAACAAACTTAAATCTCCATGCCCTAAGGATATTTCGTGCAAAATTTAATTGAAATCAGCCCAGTAGTTCTCAAGACATTACAAATTTCCCATTGCTTTAGTATGCGAGCTTTTTGCAGGAAAATTATCCAAGATTTGAGATCAGAATACCCAAAAAACTATATAAAAGCAATTTAGGCCTCGAAATCCTTCAAATAAAAAAATCCAATATGGCCACTAAACACGCTATATATTGATTGACCCATGGCGGCCATGTTTTTTTTTTACAGATCAACTTCCCCTGAACAAACTTTAATGACCCTTATTCCATAATCATATGTCCCAAACTTCAGCCCGATCCCTTCAGCGGTTCTGGAGTTGTTTTCCGAAAAATAGGTCGTTCAAGATGGCCACCGAACTGTTTGGTCAATCAAGTTCTCTTGAATAAATTTGTTTCAGATCTTGCCCTAGATGATATTCATGAGTTATGAATCAATCCCTCAAACAGTTTCGGAGAAGATTTTTAAAGACATTTCTTTAAATCGGGTTGAAATCCAAGGTGGCCGCCGGCCTAATCGGCTTCATTTGAACAAACATAGATCTCTATGCCCTAAGGATGCTTCCTGCCATATATAATTGAATTCGGCCTAGTAGTTCTCGAGAAGACATTTTAAAATTCCCATTGCTTTAGTATGGGAGCTTTTTGCGGGAAAATTACCCAAGATGGCCGGCAACCCATTTATCCGACAGATTTGAAAATTGCAAATTTGAGATCAGAATACCCAAAAACACATAAAACCAATTTCGACCTCAAAAAGCAATCAAATAAAAAAATCCAATATGACTGCCAAACATGCTATATTTTGATTGGCCCACGGTAGCCATGTTTTTTGACGGATCAACTTTCCTTGAACAAATTTTAATGGCCCTTAGTCCCTAATCATATATCCCAAATTCTGGCCTGATCCCTTCAGCGGTTAAGGAGAAGTCGTTTTAGGGAAAACTAGGTCATACAAGATGGCCACCGAACCATTCGGTCAATCAAGTCTTCTTGAACACACTTGGCTTACGTCTTTCCCTAGATGAGTTATGAATCGATTCCCCAAGCGTTTTCGGAAAAGATTTTTAAAAACGTTTCCTAAAATCGGCCGAAATCCAAGATCGCTACCAGCCAAATTCGCTGATCGGCTCCATTTGAACTAACTTGGATCACTATGCCCTAAGGATGCTTCCTGCCAAATATAATTGAAATCGGCCTAGAAGTTCTCCAGAAGAAGACATTTAAAATTTCTCATTGCTTTAGTATGGGCGCTTTTGGTGGAAAAATAATCCAAGATGGCTGCCAAACCGTTTATCCGACAGTTTCGAAAATGGCAAATTTGAGCCCACAATACGCACAAATTTATATTAGAACCAATTTCAGCATGAAAATATATCAAATAAAAAAACCAAATATGGCCGCTAAACACGCTACATTTTGATTGAACCACAGCAGCCATCTTTTTTTAACGTATCAATTTCCCTTGAACAAATTTAATGGCCCCTAGTTCCTAATCATATCTGCCAAATTTTGACCCAATCTCTTCAGTGGTTCTGGAGAAGTCGTTTTTGGGAAAACTAGGTCATCCAAGATGGCCGCCAAACCATTTCACCAATCAAGTTACCTTGAACAAACTTGGTTAAGCTCTTGCCCTAGATCACATTTCACGAGGTTTGCATCAATCCCGCAAACGGCTTCGGAGAAGATTTTTAGACATTTCCTAAAATCGGCCAAAATCCAAGGTAATCATGTATCCAAGTTTAGTTGCAATAGGCTTAACCAATCCTGAAATATAAGCTGAAAGGTTTTGCTAAACACAGAACCTTAATGTTGACGTCGTCGGAAAAGTGATACCTATGTCTCGCTTTCTGCTTCGCAGGTGAGCCAAAAATTAGCCAATTACAATTCTGTATACAAGTTCGGAGGCCTACCCCTAGAGGACCCCTTCCACCCAAATTAGGTTGAAATCCGCCAAGCAGTTAATGAGTAGTGTTTTTAAACAAAAGTTGATGGATGGACAACGGACGCCATGCGCAGTGACCTTGACCTTTTTACCCCAACATCATTGTATGATGCTGTGTCATTATAAGGATGCATGTGTCCAAGTTTGGTTTCAGTATAATTAACCAAATGAGATATAAACAAAACTTGAGCTAAATGGAAAATGTTAATGTTGAAAAGAGCAAGGTTTTTACCAAGGACACAGTGACCTTGACCTTTGATGTTTTGACCCCATCATTAGGAGATCACGTGTCACTATAAGAAAGCATGTGCCCAAATTTAGGCCCCCGTATGATTAACCAAACCGGAGTTGTAGAGAAAAGTAGAGCTAAACGATAATTGAATGACGATGACGCCAACACCGCCACTGGACGACGTGCAAGGTATCGCAACAGCTCATTTTACTTCTTCGTCGAGATAAAAAAATCAATATGGCCACCAAACACACTACATTTTGATTGGCACATAGTGGCCATGTTTCTTTCCTTATCAACATCCATTGAACAAACTTTAATGGCCCTGAATCCATAATCATATCCACCAAATTTCATTCAACGGAGTTGTTTTTTGCGAAAACTAGGCAATCCAAGATGACCGCCAAAGCATTTGGCCAAATATACTTGAAATTGGCCCAGTGGTTCTCGAGAACACATTTAATATTTCCTATTGCTTTAGTATAGGAGCATTTGGTGGGAAAATGATCCAAGATGGCCGCCAAACCGTTTAACCAACACATTCAACAACAGGCCCAAGGGCCTTAATGCTCAACTGGACCATTAGCACTTGAACCATTAACAAAACCGTCCCATTGATAACATTGATGGCTTAACTTTGATAACACTGACAGGAAACCTTAACTTTGTTATCAAAGTTAAGGTTTCCTGTCAATGTTATCAATGACAGGAAACCTTAACGTTGATAACATTGACAGAAAACCTTAACTTTGATAACATTGACAGGAAACCGTAACTTTGATAACATTGACAGGAAACCTTAACTTTGATAACAATGACAGGAAACCTTAACTTTGATAACATTGACGGCTTAACTTTGATAACATTGACAGGAGACCTTAACTTTGATAACAATGACAGGAAACCTTAACTTTGATAACATTGACGGGAAACCTTAACTTTGATAACATTGACAGAAAACCTTAACTTTGATAACATTGACAGGAAATCTTAACTTTGATAACATTGACGGGAAACCTTAACTTTGATAACATTGACAGGAAATCTTAACTTTGATAACATTGACAGGAGACCTTAACTTTGATAACATTGACAAGAAACCTTAACTTTGATAACATTGACAGGAGACCTTAACTTTGATAACATTGACAGGAAACCTTAACTTTGATAACATTGACACGAAACCTTAACTTTGATAACAACGACAGAAAACCTTAGGTTTGATAACAATGACAGAAAACCTTAACTTTGATAACACTAATGGGAAACCTTAACTTTGATAACACTAATGGGAAACCTTAACTTTGATAACACTAATGGGAAACCTTAACTTTGATAACAACGACAGAAAACCTTAGGTTTGATAACAATGACAGAAAACCTTAGGTTTGATAACAATGACAGAAAACCGTAACTTTGATAACACTAATGGGAAACCTTAACTTTGATAACATTGACTGCTTAACTTTGATAACAATAACGGGTAACCTTAACTTTGATAACATTGACAGGAAACCTTAACTTTGATAACATTGACAGGAAACCTTAATTTTGATAACATTGACAGGAAACCTTAACTTTGATAACATTGACGGGAAACCTTAACTTTGATAACAATGACAGGAAACCTTAACTTTGATAACATTGACAGCTTAATTTTGATAACATTGACGGGAAACCTTACCTTTGATAACATTGACAGGAAACCTTAACTTTGATAACAATGACAGGAAACCTTAACTTTGATAACAATGATAGGAAACCTTACCTTTGATAACAATGACAGGAAACCTTAACTTTGATAACAATGACAGGAAACCTTAACTTTGATAACAATGACAGGAAATCATAACTTTGATAACATTGACGGGAAACCTTAACTTTGATAACAATGACAGAAAACCTTAACTTTGATAACATTGACAGAAAACCTTAACTTTGATAACATTGACAGGAAACCTTAACTTTGATAACATTGACGGCTTAACTTTGATAACATTGACAGAAAACCTTAACTTTGATAACAATGACAGGAAACCTTAACTTTGATAACATTGACAGGAAACCTTAACTTTGATAACAATGACAGGAAACCTTAACTTTGATAACAATGACAGGAATCCTTAACTTTGATAACATTGATGGCTTAACTTTGATAACATTGACAGGAAACCTTAACTTTGATATCAATGACAGGAAACCATAACTTTGATAACATTGACGGGAAACCTTAACTTTGATAACATTGACAGGAAACCTGAACTTTGATAACATTGACAGGAAACCTTAACTTTGATAACATTGACAGGAAACCGTAAGTTTGATAACATTGACAGGAAACCTTAACTTTGATAACATTGACAGGAAACCTTAAGTTTGATAACATTGACAGGAAACCTTAACTTTGATAACATTGACAGAAAACCATACCTTTGATAACATTGACAGGAAACCTTAACTTTGATAACAATGACAGGAAACCTTAACTTTGATAACAATGACAGGAACCCTTACCTTTGATAACAATGACAGGAAACCTTAACTTTGATAACAATGACAGGAAACCTTAACTTTGATAACAATGACGGGAAACCATAACTTTGATAACATTGACAGGAAATCTTAACTTTGATAACATTGACGGGAAACCTTAACTTTGATAACATTGACAGGAAATCTTAACTTTGATAACATTGACAGGAAACCTTAACTTTGATAACATTGACGGCTTAACTTTGATAACATTGACAGAAAACCTTAACTTTGATAACAATGACAGGAAACCTTAACTTTGATAACATTGACAGGAAACCTTAACTTTGATAACAATGACAGGAAACCTTAACTTTGATAACATTGACAGCTTAATTTTGATAACATTGACGGGAAACCTTACCTTTGATAACATTGACAGGAAACCTTAACTTTGATAACAATGACAGGAAACCTTAACTTTGATAACATTGACAGCTTAATTTTGATAACATTGACGGGTAACCTTAACTTTGATAACAATGACAGGAAACCGTAACTTTGATAACATTGACAGCTTAATTTTGATAACATTGACGGGAAACCTTAACTTTGATAACACTGACAGCTTAATTTTGATAACATTGACAGGAAACCGTAACTTTTAAACTGGCAGAAAAGTGATAGCTTTACAGAAAAGACAAAGAACAAACAACGCTTGCCATAAATTATTATTATTCATATTATAATTATTTATTATTATTACTACCAAATATTCTTAATCCAAACAAAGGTTTTCTATTTCAATGTAAATTTCACAAAGATTTCATCAATCTATACATCAACTCTTATCAACACTGAAGAGTAATCCACACTTCAGTACTGTCAATGGCAATCAGCAATTTAAGTAAAGTAATTTAAATTGCTGACTGTTACTGCGAAAGCTTAATTATCATAATTTACAGCCAAATCACGAGGAATTTCTCTAAACCATGATCAGTACTCAAATCAAAAACAAGATGACTTTTATCTTAAACTTGGTTCAAACTTTCATCAACTGATTTACAAAATATTCTAATATAACTATTGATCTGTAATTCTTTATTAGCACTCAGTTTATCATTACACGCACGCACGCACACACACACACAAACACACACACACACACACACGCATGTGCACTCACAACACTCAGTTTAACATCACATACACACTTGCAGGCATGCACGCACTCACACACTATTGTTCCAGCATGATAAGATCTCATGTATGTACATTCTGCCTCTGAATCCGAGTCCAGGCTAGTTATTCTATAACCAGTGTGACCGAGTCTAAACGAAATCTAGGATTTCTTTTTTCACGAGAGAGTTGATACTTACCTCCCTAATACTTTTGATATTGCTAAATATTGGCGTTCACTCAATAAAACACTCAGATTAAAAACAGTTAGGTGCCCCTACTGGGCAGGTAGACAGAGGTAGTCAGGCGGATGCCGGCCCCACCACCGCGCATGCACCGACTACTACTTCCTCTGACTAATTTATTGGCTTACACACATGCAACTGCTAAGAGCCTGAAGACCGAGCCTCTGTGGGGTGGAGAGGCCGGGTCCGTATCTAGGGAGGTAAGTATCAGCTCTCTCGTGAAAAAAGAAATCCTAGATTTCGTTTATTTCACATCAAGAGTATACTTACCTCCCTAATACTTTTGATATTGCCAGAATTCGAAAGTGAATCTGGCGGGAGGGAGGCGAGGTCAAAAGACCAGCTCTTCCCTATACGCTTTCACGCGTTTACGGCACTTAAAAACGTCTGAAAACTGTGTGAGAACACAGTCAGGATTTGACAAACCATCGGATAACACAACCGATGCATGAGAGATGACCGAATGTCATATGCGCTCTCCCCCCCCCTCCTGGGAGGAAGACTAGATGACCTCAATGTCCTATACGCTCTCTACGTACTAGTGCCACGTACTACAGGACAGAGACGAAAGTACTCCATTTTCGTATACTCTCTATGAACCACAAACCACACAAACCATCACCATATTAATAATAACTGGTAACGTGACAATACATTTAACAATGAACAACACATAAACAAGACTGACCTTGTTGAACTTGGAAGCTGTCATCACGTTCCCAGTAGAGAAGCCTGATGCAGTCCCGACAAGTGGTTGTTACCATAACTTAAATGTGATGTATATAAGCAACGAGGAAACGCTCCTCATAAAACATATAGGCGATTATTGTTTCAAAATCGACAAGGCGAGAGGATTTGAGGTGTCACGGAGGTAATGGTCTGTAAAACTTGACTCACAGTGCCACTGAGCCACGGACATAATGTCATCCACAGGGACCCCACTAAACAGGGCAGTGGATGCCACGACAACGCGGACACTGTGAGCCTTGGCCACATCAACCTGTCTCCCGGTGGCGGATTTGTGACAAAACTGAATACATTCTACAATCCACCTGGAAATGGTGTCCTTAGACGCCCTGCCATGGGGTTCAATATATGACAACCATAACGCTGACTGGTCGGTACGCCACTCCGAAGTACGCTGTTTGTACCGGAGCAGCGCCCGTACGGGGCACCATACTTTAGAATTAGGATCATATCTAGTTAAAGATGGCAAAAAAATAGGTTGACCTGGATATTTCAGACTGATTCTTAGCCAAGAAATTAATCCTAGGTAGAAGCTTAAGGCCTTCCCCTGTAACCACAAAATGGTCATCCTCGGCTGATAAGGCGTGAATCTCACTCCTACGCCTTGCCGAGGCCGCAGCAATTAAAAACACAGTTTTAAGAGTCAACAATTTCATAGAAATGGACATAAGTGGTTCAAAAGGCTTATCTTCTAGTACCTGAAGCACCAGAGATAAACTCCAAACTGGAATCAGTGGTGGATTCCTTGGTCTTAGATTGCCCATGCCTTTAATTAATACATTTAATGTACTTACTTCATCACTCCCCCTGTTAGCCAAGCAAGGAATAACAGCCATTAAAGCTGACTTATAACCAGCAATAGAGTTAGGCTTGAGGCTATAGGCATCATATAGGTGACAGAGGAAATCAGCTACTACCTGAATAGATGCATCCATTGGATCAATACATCTGTTTGAGCACCACTCTGCAAATCTGTTGATTTTATAGTTATATGCTCTGGAGGTTGACCCCCTCCTGGCTTTGGCCATAAACATGGCCGCTTGCTCAGAAAAGCCCTCCTTAATTCTAAATTCCTTGACAACATCCATGCAGTCAATCGGAACATTGACGGATTGTCGTGAAGGGCCTTGCCCTGGAAGATAAGGTCGTCCATCAGAGGCAGAGGAACCGGACTGCAGACCAGAAGGTCCAGCAGATCCGTATACCACGATCGGCTTGGCCAATCCGGGGCGATCAGAAGCACTTGGCACTCCTGCTGCCTGATTTTCTGAAGCACCTTTGGAATCAGGATTGCTGGAGGGAATGCGTATGCATACATTCCCGCCCAGCTGATAGCTAACGCATCTGTTGCGAAAGCGCTTGGGTCTGGAATCGGAGAGACGTACGTCGTCATCTTCGCATTCTTCTTCGTTGCGAACAAATCGATGTTGGGCTTCCCCCAATGGTCGAACAGACGATCCGCCACACATTGATTTAGTTGCCATTCCGTGGGTAAAATACTCATCCTTCGGCTCAATGAGTCTGCTAGCAGATTTAGCCTTCCCGGAATATGAACTGCTCTCAAGGTAATCCTGTGATCCAGGCACCAACAAAGCAGTTTCCAAGTCATCATACAGAGACTGGGCGACTTCGTTCCGCCCTGGCGGTTTATGTAAGTCACTACTGTTGAGTTGTCTGAACGAATAAGAACAATCTTGCCCTGAACTTTCTGTAAGAAATGTTCCAGGCCAAGGACTACTGCTCTTAGCTCCAGTAGATTGATATGTTCCTTTGACTGATCCAGATCCCAAAGCCCTGATATTGTGGACTCTTCCAGACAAGCTCCCCACCCCTCCATCGATGCATCTGTATACACAGTCACCTGAGGGTGGGGAGGGGTTAGCAAAATCCCCAGCAAGAGATTCTCTATATTCAACCACCATTGCAGGTGGTGAATTAGAGGTGCCAACACTGACAAGTTCGAGTCCAGCGAACCTGAACTCTGGGTCCACTGTGTCATGAGAAACAACTGGATCGGGCGCCTGCGTAAGGCCGCCTGCGGAATGACTGGTTCCAATGAAACCATCAAACCCAGCATTCTCAAGTAAACCCGTGCCAGGACATGACGACTGTCGCACACTGACTGTATTAAGGAGATGAGTCTCTGAACCCTCTCCTGAGTAGGATAAACATATCCCGTCTCCAGATCGAAGAACATGCCCAGGTAAACAAACTTCTGGGATGGAGTCAGCTCTGATTTTTGGAAATTGATTATCCAGCCCAAGTCCGTGAGAGTTTTCAAAACAATCTCCAGATTGGCCGATAACGTTTCCTGGGTGTGTGCTTTTAACAGCCAGTCGTCTATGTACGTGTGGACTGCTATGCTTCTCCTGCGGAGGTATGCCGTGATCGCGAGAACCACACGGGTGAAGACCCGAGGAGCCGTGGAAATTCCGAAGGGTAATACCATGAATTCTCACTGTCTGCCCTGGAATGCAAATCTCAGGAAGCGACGGAAACTCCTCTCTATGGGAATGTGGAAATAAGCATCCTTCAAATCTATTGAAGCTGTCCACATTCCCTGCTCTAACCCCGCCAACACCGAGCGCACAGTCTCCATCTTGAAACTGGGCGTCTCTATGAACTTGCTCAATGGCTTGAGGTTGAGAATCGGCCTCCACCCTCCGGTGTTCTTTGTTACTAAGAACACGGTTGAATAGAAGCTAGGGCACCTCTGCGCCGGCTGAATAGCTCCTTTTTGTAGGAGGGAATTTATCTCCTCCTCGATACACAACCTTTGATCTGGATCTCTCGGAATCGGAGTCCAGATCGGCACGAGAGACAGTCGCGATGGCGGGCCTGTCATCCAATCGGGATGATAGCCGACAGAAAGCCATCGCAAGACTAAACGGTCCTGAGTCAACCGCTTCTACTCTGGCAAGTGGTCGGCCAATCGGCCGCCCACCGGTCCACCTAGGGAGAGAGGTGGACATAAGGAGTGCGAGAGTGGCACTGTCTTCTCGGCCAGAAACACCAGAGTGGTTCCCACCGTGGTAACCGGCCCATCAGGTCCGATTACCGCGACCAGATCCCCGCGCTCCACGCCCAGCACCGCGCGTACCTCGGTGCGCGGGTGGCTGCCTGACTGGCTGCGCCTGGGGAGCCTGCGGCCCCCTCGCTGCGGGCCGAATCGCACGTGGCCTAGGCCGTCGCTGCGATGGTGGCTGGCCTCTGACCTGGCCACCTCCACCTCGAGCCTGCAGGGGACGATACGCAGGGGGTGCTGCGCGAACGCTCGCATGATGGAGTACTTCAAATTGCTCGCGCAGCGCCCTCTGGTTGTTGACCAGAGTCACCGTCTCCTGGAGGTGCTTGCATCCCTCACCTCCAAAGAGACCAGGACCTGTCATAGGCATACGCAGTAGCCTATTGTACAGGTCCTGGGACAGGCACAGATTGTCCAAGGCAAACGTGCGCCTCGCCCGGACACTCCTGGTCACCGCCCGAGTCAAGCAGTCCAGAGCCAGTTTGATACCATCCTGGATGGCTCTCTGGACTGTGACCGGGCTTGGTTGGCGCGATGCGGATGCCGTTACCACCCCCTGTAACAGCTGCGAGACGTGGGACAGAGCAGCAATCGACGCTCTCCCACTCTCCTCCGCATCACGCAGCGCAGCATTTGCCGAACGCAACGCGTTCGAGCACAGGACACCCGTGTCAGAACGGGAGCCTGGCCGCGCATCTTCCCCCAAAGCTGCGCGGTCATCGACGCTTGGCTTGGGCACCACACCGTACCGCTGGTAGTCCAGGGGCACGATGCGGCAACGCCTGGCCACCTCGCGAGGGGCCTTCGCGAGACGCCCATTCGCCTTAATGGACGTCTCCGCCGCCTCGAACATGTCCACGACATGCTCAGCCAGCGGCAGAGATGGCATAGCGTTTGCAGTCGGCTTACCAGCTAACCACGGCCTGTGATCTCGCTGGCTAGCCGACTGCTCCACGGGCAGGTCTGGCCGAACACTCACCAGCCACTGGCAAGCGTCCGACCAATCCTCCTCCGTGGCTAGCTGCGAGCGCTCTACAAGACGGGGGCCTTCGTCTTCCTCCTGAGCGCACGCAGTAGAGCTTGACGGCGGGTATGCTGATACCGCTGGCAAACCAGGGAAAACATGCGGCCCCGAAAGACCCGGCATGCTAAGCTCACTGGCTTGACCAAGAGCAGGCGCCGTGGTAGAGCGCGGGGCAGACACCGCCCCACCACGGTCCAGACCAGCACCAGCGACACTCTCGGCAAGCCGAGGTATGCGGTAACGCTGGCCTTCAGCACCGCCCAGGGTCACCTTCTGGACCGTGAATTCTACTCCTGCGTGAGTAGAACCATGGACCACGTCACCTGCATTCCCCGCGAGGGGTGCACAGACGTCGTAGTCCATGGTCACGTCCCCAGACGGCGACCCTAGCAGGAAATCCTCTTCCTCCTGGCCAGAAAGGTTAGACTCCGGGTCAGCAAAGAAAGCTAACCCGGACTGGCCAGGGAAGGTGCCATAGGAGGCATTGGCACCCGCGGCGTGCGGATACCCAGGGTCTGATGAGCAGACCGCGGTTCCTGCGACAACCGATGTCCACGGCCCCTCGGCGAGGCACCAAGCCTGCTGCCAGGGTCGTGGAACGCCCCCATCAACGGGGCCACCTCTGAATCGTTCTCAAACAACGGAATCGACCTACGGAAATTAGATTCAGAGGCGGGGATAACCTGCTCTGAAGCAGATGCTGAGGACAACAAAGGAGCTGGCCCAGGAAGCATGCTGCGAAGCAACTCTGGGACCAAATCCTTTATTGTCCTCTGCATCTCTCCCAACATTTCGGCCCGGAAGGCCTCCATGTCCACCGCGGACGAGGCCTTCCTCTTACCCTTCTTCGAAACACTCTCTTTCTTCGCCTTCCTCTCCTCCTCCACGCCCTTCTCCTTTGCCTGCAATGACAAAAAGTCAGACATTAGTTCGGCCCCCCCTCCCCATTGCTTACATACGTCGCACTTAAGCAGCGGTCCACAGGGACTGCAGCTGAAGCACAAATGGGGAGCAAACCGATCCTTCAGAAACCGGCCACAGGACGGACAACCCGGTCTCTGAAACAGGACACAGGACGAGGACAATGAGCAAGTTAGTCAAGGTTAGCTTTTTAAAAAAACCTCAAAACCAACTAAAGAGAGGGAAAAGATCATAAAGATCAGTAACCATAAGAAACCAGCGTTGGAAAAAACTTTAAATGTAAATAAAGAGCAAGGCTGATTATGACGTCATCAATCCCATGACAGAAATTAAATCGGTCCGCAACAAGCATCTAAGCGCAAGAACGAATTGTATTCCTAACATAACGTCCTCACTTGGATATTCAGACTACACACCATCAGATACACAATGATAACAATGGTAAATACAGTCATTATTTTTTCAAATAATTCATATCACCGCATATCATTAATTAGATACCTGACACCTGGTATAGACAAACCATCCAACGTGATGCACTGGAGCACTCCACCAAGACTACGCCTCTTAACTCTCTCCACCTAAGGGGAAGGAATTGGATCAAGAGGGCAAAGTGAGAAGACCTTTATATCAAGCCTCCAACTCACTGAGCATAGATTGTTTGGTTAGATAACCTAACAGTATTAGTAGGAAATGGAACCGTGGTGGAGAGAAACAAACCCTCCTGTGCTGAGATGTCCACTAATAATGCAAATCCATACCTGTGGACAGAAACACAGAGAGATTAGACTTATATAGCACCGAGTTGAAAAAACCAACTCAAACCGGCGCTCATCACGGTAAGCGCGAGTCCCGGAAACACATTACACCGGGGAAAAAACTCGCTAGAATATAGTTGAAATCACCTGATAAAGAGATCCAGCTCCCTCCTCCGGAGAAGTCGCCCTTTCTGGCATCGTTCTCCTTCTTTCCAGGTATATTCAGACTATTTTACACAGGTAAACGAGTGAAAACTTCTTAACAAGCACAAACGCATGTGAACTCTCTACCAAGAAATTAGCAAAGAGTAAGTAGTAGTCGGCGCATGCGCGGTGGTGGGGCCGGCATCCGCCTGACTACCTCTGTCTACCTGCCCAGTAGGGGCACCTAACTGTTTTTAATCTGAGTGTTTTATTGAGTGAACGCCAATATTTAGCACTATCAAAAGTATTAGGGAGGTAAGTATACTCTTGATGTGAAACAGGCTAGTTATTCTATAACCAGTGTGACCGAGTCCAGGCTAGTTATTCTGTAACCAGTGTGACCGATTCCAGGCTAGTTATTCTGTAACCAGTGTGAACGAGTCCAGGCTAGTTATTCTGTAACCAGCATGTCTGAGTCCAGGCTAATTATTCTGTAACCAGTGTGTCTCAGTCCAGGCTAGTTATTCTGTAACCAGTGTGTCTGAGTCCAGGCTAGTTATTCTGTAACCGGTGTGTCCGAGTCCAGGCTAGTTATTCTGTAACCAGTGTGCCTGAGTCCAGGCTAGTTATTCTGTAACCAGTGTGTCTGAGTCCAGGCTAGTTATTCTGTAACCAGTGTGACCGAGTCCAGGCTAGTTATTCTGTAACCAGCATGTCTGAGTCCAGGCTAATTATTCTGTAACCAGTGTGTCTGAGTCCAGGCTAGTTATTCTGTAACCAGGGTGTCCGAGTCCAGGCTAGTTATTCTGTAACCGGTGTGTCTGAGTCCAGGCTAGTTATTCTGTAACCAGTGTGCCTGAGTCCAGGCTAGTTATTCTGTAACCAGTGTGTCTGAGTCCAGGCTAGTTATATGTAACCAGTGTGTCTGAGTCCAGGCTAGTTATTCTGTAACCAGTGTGACTGAGTCTCGGCTAGTTATATGTAACCAGTGTGTCTGAGTCCAGGCTAGTTATTCTGTAACCAGTGTGACTGAGTCCAGGCTAGTTATATGTAACCAGTGTGTCTGAGTACAGCCTAGTTATTCTGTAACCAGCATGTCTGAGTCCAGGCTAGTTATATGTAACCAGTGTGTCTGAGTACAGGCTAGTTATATGTAACCAGTGTGACTGAGTCCAGTCTTGTTATTGTCTAATGTATTAACAATAGTCTCTCAACACTGATGTGACCATTAATAAGCAATGATCGCGAATGAGGATGAACACGGCATACGTAAGAAAAGTACAGAAACATTCCATTTTTTTGTGATGAGCTTACACAGTTAACTCATAACTTGTCAACCATTTACATGGTTAAACTATAACTGATGTCCTGCTGTCAACCGCTGACAGGCTTAACTTGTAACCAATGTCAGGCTGTCAAACGTTTCCAGGGTTGACTTATAATATTATGTGCCGAGTATGTTGCAATGGTGCTACAGTTTTCCTTCACTAAGACCTGTATCACAGTGTTCTAGTAACGTGATGCTGCTTGCATTCCATTAGCAGACCACAGAAAATGTTTATAAATGTCTCCATAGTAACTCATCCAGGATTACCAACACGCTCTTTTCATGTCTCATTGCTAGCAATGTTCAACATTACGGTAATTTCTCAGATTATTTGTTCATTTATTTCAAACTCATTCCAGTGATGAATATCAATTATATTAGCCACAAGAAAATCCTTGGTGAAGATAGACAGACCGTATCTATATCTATATTCATGATAAAATGTGAATCACAATCAGCTGTTGTTAACACATCACATGTTTAACACATTAAGCAGCAAATTTAAATTTGCTGAAAAATTTACCATTTACAGACCAAGAAGACTATCAAAAAATTTTTACCAATGGAATGATTGGCTCTGTTATCAAAAAATTACTCTCTTGTTCTGCAAATGGACATTTCTCAAGACCACTACAGAAGCCGCTTTTGTCCGGCTTGAGTGTTACAGATTTAATGAAGTACCATATAGGCCAAAGTCACTGAATAGATCTATGTAACTGGCTGATGTGTTAAGAATGGGATCTAATTATGTAAGCACTACATAAGAATTGTTACATCCAATTCTGATCCATTCCATGTGACAGTCAGGTCTAATACATTCCATGTCACAGTCAGATCTGATCCATTCCATGTGACAGTCAGGTCTAATACATTCCATGTCACAGTCAGATCTAATACATTCCATGTCACAGTCAGGTCTAATACATTCCATGTCACAGTCAGGTCTAATACATTCCACATGACAGTCAGGTCTAATACATTCCATGTCACAGTCAGGTCTAATACATTCCATGTCACAGTCAGATCTAATACATTCCATGTCACAGTCAGATCTAATACATTCTATGTCACAGTCAGGTCAAATACATTCCACATGACAGTCAGGTCTAATACATTCCATGTCACAGTCAGGTCTAATACAGTCTATGTCACAGTCAGATCTAATACATTCTATGTCACAGTCAGGTCTAATACATTCCACATGACAGTCAGGTCTAATACATTCCATGTCACAGTCAGGTCTAATACAGTCTATGTCACAGTCATATCTAATACATTCTATGTCACAGTCAGGTCTAATACATTGCATATGACAGTCAGGTCTAATACATTCCATGTCACAGTCAGGTCTAATACATTCCATGTCACAGTCAGGTCTAATACATTCCATGTCACAGTCAGGTCAAATACATTCCATGTCAAAGTCAGGTCTAATACATTCCATGTCACAGTCAGGTCTAATACATTCCATGTCACAGTCATATCTAATACATTCTATGTCACAGTCAGGTCTAATACATTCCATGTCACAGTCATATCTAATACATTCTATGTCACAGTCAGGTCTAATACATTGCATATGACAGTCAGGTCTAATACATTCCATGTCACAGTCAGGTCTAATACATTCCATGTCACAGTCAGGTCTAATACATTCCATGTCACAGTCAGGTCTAATACATTCCATGTCAAAGTCAGGTCTAATACATTACACATGAGTCAGGTCTAATACATTCCATGTCACAGTCAGGTCTAATAAATTCCATGTCACAGTCAGGTCTAATACATTCCATGTCACAGTCAGGTCTAATACATTCCACATGACAGTCAGGTCTAATACATTCCATGTCACAGTCAGGTATAATACATTCCATGCCAGTCAGGTATAATACATTCCATGTCACAGTCAGGTCTAATACATTCCACATGAGTCAGGTCTAATACATTCCATGTCACAGTCAGGTCTAATACATTCCATGTCACAGTCAGGTCTAATACATTCCACATGACAGTCAGGTCTAATACATTCCATGTCACAGTCAGGTCTAATACATTCCATGACAGTCAGGTCTAATACATTCCATGTCACAGTCAGGTCTAATACATTCCACATGAGTCAGGTCTAATACATTCCATGTCACAGCCAGGTCTAATACAGTCCATGTCGGTCAGGTCTAATACATTCCATGTCACAGTCAGGTCTAATACATTACACATGAGTCAGGTCTAATACATTTCATGTCACAGCCAGGTCTAATACATTCCATGTCACAGTCAGGTCTAATACATTCCATGTCACAGCCAGGTCTAATACATTCCATGCCAGTCAAGTCTAATACATTCCATGTCACAGTCAGGTCTAATATATTCCATGTCAGAGTCAGGTCTAATACATTCCATGCCAGTCAGGTCTAATACATTCCATGTCCCAGTCAGGTCTAATACATTCCACATGACAATACCATTGACCAGAATCATCAGCTTCCATCCAATGCTAGTTTTAAGGAATTGTTAGTTTTCATATGTCTAGATTTCCAGAGTCTTGAACATGCTTCGACAACAGATAACTTTCTCTGCACATGGCTTGTCATTAGGCTGTAGGAGACGGATTTCAGATGGGGTCAGTTGGTTGTAACCATTCCTGAATTCACGGTCATATGCCTCTGAAAAAAATAAGACATTTGTGTAGCTCTAAACCTTGATATATACATAGAGGCTAGACCGACTACATCCTGCATGCCGAGCCCTTGTATGTTTTGACATGTCACATTCAATCTATCACATGCCACATTCCATCCATCACATGCCACATTCCATCCACCACATGACACATTCCATCAATCACATGTCACATTCCATCCATCACATGCCACATTCCATCCATCAGGTCACATTCCATCCATCATACACCACATTCCATCCATCACACATCACATTCCATCCATCACATGCCACATACCATCCATCACATGGCACATTCCATCCATCACATGCCACATTCCATCAATCACACATCACATGCCACATTCCATCCATCACATGCCACATTCCATCCATCATGTCACATTTCATCCATCATACACCACATTCCATCCATCACACATCACATGCCACATACCATCCATCACATGGCACATTCCATCCATCACATGCCACATTCCATCAATCACACATCACATACCATCCATCACATGCCACATCCCATGCCACATTCCATCCATCACACATCACATACCATCTATCACATGCCACATTCCATCCATCCATCATGTCACATTCCATCCATCACACGCCACATTCCATTCATCATGTCACATTCCATCCATCATGTCATATCTCACGTGTCACATTCTGTCCATCACGCGGTATCTCACATGTCACATTCCGTCCATCATGTCATATCTCGCGTCACATTCTGTCCATCACGTCATATCTCACGTGTCACATTCTGTCCATCACATCATATCTCATGTGTAACATTCTGTCCATCACGTTGTATCTCACGTGTCACATTCCGTCCATCACGTCGTATCTCATGTGTAACATTCTGTCCATCATGTGATATATCTCATGTGTCACATTCCGTTCATCACCTCGTATTTCACATGTCACATTCTGTCCATCACGTCATATCTCACATGCAACATTCCGTCCATCACCTCGTATTTCACATGTCACATTCTGTCCATCATGTCATATCTCACATGTCACATTCCATCCATCACGTGGTATCTCACATTCCATCCATCACGTCGTATCTCACATGTCACATTCCGTCCATCACGTCGTATCTCACGTGTCACATTCTGTCCATCACGTCACATCTCACATTCTCTCCAAAATGTTGTATCGCCCGTGTCACATTCCGTTCATCACGTCGTATCTCACGTGCAACATTCTGTCCATCACGTTGTATCTCACGTGTAAAATTACGTCCATCACATCATATCTCAGTGTCACATTCCGTCCATCACCTCGTATTTCACATGTCACATTCCGTCCATCATGTCGTATCTGACGTGTCACATTCCGTCAATCATGTCGTATCTCCCCTGTTACATTCCGTCCATCACGTCATATCTCCCGTGCAACATTCCGCCCATCATATCGTATCTCACATGCAACATTCTGTCCATCACATCGTATCTCACGTGTAACATTCTGTCCATCACGTCGTATCGCACGTGTAACATTCTGTCCATCAAGTCGTATCTCATGTGCAACATTCCGTCCATCATGTCGTATCTCACGTGCAACATTAAGTCCATCACGTCGTATCTCATGTGAAACATTCTGTCCATCATGTCGTATCTCACAAACAACATTCTGTCCATCACATCATATCTCACGTGCAACATTCTGTCCATCACGTCGTATCTCACCTGTAACATTCTGTCCATCATGTCGTATCTCACGTGTAACATTCTGTCCATCACGTCATATCTCGCATGTAACATTACGTCCATCATGTTGTATCTCACGTGTAACATTCTGTCCATCACATCATATCTCACGTGTAACATTACGTCCATCACCTCGTATTTCACATGTCACATTCCGTCCATCACGTCATATCTCACAAACAACATTCTGTCCATCACGTCATATCTCACGTGTAACATTACGTCCATCATGTCGTATCTCACGTGTAACATTCTGTCCATCACATCGTATCTCACGACTAACATTCGTCCATCACGTCATATCTCATGTCACATTCCGTCCATCACCTCGTACTTCACGTCACATTATGTCCATCATGTCATATCTCACATGCAACATTCTGTCCATCACGTTGTATCTCACGTGTAACATTACGTCGTATCTCACGTGCAACATTCGGTCCATCACTTCGTATCTCACGTGTCACATTACGTCCATCACGTCGTATCTCACGTGTAACACATCACACACAATTTGTATAGCTATGTTGTACAGTTCTGAGCTTTACTTGACAATAATGAATGCTGTAATGAGCATTGATGAACCCCCTATGCATTATGAGAGAGAGAGAGAGAGAGAGAGAGAGAGAGAGAGAGAGAGAGAGAGAGAGAGAGAGAGAGAGAGAGAGAGAGAGAGAGAGAGAGAGAGAGAGAGAGAGAGAGCGGAAGAGGGCAGAAGGGAGAGCGATGGAGCATGTGAGAGAGAGAGGAAGGGAGAGCAGAGGGAGGCGGGGGGGAGAGGAAGGGGACGGCGAGTGAGGGGAGGAAGAGGGCAGAAGGGAGGGTGAGAGAAAGCGAGGAAGGGAGAGCAGAGGAAGGGGGGGGGGGGAAATGAAGGGGACGGCGAGTGAGGGGAGGAAGAGGGCAGAAGAGAGCGCAGAGGGAGAGGGGGAGAGGAAGGGGATGGCGAGTGAGGGGAGGAAGAGGGCAGAAGGGAGAGCGGGGAGAGAGAGAGAGCGAGGAAGGGAGAACAGAGGAAGGAGACGGCGAGTGGTGGGAGGAAGAGGGCAGAAGGGAGAGCAGAGGGAGGGGGGAGAGAGGAAGGGGACGCCGAGTGAGGGGAGGAAGAGGGCAGAAGGGAGAGCAGAGGGAGGGGGTAGAGGAAGGGGATGGCGAGAGAGGGGAGGAAGAGGACAGAAGGGAGAGCGAGGAAGGGAGAAGAGGGGGGAGAGGAAGGGGACGGCGACTGAGGGGAGGAAGAGGGCAGAAGGGAGAGCAGAGGGAGGGGGGGGGAGAGGAAGAGGATGGCGAGAGAGGGGAGGAAGAGGGCAGAAGCGAGAGTGAGGGAGAGAGTGAGGAAGGGAGAGCAGAGGGAGGGGGGAGAGGAAGGGGATGGCGAGTGAGGGGAGGAAGAGGGCAGAAGGGAGAGCAGGAGGGGGGAGATGAAGGGGACGGCGAGTGAGGGGAGGAAGAGGGCAGAAGGGAGAGCAGAGGGAGAGGAAGGGGATGGCGAGTGAGGGGAGGAAGAGGGCAGAAGGGAGAGCAAGGGAGGGAGGGAGAGAGAGAGAGCATTACAGGGTATATAGCATACCTAGATCTATTTTCTCTTTACCACACGCTACTATCGCAAGAAACAGTATATCTCTATAAATGCTACGGAAACGCTTGCGTCGTCGTCTAGATTTTCTGCGCCAGTTCATCACAAGCTGTATAGGCTTGTAAACAACACAGCGTTTGATGTCACCAATGATTTCATCCAGCATGCTGAAAAGGTGTAAGAAACAAATCTGTGACAATCAGCTTATACTCCACTTTCACACAATGTTCTGTATTACTGGGAAAAGGCAATTTATGCATCTAGAATTTTGACATATGACCAACTTAAGTCATTTATGCAGCTATTTGACATAATGGGATAACTTGTATGCCATATTTTTATCTAACTAATACGAGAGGCCCAACTGAGACTTGTATCGCTCACCTGGAACATAGGCTTTTCAAATAGAAAGGCTATCGGCTATAAGTAGAACCATAAAGAGTTGACCAGAATTGCAACAAGAACACACCGGACATGTTTCTTTATGTATCAACTTCCCTTGAAAAAACATTCATAGCGCTTAGTCCCTAATCATATCGCCCAAATAGCGGCCTGAGACCTTAAACAAACTTGGTTCAGCTGTTGCCCTAGATAATGTTGTATGCGATTTGAATCGATTTCCAAAGCAGTTTCTGAGAAAGGTATTTTTTTAAATCAGCCAAAATCCAAAATGGCCACCGACCAGATTGGCTGACCAGCTTCAACTGTACAAACCTGTATCGTTATGCCGTAAGGATACTTTCTGCCAAATATACTTGAAATCGGCCCAGTGGTTCTCGAGACAATATTTAAAATTTCCTATTGCTTTAGTATGTAAACATTTGGTGGCAAAAGATCCAAAGTGGCTGCCAAACCATTTATCTGACAGTTTTCAAAATGGCATATCTCCCAGATTTCGGCCAGATCCATTCAGTGGTTCTGGAGAAGACATCATTTTCATGAAAACTAGTTCATGCCAATCAAGTTAGCTCAAACAAAGCCCTAGATGATATTTCATGAATTTATTTTCTTGAATCAATCTCCCAAGCGGTTTCGGAGATTTTTAGACATTTCTAATAATCGGCCAAAATCCAAGATGGCCACCGGCCAAATTAGCCGATCAGCTTCGTTTAAACAACCTTCAATCTCTATGCTCAAATGTAATTGAAATCGGTCAAGTGGTTCTTGAGAAGTCGTTTAAAGAAAAAGTTGACTGATGACGGACGGTCGCCAGGGCATAAGCTCACTTCGCCTTTCAGGTCAGGTGAGCTAATAAATGGCCCAAAAGACATAATGCTCACCTGGCAGATGAGGAACAGAAAACTTGTTTACATTAATTAATGCAAAACAAGCAATATTGGTCAATCGGGCAAGCATAACTGTTGCCATAGAACAATGGGGAATGGTCCTTATCATTATTGACTAATGAGGCAATCATCATTACCGCTAATGACTAACAACACAAGTGTCACTGACGTTATTAACCAACGGGACAAGTACCATTGGTCAATGGGTCAAGCATAACTGTTGTCACTGACTAATGGAACAAGACCTTAGACCTTATTGACCAATGAGGTAAGTATTACCGACACAATTGACCAACGGGGTAAGCGTAATTCATGCCATTGACCAACAAGACACGAGTCCTTGACATGCCTGACCAATGTGACATACAGACATGACACTAATGATCAACAATGTGACATACAGACATGACACTAATGCGACATACATACATGACACTAATGTGACATACATACATGACACTAATGTGACATAGACATGATACTAATGTGACACACATACATGACACTAATGTGACATACATATATGACACTAATGTGACATACATACATGACACTAATGTGACATACATACATGCCACTAATGTGACACAGACATGACACTAATGTGACATACATATAGGACACTAATGTGACATACAGACATTACACTAATGATCAGTAATGTGACATACAGCCATGACACTAATGTTCCTCAATGTGACATAAGCCATAACACTAATGATCAGTAATGTGACATACAGACATGACACTAAGGATCAGTAATGTGACATACAGTCATGACACTAATGATCACCAATGTGACATACAGACATGGCACTAATGATTAACAATGTGACATACAGCCATGCCACTAATGATCAGTAATGTGACATACAGCCATGCCACTAATGATCAGTAATGTGACATACAACCATGACACTAATGATCAGTAATGTGACATACAGCCATGTCACTAATGTTCATCAATGTGACATACAGACATGACATTAATGATCATCAATGTGACATACAGACATGACATTAATGATCAGTAATGTGACATACAACCATGACACTAATGTTCATCAATGTGACATACAGCCATGACACTAATGTTCATCAATGTGACATACAGTCATGACACCAATGATCAGCAATGTGGCATACAGCCATGCCACTAATGATCAGCAATGTGATATACAGCCATGACACTAATGATCAGCAATGTGACATACAGCCATTACACTAATGATCAGTAATGTGACATACAGTCATGACACTAATGATCATCAATGTGATATACAGACATGACACTAATGATCAGCAATGTGACATACAGCCATGATACTAATGATCACCAATGTGACATACAGACATGGCACTAATGATTAACAATGTGACATACAGCCATGCCACTAATGATCAGTAATGTGACATACAGCCATGATACTAATGATCAGCAATGTGACATACAGCCATGGCACTAATGATCAACAATGTGCCATACAGCCATGACACTAATGTTCATCAATGTGACATACAGTCATGACACTAATGATCAGCAATGTGACATACAGACATAGCACTAATGATCAGCAATGTGACATACAGCCATGACACTAATGATCACCAATGTGACATACAGCCATGATACTAACGATCACCAATGTGACATACAGACATGGCACTAATGATCAACAATGTGACATACAGCCATGACACTAATGATCAGTAATGTGACATACAGCCATGACACTAATGATCAGCAATGTGACATAGAGACATGACACTAATGATCAGCAATGTGCCATACAGACATGGCACTAATGATCAACAATGTGACATACAGCCATGACACTAATGATCAACAATGTGACATACAGCCATGACACTAATGATCAGTAATGTGACATACAGCCATGACACTAATGCTCATCAATGTGACATACAGCAATGACACTAATGTTCATCAATGTGACATAAATACATGACACTAATATGACATACAACCATGACACTACTGATCAGCAATGTGACATACATACATGACACTAATGTGACATACATACATGACACTAATGTGACATACAGCCATGACACTACTGATCAGCAATGTGACATACAGCCATGACACTAATGATCAGCAATGTGACATACATACATGATACTAATGTGACATACATACATGACACTAATGTGACATACAGCCATGACACTACTGATCAGCAATGTGACATACAGCCATGACACTAATGATCAGCAATGTGACATACAGACATAACTGACCAATGGGCAAAGCACTTCATGCCAATTGGTCCATGTGGCATGTGTATGTGATGTCATGGACCAATGGCCAAGGATCCTCGTCATTATTGGGCAATGGGGCAATCATCCCTGACACTAATCACCAACAAATTAAATGTTTTTGCACTACTGACCAATGGGGCAAGCAGTGGTCGTCCATGAGGAAAGCGTAAAGGATCTCAATGACCAAATGGGTTGAGCTTCCCTAGAAAACAATTGGGCCAGAAATATGAAAATTTTGATTCCCGATACATATGGATCTGTCATATAAGATGTATATGAAAATGTATGCCGACGCATGCATACTTGAAGGATTCCCCCTATGCACACAGCATAAGATCTCATATGATAAGGTCTCCGAATCAGAGACCATTAAAAAAGGAGCCCTCAGAAAAGGGAGCCATCAAGTGTAGTCACCTGCACACAAGAACAAAGATTGCCTGCACACAAGAACAAAGATGGCCTGCACACAAGAACAAAGATTGCCTGCACACAAGAACAAAGATTGCCTGCACACTAGAACAAAGATTGCCTGCACACAAAAACAAAGATTGCCTGCACACAAGAACAAAGATTGCCTGCACACATGAACAAAGACTGCTTGCGCACAAGAACAAAGAGTGAGCATGTGATTGTAGTCACTGCGGATCATGTGGCCTATAAATAGCAGGCAGATTACCTGCATAGCTAGCTTCAGATTGAAATTATGGGAAGGCAGCGTTCACAGAATTAAAATCAATTATCCTCCATGACAGACCATCCTCCCAACAGATCATTAGTCTCCCAGATAGATCATTATCCTTCCAGCTAGATCATTATCCTCCCGGATAGATAATTATCCTCCAGATAGATTATTATCCTCCCAGATAGGTATTATCCTCCTGGATAGATCATTATCCTCTGGATATATTATTATTATCCTCCCAGATACATCATTATCCTTCTAGATAGATCACTATCCTCCCAGATACATCATTAACCTCCCAGATAGATCAGTATCCTCCCAGATACATCATTATCCTCCCAGATAGATCATTATCCTGCCAGATAGATCACTATCCTCGCAGATACATTTATATCCTCCAAGATACATCATTATCCTCCCAGATAGATAATTATCCACCGAGATAGATCACTATCCTCCCAGATAGATTATTATCCTCCCAGATACATCCATATCCCCACGTTTTAAAAAAATGTCAGGGATATTGTAATCGCCTCCATCCATCTGTCCGTCACACTATCTCCTTCCAAACCATTGGGTGGAATTAAATCAAATTTGGTATGTGAGGTACCCATATGATTCCACTTTGCAAGACGATATTTAGATTTGGCTCCGTGCCCAGGGGGCCATGGCAGAGGTGAAAAGGTAAAAATCAGTTGTAACGCAACTCCTCTGAAATCGTTGGACAGAATTCAACCAAATTTGGTTTGTGAGTTACCCATATCAATGTGGAGTACATGAGCACATATACATTTGGCCCCGCCCTCAGGGGTGGGTGGGGGTTAAAAGATAAAAAAAATAGAATTATAATTCAACTCCTCTGGCACTATGGACGGAATTCAACCAAATTTAGCATGTCAGTTACCCATTTCAATGTGGAGTGGATGAGCACATTTACATTTGGCAAAACCCCCCAAATGGGGTCAAAAGGTCATGAAACTGATTGTAATGCAACTCCTCTGACACTATTATACAAAATTCAACCAAATTTGGTATGTGTGTTACCCATATGATTGCGGAGTGCAAAAGTACGTTTACATTTGGCTCCACCCATGGGGGTGGGTTGTGGGGTATGCCAAAAGTTCAAAGCGGTGAACATGGGGATTTGCGATGATGCGTCATCGATTGATCAATCTAGTTATCCTTCCAGATAGATCACTATCTGCCCAGATAGATCGTTATCCTCCCAGATAGATCACTATCATCCCAGATAGATTATTATCAATCCAGATAGATTATTATCCTTCCAAATAGATCACTATCCTCTCAGATAGATCATTATCCTCCCAGATAGATTATTATCCTCCCATATATATCATTATCCTCCAACATAGATCATTATCCTCCCAGATAATCATTATCCCTCCCATATAGATTATTATCCTCCAACATAGATCATTATCCTCCCAGATAATCATTATCCTCCCGGATAGATCATTATCCTCCCGGATAGATCATTATCCTCCCGGATACATCATTATCCTTCCAGATAGATTATCATCCCTCCAGATTGATCATTATCCTCCTACATAGATCATTATCCTCCCAGATAGATCACTATCCTCCCGGATAGATCATTATCCTCCAGCAGGTGTTTCCATTGTAAAGGAGATGATGGCTAAAGGAGGAGCCATCATCAACAACCATAGCAAGCTCATACTCACATCTCTATCAGATGACATAAGAATTTCTTTTTAATTTGAATTTCTTCAATCTATGATTTAACCCTCAAACTCGACAAAAATGTCTTCTGCAATCGTCTTGAGAAATATCCGTTTCCAGAGCGAGATTATTTTTGAAAATTTACCCCTGGAATGACTAGCTCAATAACCGTGCATCATTACAGTCATTACCAGCGGTAAATTGTCAAAAATTATCTGTAATTTGTCTTTTGGTCTGCAAGTGGACATTTTATATGAGAGGATTAAATAAATACATACCTGTTTGGATATGACTCGCTCTCTGTTAGCAGTGCATTAACAGTCGATGATGAGTGGACATCTGTAAGGTAAACACATTAACAGTCCAACATCATGCCCACAATAAACTAACACAATACAACAAGCCCGCTACAACACACACTAAACTAGCACAACACAACATGCTCACTTTAAACTAACACAATACAAGCCCGCTAAAACACACACTAAACTAACACAACACAACACGCTCACATTAAACTAACACAATACAACAAGCCCGCTAAAACACACATTAAACTAACACAACACAACACGCTCACATTAAACTAACACAAAACAACAAGCCTGCTAAAACACACACTAAACCAACACAACACAACCGCATTAAATTAACACAATACAACAAGCCCGCTACAACACACACTAAACTAACACAACATGCTCACATTAAACTAACACAATACAACAAGCTCGTTACAACACACACTAAACCAACACAACACAACACGCTCACATTAAACTAACACAATACAAGCCCGCTAAAACACACACTAAACTAACACAACACAACACGCCCACATTAAACTAACACAATACATCAAGCCCGCTACAACACACTAAACTAACACAACACAACACTCCCACATTAAACTAACACAATACAACAAGCCCGCTACAACACACACTAAACTAACACAACACAACACCTCACATTAAACTAACACAATACATCAAGCCCGCTAAAACACACACCAAACTAACACAACATGCTCACATTAAATTAACACAATACAACAAGCTCGTTACAACACACACTAAACTAAGACAACACAACACGCTCACATTAAATTAACACAATACAACAAGCCCGCTACAACACACTAAACTAACACAACATGCTCACATTAAACTAACATAATACAACAAGCCCGCTACAACACACACTACACTAACACAACATGCTCACATTAAACTAACACAATACAACAAGCCCGCTACAACACACACTAAACTAACACAACACAACACTCCCACATTAAATTAACACAATACAACAAGCCCGCTACAACACACTAAACTAACACAACATGCTCACATTAAACTAACATAATACAACAAGCCCGCTACAACACACACTAAACTAATACAATACAAGCCCACTACAAAACACACTAAACTAACATAATACAACATTAAGCCCACTAGTATCTACACTAAACTAACACTATCACAATACAACATTAAGCCCACTACAACACACACTAAACTAACACAGTACAACATTAAGCCCATTACAACACACACTAAAATAACATAATACAACCTTAAGTCCACTACAACACACACTAAACTAACACAGTACAACATTAAGTCCACTACAACACACACTAAACTAACACAGTACAACATTAAGTCCACTACAACACACACTAAACTAACACAGTACAACATTAAGTCCACTACAACTCACACTAAACTAACACAGTACAACATTAAGTCCACTACAACACACACACTAAACTAACATAATACACCATTAACCCACCACAACACAGACTAAACTAACACAATACAACATTAAGCCCACCACAATGTACACTAAACTAACACTGTCACAATACAACATTAAGTCAACTACGACATACACTAAACTACCTGCACTGAATTAACACAATACACGTCCGCTACTAAGCTAAGCTAACTCACACAATCAAGCTAGTAAACTTGTTACTAGGCGACTAGACAGTTAAGTCATATAGGGGATGTATTTTTAGCCATGCCACACACATTTTTCACTAAGCTCCGCCCACTTTGTAGGCATGTTGGAAATGATTTGAAACTTTGAACCTTGAATTCCTAGTAAACAATTGAATATTTTTAAACTAATTTGATCAGGAGCCATTGCAGAAACGGCTCCCAGTCAAATTAGTTTCAAAATATTCAAATGAATGTTTATTAAATTGTAAATTCATCAGACATACAATTCAGTCATTTGTGTGACAGACTTTTCCACTTTTGTGATGGATGAACATCATTTTGCTTGTGGTGTCGGCTAACAAGTGACATATTTTGCTTGTAGCGTCAGCTAACCAGTAATATATTGTGCTTGTGGCGTCAGCTACCAAGTGACATATTTTGCTTGTGCTGTCAGCTAACAAGTGACATATTTTGCTTGTGGCGTCAGCTAACAAGTGACATATTTTGCTTGTGGTGTCAGCTAACAAGTAACATATTTTGCTTGTGGCGTCAGCTAACAAGTGACATATTTTACTTGTGGTGTCAGCTAACAAGTGACATATTTTACTTGTGGTGTCAGCTAACAAGTGACATATTTTGCATGTGGCGTCAGCTAACATGTGACATATTTTGCTTGTGGTGTCAGCTAACAAGTGACATATTTTGCTTGGGGCATCAGATAACAAGTGCCATACTTTGATGATGATGTCAGATATTTAACTGACAGATCAAATATGTCTATTAGTACATTTTAGATGTCTTTTATCCCCAAAAGCAATCGTGCGGTTTGATTAGGATTCAATTTGGTAATAATTTATTATGCATCATTGGCCTTGCGTATGTCTTTGAGGACTCATCTAGGGCATAATTATCCTTTACAGGCGAAAATATCCAACTTCTGCATCACATAGTTATTGTTGGAGGTCACGCATTCATGCACGCTTTACCTACCTTGATCCCATGCCTTGTACATTGGCAATCCTGGTTCATCATGTATTCGAGGATTGTCCCACATGGGTTGGATTGACACATGACGATGATCATAAGCATCTATGGAATCAACCTAAACAACAAACGAACAACCAATCAACACATGATTCAGAATAACAATCAATCAGCACAGCATCCAGTATAAGAGGTCACAGGGGTCTGTATCACTCCCCTGTAACATAGGCATCCAGTACAAGAGATCACAGGGGCCTGTATCACTCCCCTGTAACATAGGCATCCAGTACAAGATGTCACAGGGGTCTGTATCGCTCCCCTGTAACATAGGCATCCAGTACAAGAGGTCACAGGGGTCTGTATCACTCCCCTGTAACATAGGCATCCAGTACAAGATGTCACAGGGGTCTGTATCGCTCCCCTGTAACATAGGCATCCAGTACAAGAGGTCACAGGGGTCTGTACCACTCCCCTGTAACATAGGCATCCAGTACAAGAGATCACAGGGGTCTGTATCACTCCCCTGTAACATACGCATTCAGTCCAAGAGGTCACAGGGGTCTGTATCACTCCCCTGTAACATAGGCATCTAGTACAAGAGATCACAGGGGTCTGTATCGCTCCCCTGTAACATAGGCATCCAGTACAAGAGATCACAGGGGTCTGTATCGCTCCCCTGTAACATAGGCATCCAGTACAAGAGATCACAGGGGTCTGTATCACTCCCCTGTAACATATGCATCCAGTACAAGAGATCACAGGGGCCTGTATCACTCCCCTGTAACATAGGCATCCAGTACAAGATGTCACAGGGGTCTGTATCGCTCCCCTGTAACATAGGCATCCAGTACAAGAGGTCACAGGGGTCTGTACCACTCCCCTGTAACATAGGCATCCAGTACAAGAGATCACAGGGGTCTGTATCACTCCCCTGTAACATACGCATTCAGTCCAAGAGGTCACAGGGGTCTGTATCACTCCCCTGTAACATAGGCATCTAGTACAAGAGATCACAGGGGGTCTGTATCGCTCCCCTGTAACATAGGCATCCAGTACAAGAGATCACAGGGGTCTGTATCACTCCCCTGTAACATAGGCATCAAGTACAAGAGGTCACAGGGGTCTGTATCACTCCCCTGTAACATAGGCATCTAGTACAAGAGATCACAGGGGTCTGTATCGCTCCCCTGTAACATAGGCATCCAGTACAAGAGATCACAGGGGTCTGTATCGCTCCCCTGTAACATAGGCATCCAGTACAAGATGTCACAGGGGCCTGTATCACTCCCCTGTAACATAGGCATCCAGTACAAGCGGTCACAGCATCCAGTACAAGAGATCACAGGGGTCTGTACCACTCCCCTGTAACATAGGCATCCAGTACAAGATGTCACAGGGGTCTGTACCACTCCCCTGTAACATAGGCATCTAGTACAAGAGATCACAGGGGGTCTGTATCGCTCCCCTGTAACATAGGCATCCAGTACAAGAGATCACAGGGGTCTGTATCGCTCCCCTGTAACATAGGCATCCAGTACAAGATGTCACAGGGGCCTGTATCACTCCCCTGTAACATAGGCATCCAGTACAAGATGTCACAGGGGCCTGTATCACTCCCCTGTAACATGGGCATCCAGTACAAGCGGTCACAGGGGGCTGTATTACTCCCCTGTAACATAGGCATCCAGTACAAGAGGTCACAGGGGTCTGTATCGCTCCCCTGTAACATAGGCATCCAGTACAAGATGTCACAGGGGCCTGTATCACTCCCCTGTAACATAGGCATCCAGTACAAGCGGTCACAGCGGTCTGTATCACTCCCCTGTAACATAGGCATCCAGTACAAGAGATCACAGGGGTCTGTATCACTCCTCTGTAACATAGGCATCCAGTACAAGAGGTCACAGGGGTCTGTATCACTCCCCTGTAACATAGGCATCCAGTACAAGATGTCACAGGGGTCTGTATCACTCCCCTGTAACATACGCATCCAGTACAAGAGGTAACAGGGGTCTGTATCACACCCCTGTAACATAGGCATCCAGTACAAGATGTCACAGGGGTCTGTATCACTCCCCTGTAACATACGCATCCAGTACAAGAGGTAACAGGGGTCTGTATCACACCCCTGTAACATAGGCATCCAGTACAAGATGTCACAGGGGCCTGTATCACTCCCCTGTAACATAGGCATCCAGTACACGATGTCACAGGGGCCTGTATCACTCCCCTGTAACATACGCATCCGGTACAAGAGGTCACAGGGGTCTGTATCACACCCCTGTAACATACGCATCCAGTACAAGAGGTCACAGGGGCCTGTATCACACCCCTGTAACATAGGCATCCAGTACAAGATGTCACAGGGGCCTGTATCACTCCCCTGTAACATAGGCATCCAGTACAAGAGGTCACAGGGGTCTGTGCCCTAACAGCCCTAACAGTTAATGATAAGTCATCTTTTAACCCATTTTCAGAAATCCAAAACAGCTGCCAAAAATATGTACCAATCACATTTCTGTAACACATTTCTGAAGCGTACCGCATTAGGGTCATTCCAGCCAAGTATGATTAAATTGTCTCAAGGCCAATGAGTAGTATTTTAAAGAACTAACAATATTGGATATCTATGCCCTAAGGATGCCTCATGCCAAATTTCATGCTAGAAGTATTGAAGCCTATCCCCATAGGATCAGTCCACCCAAGTTTCCTTGAAATTGGGGCATTGACTAAGGATGAGTAGTGTTTTAAAGGATTCCAGAAAAATTGTGGAAAATCTAAAATGGCTGCCGAACAAATTTGATCAGTCAAAATTCTGAATAGAATTTCTGGCGCCTACCACCATAGGATCCTTACAGCAAAAATTTGGTTAAAATCTGCTAAGCAGTTTAGGAGATACATTTTAAGCAAAGTTGATGAATGGACAGTAGCCCTTCTCACCAAGTGAATTAATAACATGGTAGAGGAGTGGATGGTAGTGGTGTCTTGGAAGCACGATCACTTGTGATTTGAACCTGTAATTTGTCATCGGTTGGAGGATGAATGTCAGATGACTGGATCTGGTGAAGCACCTATAGCTCCTTGGCACGGTCAGTAAAAATGTACATGTGCATGCCCCATTATTCTTTGTTATTGGAAATGGACATTCCACAAGGCCATAACAGAGGCCAGTTTTGGTCGGCATGACCATTAAAGGGTTAATAAAAATGATGTCGAATATTTTAAAACTAATTTGACTGGGAGTTGTTGCTGTCATATCAACAGCTTACATGTATAGTTTTCAGGAATTTGAGATTCAGAGAGTACAGAGATCGATCCCAATGCAGGTAAAGCTTGGGTGGAGCTTAGCTAGAGATGGGCGGGGAATAGCTAAAACTGGATTCCTCCATTGGGCAAAACTATAAGCAAGACTGAGCGGTGGTAGTGAACACCTGACCTAGCACTGTAATAGTAGCATGACAAAATAGCAATCTATCTGTGTTGGTACAAGTACATTATGTAATAAATTATTAAAAAGTGTACCAACAGAAATACTGATAGAATGCTACATGTATTTTGACATGATACTGGTGCACTGCCTGGTCAAGTGTTTACCACCACTCAGTCTCACGCCACAATAATAAATTAGCTACTATAATCTCACTCTGTCTGAGTACAGGGTACATTGCTCATAGTGATATCCACTATACCACCACGTACCTCACCGATAATATTTGTTAGAATAAACCAGCACGTTTATAATCATGCCAGTTTATTCATTCATTTTGTTGGGTGACATGCATTGTGGTACCTGATAAGCATGCTGGATTATTCATTAATTTTTCTGGGTGGCATGCATGGTGGTTACAACTCAGGTGATGTAAAGTTTGAAAGAAAAAATTCTATGGAAACTAGTAAAAGAAATTTCATAGACAACAAAACAGCCCTTAAGCCTATTTATACCTGGAAACGCCTCAGCTGCTCTCGAAGAGCATCTAGACTTCAAAGTTTTCTGGTAGAGAGTTGGTGTTTCCAGGTGAGTGACTGCTGAGGACAGTGAATCGCACATGTCAGGAGAGTGAAAGACTGATTCAAGTCAGACCACCAATGACCGATAGGAAAATATCTATTTGCAGAACAAGAGAAGACTATTTTTGAAAATTTATGACTGGAATGACTGGTTCGGTTATCGAGACAGTCATTCCAGTGATAAATTTTCAAAAATAGCATTTTCTTGGTCTGCAAATAAATATTTCTCAACACCACTGCAGAAACCAGTTTTGGATATGAGCTGGGTTCTGCCGATCCGGTTGCTTAGTGGGGTCAACTGTCCCACTTCCTCAAGAAATCATGGGTCATTTTGACAAATGTTGGATCAAGTACATACATGGAAGATATCTATGTCCTAAAATCCATTAGGCCAATGAACCATGTGTGAAGGTAATGATTGGATGGTGTGAATTTTAGAGCACTAAATGTTGCCTCCGCAAAACCCTGCATGAGTGTTAAAGTGCTAAGTATGTGATGTCATAATGAATTACATCATATGTAGGCTGACGTAGCTAAATCTTTTGAACTTTTAAGAGTCAGTTGTACGAATTGTATGTCTACTATTTAGTAAACATTCTGTTGAATATTTAACAACAGACACCAGTCAAATCACTTGAAATTAGTTTCAAAATATTCAACAGGTTAGCTGTGTCTATAGTTGCCATGAAATTTGGAATTCAGGATTCAAAGTAAATACTGATCCCAACACACGGTTGCACGGGGCATAGCTAAAAGTTTTCCATTAGAAAATCTAAATTTCTGTTTTATCCTCATGCCAATTCCAGCTTTTGCTATATTTAACTCTTTCACCGACAGGTCCTGAAAACAATGTGGCATGTTAAATGATGGTGGTAGCCTAATTTCTCAATCCGAAAGAAAATTTAATTTTAGTATGATGACGTTGAATTAATTACCTACCTACCTTTAAAATCTCCTCAAGTCCTTTCTTTAACTCCATGTTTTGAAAAAATTAGGATACATTTGTCTCCGTCCATTCATCATGCTATCTCCTCCCAAACAGTTGGGTGGAATTCAACCAAATTTGGTATGTGGGTTATCCATATGATTGTGGATTGGCTGACAACATTTATTTTATGTAGTCAGAGATTGGTGTCTTCAAGATTTATCTAGATTTCCCATAGTCCTGCCCACACTCTCGCACATCATTTGACACCCTCTCAATAGTTTTAAATTAATCCAGATGAGCCACTACATTTAGATAGGACTAGTAATTACTAGATTCTACTATAGCCCTTCAAATCTTTGCAGACCAAGGGAAGACTATTTTTTAAATTTTACGACTGAAATGACTGGCTCAATTATCGAGCCAGTCATTCTACTGGTAAATTTCCAAAAATAGTCGTCTTGCTCTGCTCACAAGAGAAATTTTTTGACCACCTTGACCATTAAAGAGTTGACATGTCAAATTGTTACCATTGGGTTGGTCAGTTACAAGTTGTACTAGCCCTGGTCAATTTCTGCTAACCTCGCGCTCATGTTAATTTTAACCCCTGCTCTCACAGATCATTTCCCCTTATGACCTCCAGATTTTTCACAGCGATCCACGCCAGTCTCTGTGTAATGCAACTCCTCCGAAAGCGGTGGATGGAATTCAAACAAAGGTTATAGGTTACTATAGAGTGCAAGAGGCCATTTTTATCTCAACTACGAAGTAAAATGAGCTATTGTGATACCAAGCACGTCACCCGGCGGCGTCTAATTTGCGTTTAGCTCAACTTTTCTGTTTATATCTCATGTTTGGTTGATCATACTGGTCCTAAACTTGGACACATGCCTCCTTATAATGACACGGCATCACACAATGATGTTCTGGCCAGAAGGTCAAAATCACTGATACACATGGCAACCATTTGCTGTCTGCCATCCATCCGTCAACTTATGTTTAAAAACATAAGTTGACGGATGGACGGCGAACAGCAGATGTTTGCCATGCGTATCAGTGATTTTGACTCTTTGGCCACATCATTGTGTGATGCCGTGTCTCATACATACATTAACTGCTTGGCAGATTTCAAACTAATTTGGCTGGAAGGACCCTAATGCTTTCGGCTTCCGAACATGCATACAGAATTTTGATTGGTCAATTTTTGTGTGAAAATCTTTGACTTTATGAAAAATTTAGCAGAAATTGTCAAAACGCTACTCCTCATTAACCGCTTGACAGATTGCAACCCTAGTTGACTGGACATAAATTGCCAAAATGCATATTCTCCATGACCGCTTGGTGGATTATATCCAAATTTGGCGGAAGGATTCTGCAGTAGTTGGCTCTAGAACTTCTATTCAGAATTTTTTTTATAATTCTGTGCTTAGCAACAACCGTCATCAGATGAGATATTTATACTCGGTATATTTTATAGGCAGCCTTTTTTGACATAGTAGGGGCCTTCTCTGCTGGCAGCCCTTATTGCCATACACCGTCCAGGATACTGTTACAGGCCCTTGGCTCCTTGTTGATAAGCCTTCTAAATTTATTTTATGTTTGAAGTCAATCATCAGAGTTCATTGCTGTCATGAAGTCGAGATTCATGGTTGCATTGCAGCCACATTTCTGGTATTACATTTGGCTCCTCCCCTGGGGTAGTGAAGGTGGTCGATTGCTATGACACGCCATCGACCAAACAATCTAGTTATCACTTACTTTCCATCGTCAGACACATCCAAGTTATCAGAGATTGTAATCCACAGCCTATAATTTTTCTTTTGATCACTTCCAGGGTTGTTAAATCTTAATGTATGATCACACAACCTCCTTTATTAAAATTTGAGCAAAATCTGACCAGTTTGTTTCCGATATATCCATAGATTAAAATTTGTACCCAATCTGGATCCAACTTGGTTTTTGTCCAGATCACAGCCAAAGTCTGGAAACCCTTGTTTAGGTTATGTTGCTTTTTTACTGTCGTCTAATAGTACACAACTGTCAAAGCGTCATGAGATCAGTTCAACCAATCAGATTTGCCATTGATGGCTTTTCCAACAATATCTCTGCCAATCAAAGATAACGAGGTTAAATATATACGCGATGACGTCATCAGAATGAAATGGTGTTCCAGTTCAAGACGATTGTCCATTCGGCATTAGATATATCGAGATTTTCACTATAAAAACGCAGAAATTAGACGAATCCCGCGAAGAAACACTAAATTAAATACATCTTCTGATAAATCCAGCCACAAATTGACGTAAATAAGTTAATCGGCTGTACGAATCACTCAAAGTTTGCAAAGCACGCGAGATACATGTACGGAGGAAACATGTACTGATAAACGGTTCTGCCTAGATTAGGAACTGAGTACGCATTTGCTTCAAGCCATAGGACTCATCGAAAGAACTGGAGAACCGCGGCTGGAATCGATGGCGCGTTTAATTTATTGTAAAATTTTCAAACACTACCAAATGCGTAGGGCAAAAAGTTAAACCCGTCATTCAAAATGTCAAACGCGTAATGTCAAAATTTCAACCCGTCAAGATAAAATTCAAGATGCGTATTGAGATTTTACCAAATGCGCTATGTCTAAGCAAATCATTACGAGACAATGACGCCATATAGACGCGTTTTAAACGAGCTTTAGGATGCGTTTAAGTAATGCTAACTAAGATCTGTACTGTAAGTATTAATAGTTTAATATCCATAGATCTAATAGGTTCAAAGGGAGCATGCCCTAATACCTGAAGAACAAGAGATAAATTCCATGCAGGAATAGGCATAGGCTCTCTAGGATGACAAACCGTCCTTCAACTGAGCACATCTGCTAGGATGTTCAATCTGCCCGGAATGTGTGCTGCCCGAAGAATGACATTGTTCTCTTGGCACCACAACAGAAGTTTCCAAATCATCATGCATAACTCTGGTTATCTCATCCCGTCTTGGCGGTTTAAATAAGACACCACTGTTGAGTTCTGTCCTTATTAGGACTACTTTGTCTCGGATTCTGTCCTCAAACTTTCGATGTGCTAATGCTCCCGCTAATAGTTCAAAGACATTTATATGTTTCTGCACATTTCTCTGATCCAATTCGCCCGACACTGATAGATTGTCCGGTACATCTGAATCAGCCTGCGTCTGAGTGCTGCATAAGGCACTACCTTCTCCAATGATACTAGCAAACCTAGTATCTTGAGAAACTGACGCGCCGTCAAAAAGGCTCCTAGAGAAATGGACCCCAGTACTGCCAATAAGCGCTTGGCTCTGCTTTCCGAAGGAAAAGTCTCCGAGATTGAACAGTATTCCCAGGTAAACAAATTCCTAAGTTGGGGTCAACTCTGATTTCTCTAGATTGACAATCCAACCTAGCTCCTTTAATAGGGCTAGGACAATTTTCAGATTGTTGCACAGAGTGACTGGGTTCTCCGCCTTCAGCAGCCAGTCATCTATGTAAGTGTGAGCAGCTATGTTTTTGTAGTCATGTCAAGAACCACCTTGGTCAAGACCCTGAGGGCTGTCGTCAAACCGAACGGTAACGTATTGAACTCCGACACCTTGTTCTGGAACACGGAGCGCAGGTATTTCTAAAAAGGAATTGACATTGGAATATGAAAATAAACATGTTTCAGATCTATCGACACTGCCAACATGCCCTTCCTCAGACCTGTCATGACATTTGCCACTGTCTCCATCTGAAACCTGGGCGACAAAATGACTTTGTTCAAAGGCTTGAGGTTGAGAATCGGTCTCCAAACTCCGGTGCATTTTGGTATGAGGAACATCATCAAATAGAAGCCCTGGGGGAGGCTTGATCGCAGACTAAATGAATCACATTCTTCTGAAGAAGGCTTTCGATTTCAAAGATAATGACCTCTAAATGATCGGTCTCCCTTGGAGTGGGAGAATATACTGGAGTGCTAGTTTACAGAACTGAATTTTTTTGGATAAGCCAATCCGGTTCGTATCCATTTCTTAAGCAATGACAGACTAAGGAGTTTTGCACCTGTTCCCATTTGCTTGAGAACAGTTGTAGTCTGCCTCTGACAGTAGGAATCTGCACACATCTCACGATCGATGTTGCACGACAAAATGCTAACTCGCTTTGGTGAAAATCTACGACTCCCGTCTTCCCCCGACACCACCGGAATAGTTCTTGCTGGATGCCCGACAGGACCGCCCCACCCCCTACGGGACTTCTTGTCATACGATGGACCGGATCCGCCACATCTGTTATCCTTACCATAACTGGACTTTCCGTCACCGATCCTCTTGCTGTCATCATTATAAGGCTGCTTATTTGGTGCCTTATATGAAGATGACCGACCAGCTGCCTGAGATTAAGAAAATTTACCAAATTTCTTTTTCACGAGTGAGATGACATACTTACCTCCCTAACGCTCTTGATATACTAGTATATCGGCTCTAAATTCAATAATATTCAGAATTATAAAAAGCTAGGTGCCTCTAATGGCAGGTGGATGTACACAGTCATGCACATGACAGACCCCACCCACATACTGGTAGTTCCGTTACTAAATATTGGCTGACATAGAAACAACTATTCAAATAACCAAAGGACCAGGCCTCCGTGGGGTGGCGAGGCCGAGATCCTGTTAGGGAGGTAAGTATGTCATCTCACTCGTGAAAAAGAAATTTGGGAAATTTTCTTATTTCACATCATGAGAACATACTTACCTCCCTAACACTTGATAAAAGCCAGAATTTGAAAGTCAATTTGGCGGGAGGGAGGCAAGGTTCTGAAAACCAGCACACCGTCGAAGAGCTCTTTGAATTTTCAAGAGATTTAAAACATCTGAAATTGTATCTGAAACACAACCAGGAATAGAATTTTGCATCGGATAATCGACCGATGAAGAGAGATTGATCAAAAAGCAAATGCGCTCCCCTCCCCCCCCCCCCCCCCCCTCTTTCTGAGGAAAGTTAGGAAAAAACGCTGCTCTAAATGACTAGCACGTTCTCTAATACTTGATAAAAAGTATTACTAGACATTGGAAAAAGAAGAATTGCTTCTTTTCAAAAAACCCTCTGAAAGAACCACAATTAAGAGACATTAACCATCACCATATTAAAAATAAAAAATATGACATCATCACCAAGACAAAAAAACAAAATGGTCACATATACTGACCTCTAATGTCTTGGGCGCGGCACTCATCTCTTCCCCCACCGGATGAAGAGAATTGTACCAGCTAATAGTAGGGATACCCTACCAACAAATGTGATATTTGTAAATAGCAGAGGAGGAAAACTAATTACAAATATATACCTCTACATTATGTATTTTCCGAGGACTGAGACAGAGAGCGGGTTAGAAGTGTCACGAAGGTAATGGTCGGTAAAACTTGATTCATAGTGCCACTGGGCTACTGACATAATGTCTTCAATAGAAACACTATTAAATAATGCCGTGGAAGTTACCACACCATGGACACTATGAGCTTTGGCTCTATCTACTTGAATTCCAGTGGCTGTCTTATGACAGAATTGAATACATTCTACTATCCATCTGGAAATAGTGTCTCTTGACGCCTTACCATGGGGTTCAATATATGACAACCATAGGGAACATGGGTCCGTCCGCCAAACCTGAGTTCTTCTCTTGTACTTATTTAAAGCATGGACAGGACACCATGCTTTAGCACCAGGATCATATCTGGTTAAGGCATGTAAAATAATAGGTTGACCCGGATATTTTAAAGATTGATTCTTAGCCAAGAAATTCAATCCTGGTAGAAGCTTAAGGCCTTCACCTGAAACTATATAAGGGTCAGGTTCAGCAGACAATGCATGAATTTCACTCCTGCGTCTGGCTGATGCTGCCGCGACTAAAAAATACAGATTTAAGTGTCAATAACTTTACAGATATAGCACTAAGTGGTTCAAAAGGTTTATCACTCAAAACTTGCAGAACCAGAGAAAGACTCCATGACGGTGTCAGTGGAGGATTTCTTGGTCTGAGATTGCCCATACCCTTAATAATAGTACTTAAAACACTTACTTCATCACTTCCCCTCTTTGCCAAGCAAGGGATAACAGTCATTAATGCTGATTTGTATCCAGCAATAGAATTAGGCTTAAGACTATAGGCATCATACAGGTGACAGAAAATCAGCTACTACCTGAATAGATGCTTCCATCGGATTGATACATCTCTTTGAGCACCATTCCGCAAATATGATTTTATAATTATATGCTCTGGAGGGTAACCCCCTTCTGGCTCTGGCCATGAAATTGGCTGCTTGCTCAGAAAAGCCCTCCTTAATCGCAGATTGAAACATTGACGGATTGTTGTGAAGGGTCTTGCCCTGGAAGATAATATTGTCCATCAGAGGCAGAGGAACCGGATTGCAAACCAGAAGGTCCAGCAGATCCGTAAACCATGATCAGATTGGCCAATTCGGGGCGATCAGAAGCACTTGGCATTCGTCCTGCTTGATGTTCTGAAGAATCCTTGGAATTAGGATTGTTGGAGGGTATGCGTATGCATACATTCGCTTCCAACTGATAGCTAGTGCATCTATTGCGATAGCGCTTGGATCTGGAATCGGAGAAACGTACATCGTCATCTTCGCATTCTTCTTCATTGCAAACAAATCTGTTGGGCTCTCCCCAATGATTGAACAGGTGATCTGCCACACATTGATTTAGTTGCCATTCCATAGGCAGAATGCTCATCCTTCGGCTCAATGAGTTTGCTAACAGATTCAGCCTTCCCGGAATATGAACTGCTTTCAAGGTGATATATGATCCATGCACCAGCAAAGCAGCTTCGATGTCATCATACAGAGACTGGGACTTCGTTCCGCCCTGGCGGTTTATGTAACTCACTACTGTACAGTTGTCTGAACGTATCATCACAAATTTTCCCTCCACTTCTTTTAAGAAGTGTTCCAGGCCTAGAATTACAGCCCGCAATTCTAGCATGTTGATATGTTCCTTTGAATGTTCCAGATTCCAAAGCCCTGTTGTGGCTTCTTCCATGCAAGCTCCCCATCCCTCCATCGATGCATCCGTAAACATTCTTACTTGAGGGTGGGGAGGGGTCAGCATGACCCCCTCCAGGAGATTTCCTCTCCATCCACCAATGAAGGTGATGAATGAGAGGGTCCAACACTTGAATGCGTGAGTCCAGTGATCCTGAACTCTGTGTCCAATGAGCCATGAGAAACAAATGAATCGGCCGCATGTGTAAGGCTGCCTGAGGAATGACTGGTTCCATTGAAACCATCAGACCTAACATTCTCAGATAGACTCGTGCTAGAATATAACGACTGTTGCAAACCAACTGAATGTACGAGATTTTCCACTCTCTCCTGGGATGGATAAACATATCCTATCTCCAGATCGAAGAACAACCCAGGTAAACAAACTTCTGGGATGGACTCAGCTCTGATTTCTGAAAGTTGATTATCCAGCCTAAATCTGTGAGAGTTTTCAAAACTATCTCCAGATTTGCTGTCAAACTTGCTGGGTTGTGTGCTTTCAGCAACCAGTCGTCTATGTAAGTGTGAACAGCTATATTTCTCCTGCGGAGGTATGCTGTGATAGCAAGTAGCACTCGTGTGAAGACCCTTGGAGTCGTCGAGATGCCGAATGGAAGAACCTTGAATTCCCATTGGCGTCCCTGAAAAGCAAATCTCAGGAACCGACGAAAACTCCTTGCAATTGGAATGTGGAAATAAGCATCCTTGAGATCTATTGATGCTGTCCACACACCCTTCTCTAACCCCAACAACGCCGATTTTATTATTTCCATTTTGAAACTCGGTGTATCTATAAACTTGTTTAGAGGTTGAGAATTGGTCTTCACACACACACACACACACCCTAACCCCCCACCCCCCGGTGTTCTTTGTCACAAGAAACACTGTTGAATAGAAGCCTGAACAATTTTGCGCCAGTTGAATTACTTCTTTTAGAATTAGAGATTCTATCTCCTCTTCTATGCACAACTGTTTGTCTGCATCTCTTGGAATTTGAGTCCAGACCGGTACCAGAGACAGATGCAACGGTGGACCTCTTATCCATTCTGGACTGTATCCGCGCGAAAGCCATTGCAAGACTAAGCTGTCCTGAATTAACCTTTCCCACTTCCGAATGTGGTCAAACGACCTCCCACTGGTGCACCTAGGGTTGACGGGGTGGTCATAAATTTTAGAAGTGGGAGTGTCTCTGGTACGAGTGACAACACCTGAGTGGTACCTGTGGTAACCGGAAAAGATTTTAGCCCATCAGGCCCGGTTACCACGCACCACGCCCAGCACCACGGTGCGCGGGCTGCTGTCTGGCTGGCTGCACTTGAGGCGCTGGCTGACGTACAGCAGCACGCTGCTGCTGGCGCAGCCGACGCGGTCTCTGAACCTGGCCGGTCTGAACCGCCACGAGCGTCCTGCTGTCGAGCAGCCGAGGGCTGAACACGTACTCGTTCTCTGCGCAGCACTTCAAACTGTGCGCGCAGCACCCTCTGGTTGTTCACCAAAGTCACTGTCTCTTGGAGGTGCCGACAACCTTCAACTCCAAAAAGACCAAGGCCCGCCATCGGTGCTTGCGACAAGCGCGACTTGAGCACTTGAGACGGGCACAAATTGTCCACAGCAAAAGTGCGCCTCGTCCGCAGTGACTTCGTGACTGACCTAGTTAGACAGCCCAACGCCAGGTTGATCCCATCCTGGATGGCTCGTTGGACTGTCATGGGGCTAGGTTGTTGTTGCTGCACCGAGGCTGCTGCTACTACCCCAGATAGCAGCTGAGAGACATGAGACAGCGCACTAATCACTCTCCTCGGTGTAGCGCAAGGCGGCATTAGCCGAGCACATAGCGCCCGAGCACAACGCTCCCTGGTCAGCACAGGAACCCGAGAGCGTATCTTCTCCCAGAGCGGCGTGGTCGGTCAAGGCGCTAGGCCATATCGAGCATACTGACTAGCAGTAACCCGACATCGCCTAGCAACCTCGCGCGGGGGGGGGGGCTTCGCGAGGCGACCTTTCGGTCTAATCGACTCCTCTGCCGCAGAGAACATATCTAAGATATGTTCACCATACAGCAGAGACAGAGTCGTGTTGGCCAACAGCTTTGCCTGTAACCATGCCCGAGGGTTCAGACCAGTCTTCATCCGTGGCTACCTGCGAATTGCCGACGAGCAGCGGGCCCTCATCATCCTCAATGGCATTCGCAGGTAAGGCCGAGGTGGAGGCTATAGACGAAGCCGGCTGCCCGGGGAATGCATACGGGCCCGTGAGGGCTGGCATAACATTCTCCATAGGCTGACCGGGCACCAATGCCGCGCTTGTGAGGGGTAACATGTACACCAGCACAGCCCGGATCGTCCGTATGAGATTCCACGCTTAAGTGTGGAATCTTATACGGGCGGCCGTCCGCTCCAAACCGCCCCACAGGCTGAATCAAGAAGCCTGCTCCCGAGGGAACAGTGCCATAGGTGCGAGCGGCCCCGGTCCCCATGAGAGGCGTGTAGACGCTCGCATCCATGTCTTCATGCTCGTCCTGTGGACTGAGCAGGTAGTCTTCATCATCTTCCTGGTCAGGAAAGTTAGACTCTGGGTTAGCAAGAAAAACTAACCCAGACTGACCAGGAGAATGCGCGAAAGCAGATGACGAGGGTACTCCGCGAGTGATCGTGGTCAGGCCCGCTGGTCTGGTCCCGCCTGATGCTGCTCGCGCCGCTGGATCACCAGATGATACGAACATCAACCCTGGGTCCAAGATGGCCGCCCCTGGATCACTAAACATTTTGTCCGAGATAGTAGGGCATGATCCAGGGACGGGGGCTACCTGCACTGAGGTCGATGCGCAGGAAGTTGAAACACCTGTGCCAGGCAACATGCTGCGAAGCATGTCAGGCATCAGATCTTTCAAAGTCCTGCGCATCTCACTAACTCAACCTTGAAGGCCTCGAGCTCACCCTTCTCAGAGGCCTTCTTCTTACCCTCCTTCTTTGCCTTCTTGCCCTCCTCAGCCATCAGCTTAGCCTGAAAAGCAAAGAATTCAGAGGTTAGATCCCCCCCACCCCACCCCCCCCCACTATTTACAAATGATACATTTGTTAGACAGCCTACACACTGAACAAAGATGGCAAGGGTGGGGGAAGAATCTAGCCTTCATAGGCTTGAAGCAAGATGGTCATGACTTCTGAAAAAGGGAAGGCATATGAAGACAATGAGTATTATAGTTTGCAAACCCTTGTTAATTGACTATTAGTACAAAACAAGAACAAACTCGAGAGAAGACATCCACTTTTATTACAGACAACCCTGACAGGACAGATGACTTCTCTAGTTAATAATAACCAATCACAACCAGGATCCTAAATTAAGAAAGAGAGAGAGAGAAAGATTAATGACTATCTAGATATCTCTCCACCTTCATAATAAAGGGTGATAAACACATCAAAGACTTCTCTAAACTAAGATTATGACATCAAGGAAAGAGAAAAAACTCAACATCAAACATCAATGCAACAGCTCCATCAAGGAGAGGGGACATCAGAAATGAATGCAAGCAAAATCTAGAGACTAAAGACATTCATTACTCCCGAATAATATAATATCAAATTATATATATTCGAGAACCCATGCACACACAAGAGAGAATACAGTGCAATAACAAAAGGCAGCAGAAAATTTTGATTATTTTCAAATAATTATGTGCCATAACTAATAAACTCCCTTAGCCTGAGCACAGGCAAAACCATCCTCTTGTGCAGGCGAACACGTCCATCCATCCATCCGCCGAGACTCTTCTTTCAGAAGAACTGATGAGGGGGATGGGGCAAAAGGAAGGAGGTATTTCTTTTATTCATTTAATATATCTCCAACCCGTAGACATATCACAATGATAAGTTAAAAAAAGAGACGTGAACAACCTTCGAGAGAAGAACAGGACCCCTTACTCATCCATAAGTTGAACCTGTGAACACAAAGCACAAGGGATTAATAGCCCTAGGCGCTGGGAGAAATTTAACAAGGATTCCCAGCGCCTGAAAATGTGGTAACGCCAAAACGGCCGCGCCGAAAACCGGTAACATATAAAAGTTACAAGTCTAAATTAATAAATGGAACAATATCACCTTAACAGATGATGAGGAAGACTCCTGCAGGCTTAGAATCAGCCATTAATCCAAAAGGTGATAACAATTATTGAAAATTCTCAAAAAGAGACTGGGAAAGTTTTCAACATGTGGTTGGTCAGCCAATATATTAGAAAACGGAAGTACCAGTATGCGCATGCACAGTGGGTGGGGTCTGTCATATGCATGACTGTGTACATCCACCTGCCCATTAGGGGCACATAACTTTTTATAATTCTGAATATTATTGAATTTAGAGCCGATATACTAGTATATCAAGAGGGTTAGGGAGGTAAGTATGTTCTCATGATGTGAAACCGGATGCCCGATGGGTATCACGGCCTGCAGGGCAGAAGGGAGATCTCTGGCGTTGGCGCTGCTGCTCCTGCCTGTGTTGCCTGTAGGACTGCTGCGGCCGAGTCCTCATTGATTTCCACGTCTTTCCGACGACTTCTTGTTCCACCACCATTGACGCAATGTTAAACAGCGCCTGACTGGCCGAGCCACCAAACAGACCTGGACCAATGACGGGTGCAAAAGATAATGCAGCACTCATTTCCGGTCCTGGTTTTATGCAATCAAGAACCATTCTTCGGCGTTCAGCGATGTGCGAGTGATTACCTTGGTCAGGTAATGTTGGGACAAGCGCATAGCATCCCGGACAACTCCGGGAGCCATTTCAGGCACCATCCCACCCTCCGCCGTGCAGGTCAGCATCCCCTGCAGGATGGTACATCCATGCGACAGGGCAGGCATGGCTGCACGTGCCGCATCTTCATGGATCTTTGTTGGCTGCAGACGTTAGAGGCCAAGAATGGCCCTTCGCCTTGCCCAGCAATGGCCTATTAAGCGCGTCACGCTCCTTCATCGAAAGATGAGGAACTCGCGCATATTGGTGATAGGCCAGCTCTGGAATGTGGAGCCCCCTTCTGATGCCCTTGGGGGCCTTAGGCAATGAAAACTCTGGCTGTACCAAGTCTCCAACACAAAATCTGAAGAGCATCTAGTGCAAAAATCACACGGCGCTCCTACTTTGCACTTAGCACAGGCGACACAGTGATGGTCGGCAAATTTCCGCTTCATGAAGTGGCCACACTTGATACAGAGGGTGTCAGGCGAAGACTCCGCTTGCCCCTTCCACTTCTGCGAACACAAATTTAGAATTTAGAATTAAAAGGCTGAACATAATAATGTTGACGAGCAGATAGCACAATAGCTTGATTATAATCATAAAGATTAATTTTAAAAACATTAACTTTCTCATGAATTAACGTTGATCAAGCAGAGAACAGAATTATCAAATTTAGTACGTTTCTTTTACTAAATTATTCACTTAGATAGCAACGAATCTTGAACAATCTAAGAATAAGCATAACCGCTGATAACTAAAAACACCCTCGACAATCAAGCAAGAGCTAACAATGGCTAAGATTGAGAGAAGACAGAAATACTAACCATAATAAACGCTACTACAGGCGCCGCCATCTTGGCTAACGGCGCATCCATCTTGGAAGGAACCGAGTCGCCAGAGAAATTGACCGAGTACCCGAAAGGCGTTAACAACCTAGCAGATAACGGGACGACTCCTATAATTGCGATTGAATTTTAACAATTTGCCAATTTAAGGAAAATTAAGTAAATTTATCAAATTTCTTTTTCACGAGTGAGATGAGATACTTACCTCCCTAACACTCGATATACTAGTATATCGGCTCTAAATTCAGTAATATTCAGAATTATAAAAAGTTAGGTGCCCCTAATGGGCAGGTGGAAGTACACAGTTATGCACATGACAAACACCACCCTCTGCGCATGCGCACACCGGTACTTCCGTTACTAAATATTGGCTGACATAGAAGCAACTATTCAATAGCCAAAGGACCAGGCCTCCGTGGGGTGGTGAGGCCGGGATCCTGTTAGGGAGGTAAGTATGTCATCTCACTCGAGAAAAAGAAATTTGATAAATTTACTTATTTCACATCATGAGATCATACTTACCTCCCTAACACTCTTGATAAAAACCAGAATTTGAAAGTAAATTTTGGTGGGAGGGAGGCAAGGTCCTGAAAACCAGCACACCCTCGAAGAGACTAGGCTCTTTGAATTCTCAAGAGATTTAAAACATCTGAAATTGTGACTGAAACCACAACCAGGAATAGAATTTTGCATCGGATAATCGACCGATGAAGAGAGATTGATCAAAAGGCAAATGCGCTCCCCCCACCCCTCTTTCTGAGGAAGATTAGGAAAAAACGCTGCTCTAAATGACTAGCACGTTCTCTAATACTTAATGAAAAGTATTACTAGACATTGGAAAAAGTAGAATTGCTTCTATTTCAAAAACTCTCTGAAAGAACCACAATTAAGAGACATTAACCATCACCATATTAAAAAATAAAAATAAAAATGACACCATCGCCAAGACAAAAAATAAAAAAATGGTCATAACGACAGACCTCTGATGTCTTGGACGCGGCACTCATCTCTTCCCCCACCGGATGAAGAGAAATGTACCAGCTAATAGTAGGGATACCCTAACAACAAATGTGATATTTGAAAATAACAGAGGAGGAAACTATTTACAAACATAAACCTCTGTATTAATATTTTATTTTCCGAGGACTGAGACGGCGAGAGGGTTAGAAGTGTCAGGAAGGTAATGGTCGGTAAAACTTGATTCACAGTGCCACTGGGCTACTGACATAATGTCTTCAATAGAAACACCATTAAATAATGCCGTGGAAGTTACCACACCACGTACACTGAGCCTTGGCTCTATCTACCTGGATTCCAGTGGCTGTTTTATGACAGCATTGGATAGATTCTACTATCCATCTGGAAATAGTGTCTCTTGACGCCCTACCATGGGGTTCAATATATGACAACCATAGGGAACATGGGTCCGTCCACCAAACCTGAGTTCTTGTCTTGTACTTATTTAAAGCACGGACCGGACACCATACTTTAGCACCAGGATCATATCTGGTTAAGGCAGGTAAAATAATAGGATTACCCGAATACTTTAAAGATTGATTCTTAGCCAAGAAATTCAATCTTGGTAGAAGCTTAAGGCCTTCACCTGTAACTATATAACGGTCAGGCTCAGCAGACAAGGCATGAATTTCACTCCTGCGTCTGGCTGATACTGCCGCAACTAAAAATACAGTTTTAAGTGTCAATAATTTAACAGATATAGCACTAAGTGGTTCAAAAGGTTTATCACTCAAAACCTGCAGAACCAGAGAAAGACTCCATGACGGTGTCAGTGGAGGATTTCTTGGTCTGAGATTGCCCATACCTTTAATAAGAGTATTTAAAACACTTACTTCATCACTTCCCCTCTTTGCCAAGCAAGGGATAACAGTCATCAATGCTGATTTGTATCCAGCAATAGAATTAGGTTTAAGACTATAGGTATCATACAGGTGACAGAGAAAATCAGCTACTACCTGAATAGATGCTTCCATCGGATTGATACATCTCTTTGAGCACCATTCTGCAAATCTGTTGATTTTATAATTATAAGCTCTGGAGGTTGACCCCCTTCTGGCCATGAAATTGGCTGCTTGCTCAGAAAAGCCCTCCTTAATCGCGGATTGTTTGACAACATCCATGCAGTCAATTGAAACATTGACGGATTGTTGTGAAGGGTCTTGCCCTGGAAGATAATATTGTCCATCAGCGGCAGAGGAACCGGATTGCAAACCAGAAGGTCCAGCAGATCCGTAAACCATGATCGGCTTGGCCAATTCGGGGCGATCAGAACCACTTGGCATTCCTCTTGTCTGATCTTCTGAAGGATCCTTGGAATCAGGATTGTTGGAGGGTATGCGTATGCATACATTCCCTTCCAACTGATAGCTAGCGCATCTATTGCGATAGCGCTTGGATCTGGAATCGGAGAAACGTACGTCGTCATCTTCGCATTCTTCTTCATTGCGAACAAATCTATGTTGGGCTTTCCCCAATGATTGAACAGGTGATCCGGCACACATTGATTTAGTTGCCATTCCGTAGGCATAATACTCATCCTTCGGCTCAATGAGTCTGCTAACAGATTCAGCCTTCCCGGAATATGAACTGCTTTCAAGGTGATCATATGATCCATGCACCAGCAAAGCAACTTCCATGTCATCATACAGAGACTGGGCGACTTCGTTCCGCCCTGGCGGTTTATGTAACTCACTACTGTAGAGTTGTCTGAACGTATTATCACAAATTTTCCCTCCACTTCCTTTAGGAAGTGTTCCAGGCCTAGAATTACAGCCCGCAATTCTAGCATGTTGATATGTTCCTTTGACTGTTCCAGATTCCAAAGCCCTGATATAGTGGCTTCTTCCAGGCAAGCTCCCCAACCCTCCATCGATGCATCCGTAAACATCGTTACTTGAGGGTGGGGAGGGGTCAGCATGACCCCCGCCAGGAGATTTCCTCTCTCCATCCACCAATGAAGGTGATGAATGAGAGGGTCCAACACTTGAATGCGCGAGTCCAGTGATCCTGACCTCTGTGTCCACCGAGTCATGAGAAACAATTGAATCAGCCGCCTGAGGAATGACTGGTTCCATTGAAACCATCAGACCTAACATTCTCAGATAGACCCGTGCTAGAATATAACGACTGTTGCAAACCAACTGAATGCACGAGAGGAGACCTTCCACTCTCTCCTGGGACGGATAAACGTATCCTATCTCCAGATCGAAGAAAATACCCAGGTAAACAAACTTCTGGGATGGAGTCAGCTCTGATTTCTGAAAGTTGATTATCCAGCCTAAATCTGTGAGAGTTTCCAAAACTATCTCCAGATTTGCTGTCAAACTTTCTGGGTTGTGTGCTTTCAGCAACCAGTCGTCTATGTAAGTGTGACAGCTATATTTCTCCTGCGGAGGTATGCCGTGATAGCAAGTACCACTCGAGTGAAGACCCTTGGAGTCATCGAGATGCCGAATGGAAGAACCTTGAATTCCCATTGGCGTCCCTGAAAAGCAAATCTCAGGAACCGACGAAAACTCCTTGCAATTGGAATGCGGAAATAAGCATCCTTGAGATCTATAGATGCTGTCCACATCCCCTTCTCTAACCCCAACAACACCGATCTTACTGTTTCCATTTTGAAAGTCGGTGTGTCTAAAAACTTGTTTAGAGGTTTGAGGTTGAGAATTGGTCTCCACCCCCCGGTGTTCTTTGCCACAAGAAACACGGTTGAATAGAAGCCCCGGCAATCCTGCGCGGGTTGAATTGCTTCTTTTAGAATTAGAGATTCTATCTCCTCTTCTATGCACAACCGCTTGTCTGGATCTCTTGGAATTTGAGTCCAGACCGGTACCGGAGACAAATGCAACGGCAGACCTCTTATCCATTCTGGACTGTATCCGTGCGAAAGCCATTGCAAGACTAAGCGGTCCTGAATTAACCACGCCCACTTCTGAATGTGACAAGTCAAACGACCACCCACTGGTGCACCTAGGGTTGACGGGGTGCCCATAAATTTTAGAAGTGGGTGTGTCTCTGGTATGAGTGACAACACCCGAGTGGTATTTGTGATAACCGGAAAAAATTTTCTTGCATCAGGCCCGGTTACCACGCGCCGCTCCTCACGTGCCGCGTCCAGCGCCACGTGCACCACAGTGCGCAGGTTGCTGTCTGCGCTTGAGGCGCTGGTTGTCGTACAACAGCACGCTGCTGCTGGCGTAGCCGACGCAGTCTCTGAAACCGGCCGGCCTGCTAGCCTCTGACACTGCCAGCACCGCCACGAGCGTACTGCTGTCGAGCAGCCGAGGGCTGAACACGCACGTGTTCTCTGCGCAGCACTTTAAACTGTGCACGCAGCGCCCTCTGGTTGTTCACCAAAGTCACTGTCTCCTGGAGGTGCCGACAACCTTCACCTCCAAAGAGTCCAGGGCCCGCCATCGGCGCTTGCAACAAGCGCGACTTGAGCTCCCGAGACAGGCACAAATTGTCCAATGCAAAAGTGCGCCTCGTTCTCAGTGACTTTGTGACCGACCTAGTCAGACAGTCCAACGCCAGGTTGATGCCATCCTGGATGGCTCGTTGGACTGTCACGGGACTAGGCTGTTGCTGCACCGATGCTGCTACCACCCCCGATAGCAGCTGAGAGACATGCGACAGCGCACTGATTGCCGCTCGCGAGCTCTCCTCGGTGTCGCGCAAGGCGGCATTCGCCGAGCGCATAGCGCCCGTGCACAACGCTCCCGTGTCAGCACGGGAACCTGGCCGCCTATCTTCCCCCAGAGCGGCGCGGTCGTCCGCGCTCGGTCTGGGTGCTAGGCCATATCGAGCATACTGACTAGCAGTAACCCGACATCGCCTAGCTACCTCACGGGGGGGCCTTCGCGAGGCGACCTCTCGGTCTGATCGACTCCTCTGCCGCCGAGAACATATCTAAGATATGTTCAGCGTACTGCAGAGACAGAGCCGTGCTGGCCAATGGCTTCGCCTGTAACCATGCCCGAGGGTTACCGGCGGCCGTCTCGTCCACGGCGAGCTCTGGTCTTACAGCGAGGAGTCACGCACACGCTTCTGACCAGTCTTCATCCGTGGCTACCTGCGAATTGCCGACGAGCAGCGGGCCCTCGTCATCCTCAATGGCATTCGCAGGTATGGCCGAGGAGGCGGCTATAGACGAACCTGGCTGCCCAGGGAATGTATACGGGCCCGCGAGGGCTGGCATAGCATTCTCCATAGGCAAACCAGGCACCAAGGCCGCGCTTGTGTGAGGGGGTTCATGCACACCAGCGCGGCCCGGAACGTCCGTATGAGATTCCACGTCCAAACGTGGAATCTTATACGGCCGGCCGTCTGCTCCAAGGCGGGCCACAGGCTGAACCATGAAACCTGCTCCAGAGGGAACAGTGCCATAGGTGCGAGTGTTCACGCTCCCCATGAGAGGAGTGTAGACGTTCACATCCATGTCTTCATGGTCAACCTGTGGACCGAGCAGGTAGTCCTCATCATCTTCCTGGTCAGGAAAGTTAGACTCTGGATTAGTAAAGAAAACTAATCCAGACTGACCAGGAGACTGCTCGAAAGCAGATGATGAGTTTACTCCGCGAGTGATCGTGGTCAGGCCCGCTGATCGGGTCCCGCCTGATGCTTCTCGCGCCGCTGGCACACCAGGCGATGCGAACATCAAGCCTGGGTCCAAGACGGCCACCCCTGGATCACTAAACACTTTGTCCGCGCTAATAGGCCATGATCCAGGGACGGGGGCTACCTGCACTGAGGTCGATGCGCAGGAAGTTGAAACACCTGTACCAGGCAACATGCCGCGATGCATGCCAGGCATCAGGTCTTTCAAAGTCCTGCGCATCTCACTCACTAACTCAACCTTGAAGGCCTCGATCACACCCTTCTCAGAGGCCTTCTTCGACTTCTTCCCCTCCTCCACCATCATCTTCGCCTGCAAAGAGAAGAATTCAGAGGTTAGATCCCCCCTCCCCCCCCCCACGCTTTACAAATAACACATTTGTTAGACAGCCTACAAGCTGAACACAGATGGCAAGGGTGGGGGAAGAATCTAGCTTTCATGGTCTTCACACAGGATGGACACTTCTGAAAAGGGAGGGATACGAAGACAATGAGTATGATAGTTTCAAAGCCTTGTTAATGGACTATTTAGTAGAAACCAAAACAAACTCGAGAGAAGACATCCACTTTTATGACCACCCTCTGATGGGACAGGTGACTTCTCTAGTTAATAAAACACCAATTACAACCAGAACCCCAAATTAAGAGACAGAGAGAGAAAGATTATGACTATCTAGATATCTCTCCACACTCCTAATAAACAGGGAGATGAACACATCACAGACTTCTCTAAACTAAGATTATGACATCAAGGAAAGAGAAAAACTCTGGTTGATTATGACATCAAACCTCAATGCAAAAGCTCCATCAAGGAGAGGGGACGTCAGAAAAAATGCAAGAAATATCTAGATCTTACAGACATTCCGAGCTCCCGAATAATATAATATTAAATTATATATACTCGAGAACCCATGCACACCCAAGAGAGAATATAGTGTTATAGCAAAAGGCAGCGGAAAATTGTAATTATTTTCAAATAATTATGCGCCATAATTAATAAACTCCCTTAGCCTGAGCACAGGCAACCATCCTCTTGTGCAGGAAAACACGTCCCTCCATCCGCCGAGACTCCTCTTCCAGAAGAACTGATGAGGGGGATGGGACAAAAGGAAGGAGCTATTTTATTAATTAATTTATTATATCTCCAACCCTTAGACATATCACGATGATAAGTCACCCTGGGATGTGAACAACCTTCTAGAGAAGACCATGCATCCTTGTTTAGTCCCAAGACAAACCTGTAAGCATAAAACACAAGAGAGTAATAGCCATAGGCGCTGGGAAAAAATTTACAAGGATTCCCAGCGCCTGAAAACGCGGTATCGACGAAACGGCCGCGACGAAAACCGGTAACACACAAAAGTTACAAGTCTTAAATAAAAGCCCGGATAAATGTCACCTTAGATGATGACGAGGAGGACTCCTCCAACAGTTTTGCATCAGCCATGATGGAATAGGATGATTTTAAATAGAGAAATTCTCGATAAAGAGCCTGTGAAAATTTTCCACAAGTTGCTTTCAGCCAATATATTAGAAAACGGAAGTACCGGTGTGCGCATGCGCAGAGGGTGGTGTTTGTCATGTGCATGACTGTGTACTTCCACCTGCCCATTAGGGGCACCTAACTTTTTATAATTCTGAATATTATTGAATTTAGAGCCGATATACTAGTATATCAAGAGTGTTAGGGAGGTAAGTATGATCTCATGATGTGAAATCAGTCATTACGCCACGAATGTATAAATTCTAAATAGATACAACCTGCGCCCGAGTCAAACTTCCTTTTTCATTCCATGGAACCACAAAATCTAGTTAGCTAATAACGCGTGAAAATTAAATTAAAGCGTAAGTTAAGCGATGGTTATCTATTCCGCAAATTATACGAATCTGTCTGTATTCGGAAATTGACTCGGTACCTGGCGCTTATGGTAATTCCCGGACACAGGCTGAGCTGGATTCTGAAGAGTTAATACTTGTTAGTTATTTTGAGATAGTCTTTCGATAATAGACATTATCATAATAGTACATCTGGTAAGCATTATTTGAAGTAGAATGCCCATGTTCCCAACAACGGCGAGATAGCGCACAGTTCAGGCAAAAACCGGATTCTCCGGTTAAGTAGTCCACAGTGCTAGACACTAGTCACTTCCAAGTGTATTTCCCCAACACATCTGTGTACTTTCAGGTATAAATAGGCTAAGAGTAATAATGACAAATTGTACTGCTTCTTTATGATGTTGCGAAGTGTCACCTACCTCATCACTGTTTGACGTAATGCTGACAGCTGTCAGAATGAACCCGGGTAAATGACTGGGAATGCCAATCCGCTGGAAATACCAGATCTGAAACAATAGACATGTACAACAGTTACCATGGCAACGGGATGATGGAAGCTAACCCCGCATTCACACACAAATTCATCTGTAATCCGAAAGAGAGAGAGAGAGAGAGAGAGAGAGAGAGAGAGAGAGAGAGAGAGAGAGAGAGAGAGAGAGAGAGAGAGAGAGAGAGAGAGAGGGAGCGAGAGGGCGAGAGAGAGCGAGAGAGAGAGAGAGAGAGAGAGAGAGAGAGAGAGAGAGAGAGAGAGAGAGAGAGAGAGAGAGAGAGAGAGTGAATCTGTGATATGATATGAAGATTGCACACTGCTGCTTATCGAGGTGCATGAGCATTGCCTATGACCTCCCTGTAAGCAGTAATGTGTACAATAGAGCATTGCCTATCACCTCCCTGTAAGCAGTAATGTGTACAATAGAGCATTGCCTATCACCTCCCTGTAAGCAGTAATGTGTACAATAGAGCATTGCCTATCACCTCCCTGTAAGCAGTAATGTGTACAATAGAGCATTGCCTATCACCTTGTAAGCAGTAATGTGTACAATAGAGTATTGCCTATCACCTCCCTGTAAGCAGTAACTTGCACAACAGAGCATTGCCTATCACCTCCCTGTAAGCAGTAATGTGTAAAATAGAGCATTGCCTATCACCTCCCTGTAGGCAGTAATGTGTACAATAGAGCATTGCCTATCACCTTGTAAGCAGTAATGTGTACAATAGAGTATTGCCTATCACCTCCCTGTAAGCAGTAACGTGCACAACAGAGCATTGCCTATCACCTCCCTGTAAGCAGTAATGTGTAAAATAGAGCATTGCCTATCACCTCCCTGTAGGCAGTAATGTGTACAATAGAGCATTGCCTATCACCTCCTTGTAAGCAGTAATGTGTACAATAGAGCATTGCCTATCACCTCCCTGTAGGCAGTAATGTGTACAATAGAGCATTGCCTATCACCTCCTTGTAAGCAGTAATGTGTACAATAGAGCATTGCCTATCACCTCCCTGTAAGCAGTAATGTGTACAATAGAGCATTGCCTGTCACCTCCATGTAGGCAGTAATGTGTACAATAGAGCATTGCCTATCACCTCCTTGTAAGCAGTAATGTGTACAATAGGGCATTGCCTATCACCTCCCTGTAAGCAGTAATGTGTACAATAGAGAATTGCCTGTCACCTCCCTGTCCATTGCCTATCCCCTCCCTGTAAGCAGTAACCAATGTGCACAATAGAGCATTGCCCATCACCTCCCTGTAAGCAGTAATGTGTACAATAGAGAATTGCCTGTCACCTCCCTGTCCATTGCCTATCCCCTCCCTGTAAGCAGTAACCAATGTGCACAATAGAGCATTGCCTATCACCTCCCTGTAAGCAGTAATGTGTACAATAGAGCATTGCCTATCACCTCCCTGTAAGCAATAAAGTGCACAATAGGGCATTGCCTATCACCTCCCTGTAAGCAGTAATGTGCACAATAGAGCACTGCCTATCACCTTCGTGTAAGCAGTAAAGTGCACAATAGAGCATTGCCTATCACCTCCCTGTAAGCAGTAAAGTGCACAATAGAGCATTGCCTATCAACTCCCTGTAAGTAGTAAAGTGCACAATAGAGCATTGCCTATCACCTCCCTGTAAGCACTAATGTATACAATAGAGCATTGTCTATCCCCTCCCTGTAAGCAGTAAAGTGCACAATAGAGCATTGCCTATCACCTCCCTGTAAGCAATAAAGTGCACAATAGGGCATTGCCTATCACCTCCCTGTAAGCAGTAATGTGTACAATAGAGTATTGCCTATCACCGCCCTGTAAGCAGTAACGTGCACAATAGAGCATTGCCTATCACCTCCCTGTAGGCAGTAATGTGTACAATAGAGCATTGCCTATCACCTTGTAAGCAGTAATGTGTACAATAGAGCATTGCCCATCACCTCCCTGTAGGCAGTAATGTGTACAATAGAGCATTGCCTATCACCTCCCTGTAGGCAGTAATGTGTACAATAGAGCATTGCCTATCACCTCCCTGTAAGCAGTAATGTGTACAATAGAGAATTGCCTGTCACCTCCATGTCCATTGCCTATCCCCTCCCTGTAAGCAGTAACCAATGCGCACAATAGAGCATTGCCTATCACCTCCCTCTAAGCAGTAATGTGTACAATAGAGCATTGCCTATCACCTCCCTGTAAGCAGTAATGTGTACAATAGAGAATTGCCTGTCACCTCCCTGTCCATTGCCTATCCCCTCCCTGTAAGCAGTAACCAATGTGCACAATAGAGCATTGCCTATCACCTCCCTGTAAGCAGTAATGTGTACAATAGAGCATTGCCTGCAATAAAGTGCACAATAGGGCATTGCCTATCACCTCCCTGTAAGCAGTAAAGTGCACAATAGAGCATTGCCTATCAACTCCCTGTAAGTAGTAAAGTGCACAATAGAGCATTGCCTATCACCTCCCTGTAAGCAGTAATGTGTACAATAGAGCATTGTCTATCCCCTCCCTGTAAGCAGTAAAGTGCACAATAGAGCATTGCCTATCACCTCCATGTAAGCAATAAAGTGCACAATAGGGCATTGCCTATCACCTCCCTGTAAGCAGTAATGTGTACAATAGAGTATTGCCTATCACCGCCCTGTAAGCAGTAACGTGCACAATAGAGCATTGCCTATCACCTCCCTGTAGGCAGTAATGTGTACAATAGAGCATTGCCTATCACCTTGTAAGCAGTAATGTGTACAATAGAGCATTGCCCATCACCTCCCTGTAGGCAGTAATGTGTACAATAGAGCATTGCCTATCACCTCCCTGTAGGCAGTAATGTGTACAATAGAGCATTGCCTATCCCCTCCCTGTAAGCAATAAAGTGCACAATAGGGCATTGCCTATCACCTCCCTGTAAGCAGTAATGTTCACAATAGAGCATTGTCTATCACCTCCCTGTAAGCAGTAGTGCACAATAGAGCATTGCCTATCACATCCCTGTAAGCAGTAATGTGCACAATAAAGCATTGCCTATCACCTCCCTGTAAGCAGTAAAGTACACAATAGAGCATTGCCTATCACCTCCCTGTAAGCAGTAAGGTGTACAATAGAGCATTGCCTATCACCTCCCTGTAGGCAGTAATGTGCACAATAAAGCATTGCCTATCACCTCCCTGTAAGCAGTAGTGCACAATAGAGCATTGCCTATCACATCCCTGTAAGCAGTAAAGTGTACAATAGAGCATTGCCTATCACCTCCATGTAGGCAGTAATGTGTACAATAGAGCATTGCCTATCACCTCCTTGTAAGCAGTAATGTGTATAATAGAGCATTGCCTATCACCTCCCTGTAGGCAGTAATGTGTACAATAGAGCATTGCCTATCACCTCCTTGTAAGCAGTAATGTGTACAATAGAGCATTGCCTATCACCTCCTTGTAAGCAGTAATGTGTACAATAGGGCGTTGCCTATCACCTCCCTGTAAGCAGTAATGTGTACAATAGAGAATTGCCTGTCACCTCCCTGTCCATTGCCTATCCGCTCCCTGTAAGCAGTAACCAATGTGCACAATAGAGCATTGCCTATCACCTCCCTGTAAGCAGTAATGTGTACAATAGAGCATTGCCTATCACCTCCCTGTAAGCAATAAAGTGCACAATAGGGCATTGCCTATCACCTCCCTGTAAGCAGTAATGTGCACAATAGAGCATTGCCTATCACCTTCGTGTAAGCAGTAAAGTGCACAATAGAGCATTGCCTATCACCTCCCTCTAAGCAGTAAAGTGCACAATAGAGCATTGCCTATCAACTCCCTGTAAGTAGTAAAGTGCACAATAGAGCATTGCCTATCACCTCCCTGTAAGCAGTAATGTGTACAATAGAGCATTGCCTATCCCCTCCCTGTAAGCAGTAAAGTGTACAATAGAGCATTGCCTATCACCTCCATGTAGGCAGTAATGTGTACAATAGAGCATTGCCTATCACCTCCTTGTAAGCAGTAATGTGTATAATAGAGCATTGCCTATCACCTCCCTGTAGGCAGTAATGTGTACAATAGAGCATTGCCTATCACCTCCTTGTAAGCAGTAATGTGTACAATAGAGCATTGCCTATCACCTCCTTGTAAGCAGTAATGTGTACAATAGGGCATTGCCTATCACCTCCCTGTAAGCAGTAATGTGTACAATAGAGAATTGCCTGTCACCTCCCTGTCCATTGCCTATCCCCTCCCTGTAAGCAGTAACCAATGTGCACAATAGAGCATTGCCTATCACCTCCCTGTAAGCAGTAATGTGTACAATAGAGCATTGCCTATCACCTCCCTGTAAGCAATAAAGTGCACAATAGGGCATTGCCTATCACCTCCCTGTAAGCAGTAATGTGCACAATAGAGCATTGCCTATCACCTTCGTGTAAGCAGTAAAGTGCACAATAGAGCATTGCCTATCACCTCCCTCTAAGCAGTAAAGTGCACAATAGAGCATTGCCTATCAACTCCCTGTAAGTAGTAGTGCACAATAGAGCATTGCCTATCACCTCCCTGTAAGCAGTAATGTGTACAATAGAGCATTGTCTATCCCCTCCCTGTAAGCAGTAAAGTGCACAATAGAGCATTGCCTATCACCTCCCTGTAAGCAGTAATGTGTACAATAGAGCACTGCCTATCACCTTGTAAGCAGTAATGTGTACAATAAAGTATTGCCTATCACCGCCCTGTAAGCAGTAACGTGCATAATAGAGCATTGCCTATCACCTCCCTGTAGGCAGTAATGTGTACAATAGAGCATTGCCTATCACCTTGTAAGCAGTGATGTGTACAATAGAGCATTGCCCATCACCTCCCTGTAGGCAGTAATGTGTACAATAGAGCATTGCCTATCACCTCCTTGTAAGCAGTAATGTGTACAATAGAGCATTGCCTATCACCTCCCTGTAAGCAGTAATGTGTACAATAGAGCATTGCCTATCCCCTCCCTGTAAGCAATAACGTGGACAATAGGGCATTGCCTATCACCTCCCTGTAAGCAGTAATGTTCACAATAGAGCATTGCCTATCACCTCCCTGTAAGCAGTAGTGCACAATAGAGCATTGCCTATCACATCCCTGTAAGCAGTAATGTGCACAATAAAGCATTGCCTATCACCTCCCTGTAAGCAGTAAAGTACACAATAGAGCATTGCCTATCACCTCCCTGTAAGCAGTAATGTGTACAATAGAGCATTGCCTATCACCTCCCTGTAGGCAGTAATGTGTACAATAGAGCATTGCCTATCACCTCCCTGTAATCAGTAATATGCACAATATAGCATTGCCTATCACCTCCCTGTAAGCAGTAGTGCACAATAGAGCATTGCCTATCACATCCCTGTAAGCAGTAATGTGGACAATAAAGCATTGCCTATCACCTCACTGTAAGCAGTAATGTGTACAATAGAGCATTGCCTATCCCCTCCCTGTAAGCAGTAACGTGTACAATAGAGCATTGCCTATCACCTCCATGTAGGCAGTAATGTGTACAATAGAGCATTGCCTATCACCTCCTTGTAAGCAGTAATGTGTATAATAGAGCATTGCCTATCACCTGCCTGTAGGCAGTAATGTGTACAATAGAGCATTGCCTATCACCTCCTTGTAAGCAGTAATGTGTACAATAGAGCATTGCCTATCACCTCCCTGTAAGCTGTAATGTGTACAATAGAGCATTGCCTATCACCTCCCTGTAAGCAGTAATGTGTACAATAGAGAATTGCCTGTCACCTCCCTGTCCATTGCCTATCCCCTCCCTGTAAGTAGTAACCAATGTGCACAATAGAGCATTGCCTATCACCTCCCTGTAAGCAGTAATGTGTACAATAGAGCATTGCCTATCCCCTCCCTGTAAGCAATAAAGTGCACAATAGAGCATTGTCTATCACCTCCCTGTAAGCAGTAATATGCACAATAGAGCATTGCCTATCCCCTGTAAGCAGTAATATGCACAATAGAGCATTGCCTATCACCTCCCTCTAAACAGTAATGTGTACACTAGAGCATTGCCTATCACCTCCCTGTAAGCAGTAATGTGTACAATAGAGCATTGCCTATCACCTCCCTGTAAGCAGTAATGTGTACAATAGAGCATTGCCTATCACCTCCCTGTAAGCAGTAATGTGTACAATAGAGCATTGCCTATCACCTCCCTGTAAGCAGTAATGTGTACAATAGAGCATTGCCTATCACCTCCCTGTAAGCAGTAATGTGTACAATAGAGCATTGCCTATCACCTCCCTGTAAGCAGTAATGTGCACAATAGTGCATTGCCTATCACCTCCCTGTAAGCAGTAATTAATGTGTACAATAGAGCATTGCCTATCACCTCCCTGTAAGCAGTAATGTGTACAATAGAGCATTGCCTATCACCTCCCTGTAAGCAGTAATGTGCACAATAGAGCATTGCCTATCACCTCCCTGTAAGCAGTAATGTGTACAATAGAGCAATGATTCTGTTGTCTTCTCCACAGAAAGCCATGCTGACTGACATTAATCACAAACATGATTTTCTCGCTCCTAGACTCAATGGTGGATTCCCTTCTGTCACTCACGTATTTGATCACATTGTTGATATAAAGTATATATGTATCTAATGATATGTAGTATATATGTATCTAATGATTGTGGAAATATGCATTGTTGTATGCATGCTTGTGAAATGTTATTTAAAATGCTCACTATAAGCTAGGGATCCATCACCTTATAGGTTTTGCCTTAGATGGACTTCCTGCCTCTCTACATAAATATTATCATCTGAATGGCAAATAAATTCCTTTAAATTGAATTGAATTATGTTTTCCAAATGGCTGCAAATAGTGAGGTACCTTAGCAACAAAAATAGAGCATAGCGTTACATGCTGGACAAAAGCACCAAACTTTCAACTGTGTAAGTGTCCTTATGCTAGACATAGTGGATAGTATAAAGAGCATACATGTCGTCTACAGGATGTTTATTTATGGATATCTACATCTACATGTATTGCATATAGTTGTAATAATCTCTGATCAGTTGAGTAATGTATACGACAATAAATGTAATTTTAAACACTCCATGAAAACCTGTCTATAACGGACACTAAGGAGCAACACAATGTGGTGACTCTTAATGAGAAATGATTGTTTATTGCTTTCAGTCGCTATAAGAAAAAGCTCTTGAAAATATTGTGTAATCCGGAGAATAGTGGATATATTTTTTGGATCCATTGAAAAAATCAATATAGATATGTTAAGTACATTAAGTACATAGACAATATGTACTTAACATATCTATAAGACCGAGACTGGCTTATGGTCAGAGTTGAGGTCTGTGCTTCCATATGAATGGGAGTCTGACATAGTGGCCTTGCACTGATCTAACACATCACATAATCAATTTGGTTAAAGACAACTGTTGTGGGCTTGGAGCCTGTCTCTGCTCTACGGTCTGTGATGTGTCATGTTCAGGTTGGTTGGTGATGAAATGAGTGCTTGAAGCACATATTTGTGGCAAAGAGACAGTGAAAAGGCCAGAGCATCTCCATTGCTGTTATGTTTGCCCATAGCGTATGACACAAATCGCGCACATGGTGTGTCCTGCATCCGTGCCCACTTTGCTGGGTTTGCCTAGGTTGAAGTTTACGGTAGAAATCAGTTCGCTCAGGTCGGCATAGAAGAACTTGATTGGGCATGCTCGTCCTTGGCTTTTTCAGCAGTAGGACAATATGCCTTCACAGTGGGCACTTGGTAGAAGTACCATTTCACAATGGTGTGGCCAGGTCAATGAATGCAGCACGATCGCTGACAAATAAAAAATCTAAGAAGCGATAGAATACAAAGCCCAGACCACGGTGTGTTGCCTGTTACTGCTGCTTACAGATCAGCTTGTGACCAGTCTAGTTGATACTCTGAATGAGTGGATGTCTTGTTTCTTGGATGCATGCAACATCGGTGTTACAGTGTTCAAGGTCTGACCATGATGTTTCTCGCTTAAATGTGGTGGTCAGGCCACACACATTTCATATTGTGATAGCAAACTCATGCAGAGATTATGACGACTGAAGATGTTGAATACAGTTTCTTTGAAGAAGCTTAGAGATGATCAGAGTTGCCTCTGAATGGGGTTGTCAGCTCGCAAACCTTGGTGACATCATCACATCGAGTTTCACGAATGTGTCACTTTGTTGGCTCGCTACAAATTTCTGTATGTAGCTAGCCAATCAAAGGTGTACTTTGACTCAGAACTAAGCCGCCTGCGGTCATTTTTGCATGTTGATCTTTGTCACTAATGATGTCGACATTCTCTTTGAACTTCTTTACTTGCTATTTGTACTGGTATGATCCAGCATCATTTTTGGGACTTCCGTATATGGAAAGAGCATCTTGTCTTCTGCCTTTTGTGCATGGCGTAAGAGGTTTCCCACCATCCTTTTGGTACACTTGATATACGTTCCAATCCATTACTTAAAATGAATGAGTAACAGAAATTCATATTCTTAATAATAAAACATATGGGTTTATTTAAGGAATAAGTTTATATAACCTTTCGAGTTTGTGCTTTAACATGACTTACTCTTGATCACATATCTTAAATATCCATCATATTGTGTCTCCAAAGACAAGTGGTCATTTTAAGCAGGTTTTGGCGTATTTGTGGATTGATATTAATCAAATAATAAATTACATAATATGACATCAATGTATATATACATCCATTGCATATAGTTTATTTATGATTAACATAAAATCAAATCAAGCATTGATGTGTATACTATTTATTCGTGTATTCCGCTTTGATTTTGATGTGTCCATATAATTAAAAAGTTCTTGAACTGTACTGTTCAGTGCTGTTATAGTGTGTTTTGGTGGGCATTTTGAAAATATTGCCTAATCCAGAAAATAATGTTTCATATTTTTGGCTCCATTGAAAAAATCAAATAAAATATGTGTAAGTAAAACCCTGAAAATTTGGTGCTTTTGTCCGGAATGTAACACTCCATGTCACAAAGGTACCCCACTAAAAACTTTTGCCATGTTTGCAAATATCCAATTGGCCTAACTCTGGCTGTTGATATAGAATAATCTTCATTCTCTTACCAGATTCCAGAAAATGATAGGATGATTGTCAAGAAACTGGTGATTAACAAGGCACATATCACCCTCATTGTCCAAGATATTTTCCACTTCCTTGCGTAAGACAAGCGGACTCAGATAGGGCACCTCAATAGGAGACAAGCCGGATTCAGTTCTGTAATGTAAAGCCATACATAGACTATTAGAATGTACTTTATCATTTCATATATTAGTGCGCGATCAAATTTTGTCAGGAAAAATTAATTTATCCATAGTGAATGTCTATTTGTAGGGCAAGAGAAGATTACTTTTGAACATTTACAACTAGAATGACTGGTTCAGTTATCATGCCTGTCATTCCAGTGGTAAATGTTCATAAATTTTCACAAATAGATAATTTTCAAGGCCACTGCAGCGGTTTCTCTTGTCCTACAAATAAACAATTCTCAAGGACATTGCAGAGGCTGGTCTCGGGCGACATCGGCTTTATATGGTTAACCATCGTTCTGTCACATTTTCAGCGAATTAGTCAGTGTCATTGGCTCATCAGTCACTGTGCATCTGTGTGCTGATTGGCTCATCAGTCACTGTGTATCTGTGTGCTGATTGGCTCATCAGTCACTGTGTATGTGTGTGCTGATTGGCTCATCAGTCACTGTGTATGTGTGTGCTGATTGGCTCATCAGTCACTGTGTATGTGTGTGCTGATTGGCTCATCAGTCACTGTGTATGTGTGTGCTGATTGGCTCATCAGTCACTGTGCATCTGTGTGCTGATTGGCTCATCAGTCACTGTGTATGTGTGTGCTGATTGGCTCATCAGTCACTGTGTATGTGTGTGCTGATTGGCTCATCAGTCACTGTGTATGTGTGTGCTGATTGGCTCATCAGTCACTGTGTATGTGTGTGCTGATTGGCTCATCAGTCACTGTGTATGTGTGTGCTGATTGGCTCATCAGTCACTGTGTATGTGTGTGCTGATTGGCTCATCAGTCACTGTGTATGTGTGTGCTGATTGGCTCATCAGTCACTGTGTATGTGTGTGCTGATTGGCTCACCAGTCACTGTGCATCTGTGTGCTGATTGGCTCATCAGTCACTGTGTATGTGTGTGCTGATTGGCTCATCAGTCACTGTGTATGTGTGTGCTGATTGGCTCACCAGTCACTGTGTATCTGTGTGCTGATTGGCTCATCAGTCACTGTGTATGTGTGTGCTAATTAGTTCAGGAGTCACCGTGCACCTGTGTGCTGATTGGCTCATCAGTCACTGTGTATGTGTGTGCTAATTAGTTCAGGAGTCACCGTGCACCTGTGTGCTGATTGGCTCATCAGTCACTGTGTATGTGTGTGCTAATTAGTTCAGGAGTCACCGTGCACCTGTGTGCTGATTGGCTCATCAGTCACTGTGTATGTGTGTGCTAATTAGTTCAGGAGTCACCGTGCACCTGTGTGCTGATTGGCTCACCAGCCATCATGCACCTGTGTGCCGATTGGCTCACCAGTCACTGTGCATCTGTGCTGATTGGTTCACCAGTGTCTGTGCACTGATTGACTCACCAGTTATCATGCATGTGTGCTGATTGGTTCAACAGTCACTGTGCATCTGTGTGCTGATTAACTCACCAGTCATTGGGCATAGCTGTGTGCTGATTGGCTCACCTGTCATTGTATATCTGTGCGCTGATTGGTTCACCACTCACCTCGCCGGTGTTCTTATTGTGATTGGTTCCTTAAGCATGTTAGGAGGATGGAAAATGCTGGTTTTGTCAACAAGTCGGTTGTAGATGTGATTTTAATATAAAATTTCACCTTCAATAACAGAAGCATTTTGACCATTTCGGGTAAATTTTTCATAAAATCTAAGATTTTCACCAAAGAATTTGACGAATCAAAATTCTGAATAGAAGTACCACAGGCTCCTTTCAGCCAAATTTGGTTGAAATCACTCAGAATGGTAAGGAGAAGCAATTTGACAATTTCCGGTACATTTTTCATAAAATCGAAGATTTTCACCCAAAAAAATGATGAATCAAAATTCCGAATGGAAGTAATATAGCCTTATAATGGCCATAGGATCCTTTCAGCCAAATTTGTTTGAAATCGGTCAGAATCGTAAGAAGACGCAATTTGACAATTTCCGGTACATTTTTCATAAAATCTAAGATTTTCACCCCAAAAATTTATGAATCAAAATTCTGAATAGAAGTTCTAGAACCTACCACCATAGAATCCGTCTAGACAAATTTGTTGAAATATGTCAAATAGCTAACGAGGAGTAGCATTTTGACAATTTCCTGTAAAACTCATAAGATCTAAGATTTTCACCCAAAAAATTTATCAATCAAAATTCTGAATAGATTTTCTAGAGCCTATCACCACAGAATCCATCTTGTGAAATTTTGTTGAAATACGTCAAGCAGCTAAGGAGTTGCAATTTGACAATTTCCGGTACATTTTTCATAAAACCTAAGATTTTCATCCAAAAAATTGATCAATCCAAATTCTGAATGGAATTTCTAGAGCCTATGGTCATAGGATCCTTTCAGCAAAATTTGGTTAAAACCGGTCAAGATGCCATACAATTATAAGGAAGTATGTGTCCACATTATGATTTAGCAAAGATGTGATATAAGCTGCTAAGTAGAGCTAAATGGAAAATGGTAATATTGAAAAACAAGATTTTTAAAAACATCAGTGACCTTGACCGTGGACCATTTGACGCAACATCATTTGCGATGCCGTGTCGCTATGTTATGCTATGTTATCAAATACGGCTGTTAAGGTTAATAGGCCATTGGCCTGTTAGCCGCTCATTAATCCTTCAACACCCTCATTTGCCAGGAGGTGGCTCTGCAGCTGATCAAAAGAACAAGTCCATTCCTAGTATTTAGCAAGAGAATATGGTAGTTAGAAGCCCTCTACAGGAATCAATCATTCGAGTGAGGACCTCCAGGAACAATAATCTCCTGCTCTCAAAACGGGCAGTGTCAGCCGGAGCACCAACAATAATCTCCTGCTCTCAAAACGGGCAGTGTCAGCCGGAGCACCACCCGAGCAAATCTGGTGGTTAAATGATTAACCATTGACTGTATGCGGACACCAGCACATATGCGTATTTACATGCACATGTACCACGTAGGCTACTTATACACGCATGCACGCACCCACCGACCCACCCACCCACCCACCCACCCACCCACCCACCCACCCACCCACCCACCCACCCACCCACCCACCCACCCACCCACCCACCCACCCACCCACCCACCCACCCACCCACCCACACACACACACACACACACACACACACATGTACAAAAACTATACACACAATTTTTTTTACATATTATATACACACATATACTCATACATATATTTCCTAGCTTAGATTAACCCAGTACTCCACTTTTCATAGGATCTTGTCTATTAATACATCTCATACCCTTCGACACAATAATACAAATGATATATATATATATATATATATATATTTACATACACATACACATACATCTACACACACACACACACACACACACACACACACACACACACACACACACACACACATATATATATATATATATATATATATACACACATATAGACATACATACATATATACATACATATACACATACTACATATATACAAAATTTACTCTATAACCCTTCAGCCCTGCTATAAGGAAGCACGTGTCCAAGTTTGGGTCCAGTATGTTTAACAAAACACGAGGTATAAAAAGAAACGTTGAGCTAAATGGAAAATGTTAATGTTGAAAAAAGGGTTAAAAAGCAAGGTCACTGTGACCTTGACCTGTGACCTTTTGATCATAATATGGTTGTGTGATGCCGTGTCATTATACAGAAGCATGTGTCTAAGTTTTGGGTCCAAAATTATTAACTAAACATGAGATATAACCAGAAAAGTAGCGCCAAACGCAAATTGGACGATGATGCCACCACCACCACCGCCAATTGACATGCAGGGTATCACAATAGCTCGATTTACATTGTGAACTCGAGCCAAAAATCAAACGCAGACGATCTACCAGGTTCTTTAGAATTGGTGCACCTAATGAAGAGGCAAGAATTCCATAGTTGAACTGAACTATGGCACCATTGGTTTTCTAACTACCCACATGAGATGACTAACCTATCTATGAACACATTCAAGTAGACGTTTCGTCATGATACGCGAAGCGAAAGTATTTATCCAACAATACCCAAAATTTGCACGGACAGACAGACCCATGGTCAGAAAGACAGATCGGTTGATAGACAGATGGATGAACTGACAAAATAACGTGCATTTACCTAATACCCTAGTCAACCGTCCCATGATATTTTGTCATGATACTCCAAGCAAAAGTAATGTTATCACAAGAAAACCTAAAATTTGCACGGATGGATGTAGGGCTGTGTGGTATACCGGTATTGGAACCGTTATCGGTTTTGTAGATGTGATGGTTTGAAAACCAGTGTCATTGTCTCATAACCGTAAAACTGCATATTTATGAAAAAACAGTTTTGGCAATATATCTTTTTAAATAGTATGTTTGTATTGCATAAAATTGAAACCATATGGATAATTATTATATAAAATCTGCTAAATAAACCGGGAAAGAGGGTTCTTTTTCATTTGTGTATTGCGAGAATGTTGCTATATCGTATTGCTACGTACGTTCAGAAATTGTAATCTGCTAGCATTTTATTAACTTATATGATACACGCTTGAAAGCGTATCATAAGCGATCTAGTGTTTCTGATATCTATGTTTATTATGAATTCTGAACACGCATCCGGGACTCTAAACCGAGAGGCGATCTAACCTGCCATTGTAAGTTGAGATCGAATTTGTCTAATCCCTCGATCGACCAAGAGTAATTTCTCGTGAAAAATCATGAGTTGGCTCAGCATATGTTAGACGATAAAATTTACACTCGACGCGGGTCGATATACATTAATAGCGCCACAAAACAATGTTTACAGCTTACAGTTTTAAGTTCTTCCGAATCGCGCTTATGATCTATATTAAAATACGTCTGATGTCTTTTTTCGCGGAAAATGTATGCTAGTAAATAGTCTAATATGGTCAAGTTTGATTATACGTATCCGATTAATTGGATTAATCTATAACTAAATTTGACTTACGCATGTGTAAACGAAGGCTATCGGGATTCGGGAACTAACCTCTATATAAATTTGCATAACGCTTCTCATCTGACTGGTCTCCAAAATGAAGTTTGTGTAACAGTCTAATTAGGTCCGCCATCTTTCAGAATTTATCACCGGCTCGTCATTTCCAAGATGTGAAATTAACTAACTATCGAGTAGTATTTTTAGCTAATGCTCTACACATTTTCTAACTAGTTTGAAGTCATCCAATAATATACATTTGTAGTTTCCACTCCGCGAACTGCTTAAATTGGCCACTGAAAGCCACAGTAAATTTGGCAATGTATCTGTTGACTCGTTATCATAGAGTTTTTAGAGCAATGGAATTGCTAATTGTCTAGGAATCTAATATATGACTGACATTGTGAAAAAACTCAAAATGACATCGCGACAAATTTAAAAGCATAAAATCTAATGTCTTAAAGCAATTTAAGTAATGATCTCATTATATCCTCTAAAACTGCATCCGATACTATAGCTAGATTTAAGTCTATCGCTAAAAACCTTCAATTTTCGTGGTAACCCAATTTTTTTCCCCACGAAAACCAAAAATTCCTCCAGCCAATAAACCGGGCCAACACCGCCACTGGTTGTGTTTTTACCAAAACCGTACAGGCCTAGATGGATAGACAGATGGTCAGAAAGATGGATGGACTAATCAACACAAGAGGCACAAAGGGCCTGTATCGCTCACCTGCAATTATTGGCCACTGGCACAACCGAACAAAATGAGATGACCACTGGAAAAATTTACCAATTAAATTTCTGTGAAAAAGGTTTAGCCAAGTTTTACTAAAGTTGGCCCAGTGGTTAATAAGTTGTCTTTTTATGATTTTCTCAGAAATTTGCAGAAAATAAGAGATGTCCACCAAAAAATCTAAATTTTTATTGATTTATGGTGGACATGTTGTTTTGAACCATTTGGCCAATCAAGTTCCATAGAACAAAGCTAAGAGTTTTAAATCACTCCTCCAAACGGTTTCGGAGATTTTATAAAAATCAGCCACAATCCAAGATGGCCGTCGACCAAATTGGCCAATCGGCTTTGTTTGAACAAACATGGATCTCTATGCCCTAAGAATGCTTCCTGACAAATATACTTGAACTCGGTCTAGTGGTTATCGAGAAGACATTTTAAATTTCCCATTGCTTTAGTATGGGAACATTTGGTGGGAAAATGATCCAAGATGGCCGACAAATCATTTATCCAACAGTTTTGAAAGTCAGCATACTCAAAACCCTATAAAAAACAATTTCGGCTTGAAAATCCATCAAATAAAAAAATCCAAAATGGCAGCCAAAGGTGCCACATTTTGATTGGTCCAGAGTGCCCATGGTTTTTAGCAATCAACTTCCCTTGAAGAAACTTTAATGGTCCCTATCCCCTAATGATATCTCCCAAATTTGGGCCCAATTCGTTCAGCGGTTCTTGGGAAGAAGTTGTTTTCGCGAAAACTAGGTCATCCAAGATGGCCGCCGAACGATTTGCCCAATAAAGTTCGCGTAACCAAATTTGGCTCAGATCTTGCACTAGATGATATTTCATGACTTCTGAATCGATCGCTGAAATGGTTTCGGAAAAGATTTTTAAAGACATTTCTAAAAATAGGCCAACATCCAAGATGGCCACCGACCAAATTGGCTGATTGGCTTTTTTTTAACGCACATGGATCCCTATGCCCTAAGGATTCTTCCTGTCAAATATAATTTAAATCGGCCTAGTAGTTCTCGAGAACACATTTTAAATTTCCCATTGCTTTAGAATGGGAGCCTTTGACGGGGAAAAAATCCAAGATGGCTGCCAAACCGCTTATCTGACAATTTTGAAAATTCCACATTTGAGCTCAGAATACCCAAAAACATATATATATAATATATATATATATATATATATATATATATATATATATATATATATATATATATATATATATATATATATATATATAACCAATTCCGGCTTCAAAATCCATCAAATAAAAAAATCCAATATGGCCGCCAAACACGTTATATTTTAATTGGCTAATGACGGCCATGTTTTTTGACGGATGAACTTCCCTTGAACAAACTTTAATGGCCTTTAGTCCCTAATCATATCTGCCAAATTTCGGCCTAATCCATTCCGCGGTTCTGGAGAAGTCGTTTTCGCTAAAACTAGTTCAACCAAGATGGCTGCCGAACCATTTAACCAATTAAGTTCCCTTGAACAAACTTGGTTCAGCTCCTGCCCTAGATCATATTTCATGAGATTTGCATCAATCCCCGAAACGGTTTCGGAGATTTTTAAAGACGTTTCTAAAAATCGGACAAAATCCAAAATGGCCGCTGGCCAGATTGGCCAATCGACTTCGTTTAAACAAACTTGAATACCTATGCCCTAAGGATGCTTCCATATGTCACTCGTTAGTCAATGTAACAATTAAAATGTCACTCGTTAGTCAATGTACCGCAACAATTAAAATTGCGTAGGCCCGTCACAAAATTTGCAATGGTCTATCAAGAAACTGTTAGAATTGTATGTTTTTGATAAGTTTACAATTTAATAACCAACCTGTTGAATATTTTGAAATTAAGTTGATTGGGAGCTGTTGATACCATAGACAGCAACAGATTCCAGCTAAGATAGTTTTAGTTTAAAAATATTCAACAGCGTACCTTGGAATTGAGATTCTGGCAATTCATGGTTCAAATTCATGACTCAAACAAGCATATAAAGTGGATGAACTGAGCTAGAAATGGGCGAGGCATAGCTAGAAATGGGCGGGCATAGCTAGAAATGGGCGGGTATAGCTAGAAATGGGCGGGCGTAGCTAGAAATGGGCAGGCATAGCTAGAAATTGGTGGGGCATTGCTAGAAATGGGTTGGACATTGCTAGAAATTGAACTGGGATGCATAGCTAGAACTGGGAGGGGAATAGCTAGAAATGGGAAGGGCATAGCCATAATTGGGAGGGGCATAGCTAGATTGGGGAGGGGCATAGCTATAAATTGGTGGACATAGCTAGAAATGGGTGGGGCATATTTAGAATTGGGATGGACACAGCTAGAATTGCAAGGACATAGCTAGAATTGGCGGGGGGGGGGGGCATGGCTAGATATTCGAGAGGGGGCATGGCTAGAACTAGGAGTATAGCTGGACCTGACAGGGGCATAGTTAGAATTGGGAGGGGCATATCTAGAATTAGGTGGGGTATAGCTAGAACTTAGAGGGGCATAGCTAGAAATGGGAGGGGAATAGCTAGAAATGGGAGGGGAATAGCTAGAAATGGGCGAGGCATAGCTAGAAATGGGAGGGGAATAGCTAGAAATGGGAGGGGAATAGCTAGAACTGGGAGGGGAATAGCTAGAACTGGGAGGGGAATAGCTAGAAATGGGAGGGGAATAGCTAGAAATGGGAGGGGAATAGCTAGAACTGGGAGGGGAATAGCTAGAAATGGGTGAAGCATAGCTAGAACTGGGAGGGGAATAGCTAGAAATGGGTGAAGCATAGCTAGAATGGGGAGGGGAATAGCTAGAAATGGGTGGGGCATAGCTAGAAATGGGTGAAGCATAGCTAGAATTGGGAGGGGAATAGCTATAAATGGGTGGGGCATAGCTAGAAATGGGTGAAGCATAGCTAGAATTGGGAGGGGAATAGCTATAAATGGGTGGGGCATAGCTAGAAATGGGTGAAGCATAGATAGAATTGGGATGGCAGTGGCATAGCTAGAACTGGAAGGGACATAGCTAGAATTAAGAGGGGCATAGCTAGATCTGGGAGGGCCTAATTAGAATTGGACTAGAAATAGCTAGAATTGGGAGGGGCATAGCTAGACTTGGGAGAGGCATAGCTAGAATTGGGAGGGCATAGCTAGAAATGGGCACTGTATCGAAATGGGTAGGGTATAGGTAGAAATGGGTGGGGCATAGGTAGAAATTGGTGTGGCATAACTAGAAGTGGGTGGGGCATAGCTAGACATGGGTTCCCTCTATTGCTGTAAAGTAGACACAATGGTTACAATCACATACAGACCTATGCACATGGCGTGGTTGAAGGGACAAAACTGTGTCCTCACCTGAGCATGAACTCTCTGTGGATATCTGGAATGGACTGCGGCGTTGATGACTGTGAAGCCAATTCTTCATCTATGGATAGTTCAAGCGGGGAATGTGCATGTAAGTAATGAGAGTCTATCGAGTCTGATGGAGATCTGGATGGCTGACTTGTAGTAGCAGTTGTCAAACATTCACTTATACATCGTCTTCTCAGCACTTCTGGATCATTGATTGCGCTGCTGTGAGAACTTGCTAGTACCTTATTAACATTGTTTCCGGTGTCTGTGTTTATTGTCTTCTCGACATTGTGTGAGGAGCCACCTGGCGAGTGTAATGTTTCCAGCAATACACTATTATCACATTTCACATCGTGAAGCGAGTCACACTCATGAACACTGGAATGGTGTGCTTGAATAGCATCACAGACAGAGTCAGGGTGAGCACTTGTACACACATTTACAGAGTTATTATCAGACACTTCTCCGGGTGAATGTAGTGTTGAGTGAAACACATCGCTGTCCATTCCATTTATTGCTGAAGAGGCAGGCAGCTGACTACATTCAGTTTGGGATGCTGGCTGGTTATTGCATAGACCTGATGTGCTTCTACCTCGTAGATCCTGAAATAGAAGATCAAATGTACTGTCCAGAAATATGAATGGACCTTTCCAGTTTTAGTCATGCCCCACAAATCTCTAACTAAGCTCCACCCACACTTCGCTCGTTTTGAGATCGATTGATCACGGAACTGTTGAATATTCTGAAACTAATTTGATTGGGTGCTGTTGCTTTCTATGCCCTTCCCATTTCACCCAGTCAAATTAGTTTCAAAATATTTAACAGCATGTTTACTAAATGGTAAAGACATATAACTCATACAACAATGCTTAGTCCATCATCAATTAAGTGTTCCTGATGAACTTATCCAGGTCATTCATGATGTCATTGATTATGACTTCATCCCATACATCATATGATCGATGGATAAACTGGAAAGCTCATCCACTCCACGGTGGGTCTCGCCATTCTTTGGTGTTCATTAGGTAGAGCCATAGGAATGCAATGATTCATCAACACATCGCGCATCATGATACTTTTCCCGTATCGTGATATGTGATACACTTTTACAAGATTCGTGATACATGTATAAAGAATTAAATATTTTGATTTGTGTTTAAAATTTAACAAAAGGGTAGATATGCATGATCTTAATGTGTAAATTTCCTATTACTGGAGTCCCATTCCAAGTAATCAATCACTATGTGCTGTCAATGGCATAATGCTAGTTGACGTACAAATGCCATTAATCCTTTAATGACTCAATTTATTCAAAAAATGTAAATATTTACTTATTAGATGTCCATGTGCAGGCCAAGAGAATATTATTTTTTAAATTTTACCGCTGGAATGACTGGCTCGAATATCGAGTCAGTCATTACAGCGGTAAATTTTCAAAAATAGTATTCTCTTGGCCTGCAACTGGACATTCTCCAAGACCACTACAGAGGCCGGTTTTGGCTAGCTTCATCGTGAAAGGGTTAACGAGGAAATATAACATTAAATATGGGTGGCATAGCTCATTCATGTACATGTATATAGTCATGTATTGCCATACGTATCGTATCATGAAACAAATATCATGATGCGCATCACCTCGTGGCTTTGTGTGTCGTTGCATCCCTAGGCCTGATTCAAACACACAAAGTTTAGTTTCCATTGTTACAGCTGGACCACAAGTGTCACATAGTGCATAGGGGTTGATAGACTGTAATTAGTACAAGACGCCCAAGGGCATGTGACGCTAACCTGGACCATTAGCATTTGAACAACTTGCATTTAACTAGACATGATGGATAATTTTTGAAAAATCCATGATGGTCATAAAACTCAATTGTCTTGATAACTATGTTTAGCACTATTGGAATTAGCTATGTGCCTGACGCATGTCTTTACTTGGTGACTATTGGAATTAGCTATGTTCCTGACGCATGTCTTTACTTGGTGACTATTGGAATTAGCTATGTGCCTGACACATGTCTTTACTTGGTGACTATTGGAATTAGCTATGTGCCTGACGCATGTCTTTACTTGGTGACTATTGGAATTAGCTATGTGCCTGACGCATGTCTTTACTTGGTGACTATTGGAATTAGCTATGTGCCTGATGCATGTCTTTACTTGGTGACTATTGGAATTAGCTATGTGCCTGACGCATGTCTTTACTTGGTGACTATTGGAATTAGCTATGTGCCTGACGCATGTCTTTACTTGGTGACTATTGGAAGTAGCTATGTGCCTGACGCATGGCTTTACTTGGTGACTATTGGAATTAGCTATGTGCCTGACGCATGTCTTTACTTGGTCTGAGCATGGAAAGCGCGCTCCTTTTATACCCTTGGGGTGGTGGGATCTGCGCATGCATGGTGGTGGCAGCTTGGGATGGTGGTGGTGGTTTTGGCAGCTTTCGCAGCATAGTGGTTCAAAGGTGGCTTGGCGGCTGTTTTATGGCGGTTCTGATGCAGTGCCACAGGGTTTTTATGTTTCTTGTGCATTTTGGGGTTTGTTTTTAATATGGTGGGTATAAGGCCAGTACGGGAAGGTGCTGTGGCCATGGTGACATAGCCATGATTCAGACCTATAGCGTTTCGTTCAAGTGGTTGAACTCATCAGAGGCTGGGTTACTGTTTGTGACCCTTTAAAGAGATAGTGCGTCTACCTCTTTTCCAATCTGCATATTTGTTTTTGTAGAATGGAGATGTTGTTGGTGGCAAATGGTGTGTACGTGGGTGGATGTGTATGCATGTGTGTGGGTTTGAATAAGGAAGGGCCCTGTAGGGTTGAGTGCTTGCTACATGTGAACTTCTGTGTGCGTGCGTGCGTGCGTGCGTGTGCATGTCTGTATTGTGGTTGGATGGTGGAGTTTGTCAAGACCAGAATTTTTGGATTAATAGACAGCGGTTGTAAAAAAAAGGTTTATTTATGCTGTTTTTTCAGTTTATAGTTGTGTATCAAAATGAGACGAGTGTGAGAAATGTTTACATATTTGTTAAAAATGGTCAGTTTTCAGCGGTAGTATTTTGCAATGGATGGATCACAGGCTGTATGGCGCCACTGTAAGTCCATGTTGGCCAGTGCCCTTTTGCAAATGTCCATCGAAATCCCTCTAGACAGTCTGTGTTAAAGTGAGGTAGCATCTGTGGCAGTTAATTTTGAAAAAATTACAGTATTGTCCTGATTGATTACAGTTTTTCACTATACCATTTGCATTGTGAAAATCCGCACGCAAACCCTGGATCCTCAGACTGTGTGTGGGTTCTTCTCTGTCCCCTACCTTGTTGGGCGCAATCGTGGCTCCTGGCAATGGTGCATCAAACAGCTCTTGAAAAATACTGCTCCTGGTGGATGGAAGCGGGTTCATAGGCGCCGATGGCAGTGCTAGAGAACCTGAGCTGTACTAGATTGTGTACTCGCGTGGCAGGGATCTGGGCTCAAGAGGGTGGTGTCTTCCATCTCTGTGTCAGCTTCATTGTTGCTATCCAGATAACAGGATTGTGGGAAGAAACTCGTAGACCCTGGTAGTGGAAGATTCTCCAATGAGATTTCGGGCAATAGAGTCCTCGGGATTGTATACCCCTGTACCTGCGGGTGTAGTAGTGCTTTACCTCTTCTCGCAGATTAACAAGCGTTGCTGTTGAAGGCACTGTTTTCTCTGGTGATGACTGTCTCTTCTCCAACGGGTGCTTTCTGGACTTCTTGATTGGTGGGCCTGGGTGAACGAGACTGACTCCTCTAATGGTTGCCTCCAAGGAGAGCAACATGGATGTGATTAACCCTTCGCCATGGCGTGCCATCTCTACAGGTGTTTGCGCAAATACTCGTCGCTTAAATTTTAACGGTTCTGTAGCATTACAGGATGCACAGGCCCATGGTGCGTCGCCGGAGTGGCTGGCTGTGTCTTTTTAAGCCACGTGAATCTGCATAGATTTTATGGCAGATAGAGCACTCATACTGCACCATTTTGGAAGTGTGTGAGGATGTTGCCTGGGAGGTGATTACGACGTCAACGATCCCTGTTGACGATGACGTCATGTGGATGATGTCATAAACGGATCAGGTTAGAGCTCTTTTGTACTAGTGCTAATAAGGGGTTTTAATGGATCGGTTAGTCCCGCCTGGGAATAGAACAGTTATAACTACGTTTTCAGGTGTCGGGAGATGGTGCCCGACAGCCGAAGAGAATGGCGGGTTTCACCTGCTAGGTTAATTCCTGATGGTTCCATGGTGTGGAGTTGATGGATCCAGTGTGATTCTTTCTCTGTTCTCCATCTGGTAGATTCTGGGTCCGTGGGGTCAGAGGACAGTACTTGAATTATGCGGAAACTCATGTTTCCTTGAATGTTTTTTCTTGTTGAAATGGCGTGAGACCGGGGTGTCATAACTCTTTCCTGTGCAGATGAGTAATGGATCTAAGACTAGCTTGGTGTGGAGATCATTGCAATCGGATGGCAATTTCATATAGAATCTGCCATCTGATAGCTGTCTATTTTCTTCAGTTGCGTAACCATTTAGTGATTGCACAACTAGTTTGGCCCTTGTCGGCCCGTTTAATGATGACAGACTGATCTTGTTCTAAGGATTCAAGTGCTCTTTCCTCTTTCTGAGAGAGGTTGTTGCATGGAATCCTTTTGTGCACGTGATTACTGAATTCAAACCTTATGGCTTTGATAAAAGACTCAAGCGGTTGGTGGTGGGTGGGTGGGGTGGGGGTGGGGGATGGTATTTTTCTTGGGTGCAAACTTCCTATCTAGGATAGTTTGAAAGGCAGATTTTTTAGGTTCATCATCCCTCTTTGGTGCTGTGAGTATAGCATATGGGGGGGGGGGGGGGTGAGGGGTGAAGTAGTGGATGAGGCACATTCTTCTGATGAATGCATGGAGGTCTGCATAAAGCGATCCCATGTTGGGTTCTGTTACTGTGGGACTAAATCCAAGCCCTTTATCTAGGACACGTATTGTGTCGGGGGACAAATCTTTATTAGTGGAGTCTGCACTGTTATTGTTACAAATGATGGCAGACGCCGCTGATAGTACGTATGTATGATTACTGTATTCTGCGGCTGTAGTAGTAGAAACATCCTACAGCTGCAATCAGTCCTTTTTCGCTTTTGCCCACTGTGTCTTGTCCTCAGCCAAAATCGTTAGCTTCTTCAGGTCCATTCTTGACTTGAGTGTACCTAATCCTACTTTCTTGAGGTCACCGTAGCAGATTTATGCAATGACGTCCTCTCCTGGCTCTGTATTTGCTGGCTCCGAGTAGGGCGAATTCCAAGGCTCTCTGTGCTGGTGTGTCTTCTGGCATCCTTAGCACATGGCCAAACATGGACCATCTTTGCTGGGCGACTTTTACAGACAGCGGCGGCGTATTACACATCTTGCATAGTGCATCGTTGGAAATTATGCTCTCTGGCATCGGTGTCCAGTGACGGTGCGTAGATGTTTGCGGTGGCAGGCATCAAGTTTGTCTAGAGCTGCCTTTGGAGCTGCCCAGCTGCTACAGTTATACATCATCAAGGATACACTGCTGATAGTGGCTTAATGTTAGAGTGCATTGTGGTAGGAGACAGATTTAGTCATCTGTTGGCTCGTAAGCCAGAAATAATTTCATATAGCTCTTCTATGGCCTCGTTACTGCCCATACCCATCAGTGGGCATGGTCTGGCATTCCGGCAGCTTGGCATCTGTCTGTTCTGGTGGTGCGTCATCTGCGCCCTTCTGTATGGATCCCTACGTTGTTGTTGTGGCTGCATAATAGCTCCGGACTGGTTCCGTTTCATGCGGCACCTGAGCTGCCTGGAATTTGGGCTGGACGATCTTTGTCTTTCTTCGTGACTGGCTTTGGTTGTGGCAATAGCGCTGGCGGCTTCCTTGGTAGTGGTATTGTCATTGGACTCAGCGAGCCTGGACTCCTTGCAGTAGTTGCGCTAAAGCTTTAGGCATTGACGGGCTTGGTGGGGATGCTGGGCTTAATGTAGCCCTGCTTTCATCTTGCATTTTCCTGGCAACTGGTGGGGAATCTCTGTGTTCCTCCACTCTTCTTTTTCTATCTCTGATTAGTAAGGGTGGCTGAGCCTCCACGTGTGTGGAGCTGCCAGCCTTCTGCTTCTCACCGTGCGTCACTACTTTGGTGCTAGTGGCATCAGTGGTGGATAGATCTCTCAATAGTTTGAGGTCCAATAAAACTAAATTGACCAATCAAATTCTCATTTGATTTCTTGAAGCTTATCATCATAGGATCATTCCATCGAGATTTGGTTGAAATCGAGCTCTTGATTAAGTAGTAGTAGTAGTAGTAGTAGTAGTAGTAGTAGTAGTAGTAGTAGTAGTAGTAGTAGTAGTAGTAGGTCATTTAAAGGCTCCTCGGACATTTTTGGAAAATCCAAGATGGCCATCGAAAATATTAACTAAGCTTACTCCTGTATACAAGTTCGGAAGCATATGACCATAGAATCCGTCAAGCCCGGTTTCATTGAAATCTGGCCATTGGTTCAGAAGTAGTGTTTTAAAGGATTCCTGAAACTTTTGGGAAAATCCAAGATGGCTGCCAAAATAATTAACTAATTAAAATTCTCATACCTATCACCAGAGGATCTTCCACGCAAGTTTCGTTGAAATCGGCCCATTAATTAAGGAAGAGTAGCATTTTAAAGGATTTCTGGAAAATCCAAGCTGGTCACCGGAAAAATTGACCAATGAAAATTCTGTATAGATCTGAAGCCTTGGGACCTTCCAGCTGAGTTTGGTTGAAATTGGCCAAGCGGGTGATGAGCCTTTTAACAAATTTCGCAAAATTCTCAGAAAATCAAAAGATGACCGCCAGAAAAATCGACCAATCAAAATTCTGTATATGTTCTGAAGCCTACAACCCTGGGGTCATTTCAGCCAAGTGTGGTTGAAATCACCGCAAAGTTAATGAGTAGCGTTTTAAATGATTTCCCACCATTTTTCAGAAAATTCAAGATGGTCACCGAAAAAATTCACCAATCAAAATTCTGTATACAAGTTCTGAAGACTAGCCTGATAGGGTCCTTTCAGCAAAATTAAGTAGAAATCAGTCAAGCGATTAATGAAGCGTAGCGTCTTGACAATCCTGTAAATTGTTCATAAAATCTAAGATTTTCACCCAAAAAATTGACCAATCAAAATTCTGTATACAAGTTCTGAAGCATAGAGCTAATATGAGGGTCCTTCCAAACAAATTAGTTTGAAATTCGCCAAGAGGTTAATGAATAGCATTTTGACAATTTCCAGTAAATTGTTCATAAAATTTTAGATTTTCACCCAAACAAGAGTCCCAAGGGCCTGTGGCACACACCTGGACCATTAGCATTTGAACCAATTGCAGTTACATAGACATGATGGATAGACTCAGCGGTACAAGAAGTAATTACTAAACAGTTATGAGTTTAATTAGTCAGAGATCTTACCTTTATAAACACGTACAAATGGGGAACCAGCTTCACAGAACAGAATATACAACTGAAAAATAAGTCTTAGAATTAGTAAATTAACACATTAAACAAATAATTAGACTATAAGCAACCAGAATCATGAAGAGCAAGTGCAAAAACATAAGAAGAATTTGCTATCTGTGAAACAGCAAACATCAGGTGATACACAGATATGGTGCAAAAGTAACAATAGCCCCCTATGCTAGTTATGATAACAATAGGCTCCTGTTCTAGTCACAATAACAATAGTCCCACCCCCACTTGCTAGTCACGATAACAATAGCCCCCTGTGCTAGTCACGATAACAATAGCCCCCTGCGCTAGTCACAATAACAATAGCACCCCCCCCCCCCAGTTGCTAGTCACAATAACAATAGCCCCACCCACCCCCAGTTGCTAGTCACAATAACAATAGCCCTCAGTTGCTAGTCGCAATAACAATAGCCCCCAGTTGCTAGTCACAATAACAATATCCCCCTGTGCTAGTCACAATAACAATAGCTCCATGTGCTAGTCACAATAAGAATAGCTCCATGTGCTAGTCATAACAAGCATTCTGTAAGTATTGCTTTGCAATACATGTCCCCTACCTGGTGATATAAATCTTTAGAGATTGACAGTCAAAAACTCCATTAAAAATTGACAGAAGCAGCTGAAACTCGAACTTGATCTGTAACTTCTCATAACATAGCAATAAACCAAGTTTCAGTCATATATGGTGAAGGAGAAGGAAAAGGTCTTGAAAGCTGATATGTTTGTATTTCATAAGTCGAAAGGGGACATAACTCCATCAAAGAATGATGCAAACGCCTGAAACGTCAACTTGGTCTGTAATTTCTCATAATAAAGTAATGTACCAATTCTCAGTTGAATATCTTGAAAGACTGCGAGAAAAAGGGCGGAAGACTAATATTTTTGGTATTTCATAGGTCGAAAGGGGGCATAACTCCATCAAAAATTTACACATACGCCTGAAACTCGAACTTGGTCTGTAACTTCTCATAACAAAGCAATGTAGCAATTCTCAGTACAATATCTTGAAAGACTGCCAAAAAAAACTGCGGAAAACTAATATATTTTGTATTTCATAAGTCGAAAGGGGGCATAACTCCATGAAAAAATGTCTGAAACTCGAACTTGCTCTGTAACTCCTTATACTAAAGTGATGCACCAATTTTCACTTACATATCTTGAAGGAGTGCGAAAAAAGTGCGGTAAGCTGATATTTTTCGTATTTCTTAAGTAGAAAGGGGGCATAACCACATAAAAAAATTGACGCATACGCCTGAAACTCGATCTTGGTCTGTAACTTCTCATAACAAAGCAATATACCAATTCTCAGTTGAATACCTTGAAGGACTGCGAAAAAAAGTGCGGAAAAACCAACTGCGACAGATGGAGTGCAAACCTATAGTCCCCCCGGTTTTACCGGTAGGGGACTAATAACAATAGCTCACTGTGCTACTCACAATAACAATAGTTCATTGTGCTAGTTACAATAACAATAGTCCCCTGTTCTAGTCATGATAACAATAGCCCCTGTGCTCACACTAACAATATCCCCCTGTGCTAGTCACGATAACAATAACCCCTTGTTCCAATCACGGTAACAATAGCTCGCTGTGCTATTCAGGATAACAATAGCCCCTGTGCTAGTCACGATAACAATAGCCCCCTGTTCTAGTCATGATAACAAAAGCCTTCTGTGCTACTCACGATAACAAAAGCCCTCTGTGCTAGTCACGATAACAATATCCCCGTGTGCTGGTCACAATAACAATAGCCCCTGTGCTAGTCATGATAACAAGAGGCTCAAGGGCCTGTGGCGCTCACAGTTGAACCATTTGCATTTAAATACGTGTAGATAATTGATGGATAATTTTCAGAAAATCCAAGATGGCCACCCAAAAAATTGCCCAATCAAAATTCTGAATAGAAATTCTAGTCTACCTTGATAGGGTCACTCTAGCCAGATTTGGTTGAAATATGTCGAGCAACTAAGGAGAAGCAGCGTTTTGACAATTTCTGGTAAAATCTTCATAAAATCTAAGATTTTCACCAAACAAATTGATCAATCAAAATTCTGAATAGAATTTCAAGAGCCTACCACCATAGAATCCATTACTGAAATTTGGTTGAAATATGTCAAGCAGCTAAGGAGGAGTAGCAAATTGACAATTTCCGGTACATTTTTCATAAAATCTCAGATTTTCACGCAAAAATTGATGAATCAAAATTCTGAATGGATGGTCTAGAGCCTATGGCCATAGATCATTTCAGCCTAATTTATTTAAACCCAGTCAAGATGGTAAGAAGATGAATCAATTTGACAATTTCCAGTACATTTAAAATAAAATCTAAGAAAAACAAATTGATGAATCAAAATTGTGTATGGAAATTCTAGAGCCCATCACCACAGGATCCGTTCCGGCAAATTTGGTTGAAATCGCTCAGAATGGTAAGGAGAAGAAGCAATTTGGCAATTTCTGGTACATTTTTCATAAAATCTAAGATTTTGACCAAAGAAATTGATGAATCAAAATTCCGAATGGAAATTCTGGAGCCTACAATCATTGGGTCCTTTCAGTCAAATTTGGTTGAAATCAGTCAAAATGGTAAGGAGAAGCATTTTGACAATTTCCAGTAAACTTTTAGTAAAATCAAAGATTTTCACCACAAAAAAATAATTGAGGAATCAAAATTCTGAATGGAAGTTCTGGAGCCTACGACCATAGGGTCCTTCTCCCAGCCAAGTTTTATTACAATCAGTCAAAATGGTAAGAAGCAATTTGACTAATTTTTGGATTTTCACGCAAAAAATTCATGAATCAAAATTCTGAATAGAAGTACTAGAGCCTATTACAATAGAATCCTTTCAGTCACAATAACAATAGTTCCCTGTGCTAGTCACAATAACAATAGGCCCCACGCTAGTCACAATAACAATAGCTCCATGTGCTAGTCATGATAACAATACCCCCTGTTCTAGTCACAATACAAATATCTCCTTGTTCTAGTCACAATAACAATAGCCCCCTGTGCTAGTCACAATAACAATAGCTCCCTGTGCTAGTCACAATAACAATAGCCACCTGTGCTAGTCACAATAACAATAACCCCCTGTGCTAGTCACAATAACAATAGCTCCCTGTGCTAGTCACAATAACAATAGCCCCGTGCTAGTCACAAGAATAATAGCTCCCAGCGCTAGTCACAATAACAACAGGCCCCATGCTAGTCACAATAACAATAGCTCCCTGTGCTGGTGACAAAAACAATAGCTCCTGGTGCTAGTCACGATAATAATATCCCCCTGTGCTAGTCATGATAACAATAGGTCCCTGTGCTAGTCACAACAACAATAGCGCCCTGCACTAATCACAATAACAATAGCCCCCTGTGCTAGTCACAATAACAATAGCCCCCTGCACTAGTCACAATAACAATAGCTCCCTGTGCTAGTCATGATAACAATAGCTCCCTGTGCTAGTCACAATGACAATAGTTCCCTGTGCTAGTCACAATGATAATAGCTCATTGTGCTAGTCATGATAACAATAGTTCCCTGTGCTAATCAAAATAACAATAGCTCCCTGTTCTAGTCACAATGACAATAGCAATATGTGCTAGTCACAATAACAATAACAACCTGTGCTAGTCACAATGACAATAGTTCCCTGTGCTAGTCACAATAACAATAGCCACCTGTGCTAGTCATGATGACAATAGCTCGCTGTAGTGACAAAAACAATAGCTCCCTGGGCTAGTCATGATAACAATAGCTCCCTGTGCTAGTCACGATGACAATAGCTCCCTGTGCTAGTCACGATGACAATAGCTCCCTGTGCTAGTCACGATGACAATAGCTCCCTGCTCTACTGAGAATAACAATAGCTCGCTGTGCTAGTCACAATGATAATAGCTCGCTGTGCTAGTCACAATGATAATAGCTTCCTGTGCTAGTCACGATAACAATAACTCCCTGTGCTAGTCACAACAACAAATGATCCCTGTGCTAGTCACAATGACAATAGCAATCTGTGCTAGTCACAATGACAATAGTTCCCTGTGCTAGTCACAATAACAATAGCCACCTGTGCTAGTCATGATGACAATAGCTCCCTCTGCTAGTCATGATAACATTAGCCCTCTGTGCGGGTCATGATAACATTAGCCCCCTGTGATAGTCACGATAACAATAGTAACCTGTGCTAGTCACGATAACAATAGCTCACTGTAGTGACAAAAACAATAGCTCCCTGTGCTAGTCATGATAACAATAGCTCCCTGTGCTAGTCACGATGACAATAGCTCCCTGTTCTACTGAGAATAACAATACCTCGCTGTGCTAGTCACAATGATAATAGCTCCCTGTGCTAGTCACAATGATAATAGCTCCTTGTGCTACTCATGATAACAATAACTCCCTGTGCTAGTCCCAATAACAAAAGCTCCCTGTGCTAGTCACAATAACAATAGCAACCTGTGCTAGTCACAATGATAATAGTTCCCTGTGCTAGTCACAATATCAATAGCCACCTGTGCTAGTCATGATGACAATAGCTCCCTCTGCTAGTCATGATAACATTAGCCCGCTGTGCTAGTCATGATAACATTAGCCCCTGTGCTAGTCACAATAACAATAGCAACCTGTGCTAGTCACAATAACAATAGCAACCTGTGCTAGACACAATAATAATAGCCCAAGGGTTGAACATTTTTCCTGATGGTTGCCCTCAAGGTTTTCCTGGCTATTTCAAGTTGCCCTCACTATCAATACAATGTTAAACTTAAGACAAATTAAGGTTGTCTTGGGCTGCAGGAACATGGATTTTCGAGCTCTGTAGCCCCCATGTGCTAGTCACAATAAAAGACCAGTTCTGGTCACAGTCGTCCCCCGACCAGGGCTTTTAAGTACAACCCCAATTTTTTTAATCCAACAAAGGCGATAATGCTGGTGTGCCTGGCCAAATTTTGCCGATATGCAATCCTCACCGAGGTCTTGCCATACGGAGTTGACATTCCAAATTTGAAATGAATCCATTAAAGAAAGCTCACTGAAGTTATCGAGCAAAAACCACATATTTTACAATTTTTCAAGAAATAAAGGGGGATAACTCCAATAGGTCTGGACACATTTTGCCGATATGCAATCCCCACTGAGGTCTTGTCATAAGGAGTTGACATACAAAAGTTGAAATGAATCCCTTCAAACTAACTGAAGTTATCGAACGGAAACTAAATGCGGACGGACGGACGGCGCCCGTTTCTATAATCCTCATCAACGATGTCGGGCGGACTAAATAACTGTGCTTACATTAGTCATTACAGTGTTTGTTGACAGGGAATGACATCAAATTAACGAAGTTTGTATTTTTCAACAGTGATAGCTCTAGCAATTATTGATGGAAAGTAACAAAACATGAAGTTGACCTCCATCTTAATACTATTAATTTTAAATCTAAATTCTGAATTTGGTTCAAATCCATTTAGTCTAGCATGAGTTATTGCCTGGAAACGGCCAAATTAACTGATTTTGTATTTTTCAAGGATAATAACTCTAACAATATTGACGAAAACTAATGGAACAACAACTTGACATCTGCCTCTATAGTATTAAGCTATGTTCCAAATTCGGTTCAAATTGGTTTAATCTAGTCCGAGTTATCGCCTAGACATGGCCAAATTAATGAAGTTCATAGATTTCAAGGCTTATAATGCTGGAAAATATTGTTGACAAGCAACTGAACACGAACTTGACATCCGCGTTGGTAGTATTATAATTAAGCTTTATCCGAATTTGGTTAGAATTGGTTTAGTATAACATAATTTATTGCCTGGAAATTGTCAAATTAACATTTATATTTTTTCAAGGGGAAAAACTCCGGGTAAATTTGACGTAAATTGGCGGAATTAGAACGTGGCCTACGTATTCGCATTATTAAGCGGTATGACAAAGCTGGTTCAAATTGGTGCACGCAAGCACAAGTTATTGTCCAGAAACCAATCAGTACAAACGTACATACCTATTACCTATATCCCCTTGAACTTTGTTTTCGAGAGGACAATAAAGTATTACCTTGTGTTGAGGTTGGAATCTTCTGCAGACCATCCTGTCATGATTTCTTCATCATACAGGAGGAGGTTACACCCAGGACATCTACAGCAGCTGGTTATCTCCACCATCAGAACAATGTCCTCTTGTTCCTGTTTCACATCTAATAGCGACGGCGTACCATCAGTCCAGTTACGAATTGAGACAAGAGACTGATCAAACAATGATTGTGTGCCCGAGTCAACTAAAAGAAAGCACACGTACCATCAATATAGGGGGCGTGAGAATGGAACAAGCACCATCAATATAGGGGGGGGGGATGAAAATGGGACAAGCACCATCAAAATACCAGACATGAGAATGGAACAAGCACCATCAATATAGGGGGCATGAGAATGGAACAAGCACCATCAATATAGGGGCATGAGAATGGAACAAGCACCATCAATATAGGGGCATGAGAATGGAACAAGCACCATCAATATAGGGGGCATGAGAATGGAACAAGCACCATCAAAATAGGGGGCATGAGAATGGAACAAGCACCATCAATATAGGGGCATGAGAATGGAACAAGCACCATCAATATAGGGGGCATGAGAATGGAACAAGCACCATCAATATAGGGGCATGAGAATGGAACAAGCACCATCAATATAGGGGCATGAGAATGGAACAAGCACCATCAATATAGGGGGGCATGAGAATGGAACAAGCACCATCAATATAGGGGGCATGAGAATGGAACAAGCACCATCAATATAGGGGGCATGAGAATGGAACAAGCACCATCAATATAGGGGCATGAGAATGGAACAAGCACCATCAAAATAGGGGGCATGAGAATGGAACAAGCACCATCAAAATAGGGGGCATGAGAATGGAACAAGCACCATCAATATAGGGGCATGAGAATGGAACAAGCACCATCAATATAGGGGGGCATGAGAATGGAACAAGCACCATCAATATAGGGGGCATGAGAATGGAACAAGCACCATCAATATAGGGGCATGAGAATGGAACAAGCACCATCAATATAGGGGGCATGAGAATGGAACAAGCACCATCAATATAGGGGCATGAGAATGGAACAAGCACCATCAATATAGGGGGCATGAGAATGGAACACGCACCATCAATATATATAGCAGCCATAAGAATGGAACAAGCACCATCAATATAGCAGCCATAAGAATGGAACAAGCACCATCAATATAGCAGCCATAAGAATGGAACAAGCACCATTAATATAGCAGGCATGAGAATGGAACTAGCAACATCAATATATTGGGCATGAGAATGGAACAAGCACCATCAATATAGCAGGCATAAGAATGGAACAAGCACCATCAATATAGGGGACATGAGAATGGAACAAGCACCATCAATATAGGGGCATGAGAATAGAACAAGCACCATCAATATAAGGGACATGAGAATGGAACAAGCACCATCAATGTAACAGGCATAAGAATGGAACAAGAACCATCAAAATAGTGGGCATGAGAATGGAACAAGCACCATCAATATAGGAGGCATGATAATGGAACAAGCACCATCAATATAGGGGGTATGAGAATGGAACAAGCACCATCAATATAGTAGGCATGAGAATGGAACAAGCACCATCAATATATGGGACATGAGAATGAAACAAGCACGATCAATGTACCAGGCATAAGAATGGAACAAGCACCATTGATATAGGGGACATGAGAATGGAACAAGCACCATCAATGTACCAGGCATAATAATGGAACAAGCACCATCAATGTACCAGGCATAATAATGGAACAAGAACCATCAAAATAGTGGGCATGAGAATGGAAAAAGCACCATCAATATAGGGGGCATGAGAATGGAACAAGCACCATCAATATAGGGGGCCTGAGAATGGAACAAGGACCATCAATATAGTAGGTATTATAATGGAATAAGCACCATCAATATAGGAGGCATGAGAATGGAACAAGCACCGTCAATATAGTAGGTATTAGAATGGAACAAACACCATCAATATAGGGGGCATGAGAATGGAACAAGCACCATCAATATAGGGGGCATGAGAATGGAACAAGCACCATCAAACTAGCGGGCATGAGAATGGAACAAGCACCATCAATATAGTAGGTATTAGAATGCAATAAACACCATCGATATAGGAGGCATGAGAATGGAACAAGCACCATCAATATAGGGGGCATGAGAATGGAACAAGCACCATCAATATAGTAGGCATGAGAATGGAACAAACACTATCACTATACCAAGCATGAGAATGGAACAAGCACCATCAATATAGGGGGCATGAGAATGGAACAAGCACCATCAAACTAGCGGGCATGGGAATGGAACAAGCACCATCAATATAGTAGGTATTATAATGGAATAAGCACCATCAATATAGGAGGCATGAGAATGGAACAAGCACCGTCAATATAGTAGGTATTAGAATGGAACAAACACCATCAATATAGGGGGCATGAGAATGGAATAAGCACCATCAATATAGGAGGCATGAGAATGGAACAAGCACCATCAATATAGGGGGCATGAGAATGGAACAAGCACCATCAAACTAGCGGGCATGAGAATGGAACAAGCACCATCAATATAGTAGGTATTAGAATGCAATAAACACCATCGATATAGGAGGCATGAGAATGGAACAAGCACCATCAATATAGTAGGCATGAGAATGGAATAAGCACCATCAATATAGGAGGCATGAGAATGGAACAAGCACCATCAATATAGGGGGGCATGAGAATGGAATAAGCACCATCACTATACCAAGCATGAGAATGGAATAAGCACCATCACTATACCAAGCATGAGAATGGAACAAGGATGATCAATATAGGGGGCATGAGAATGGAACAAGCACCATCAATATAGGGGGCATGAGAATGGAACAAGCACCATCAATATAGTAGGCATGAGAATGGAATAAGCACCATCAATATAGGAGGCATGAGAATGGAACAAGCACCATCAATATAGGGGGGCATGAGAATGGAATAAGCACCATCAAAATAGCGGGCATGAGAATGGAACAAGCACCATCAATATAGGGGCATGAGAATGGAACAAGCACCATCAATATAGTAGGTATTAGAATGGAATAAGCACCATCAATATAGGAGGCATGAGAATGGAACAAGCACCATCAATATAGTAGGTATTAGAATGGAACAAATACCATCAATATAGGGGGCATGAGAATGGAACAAGCACCATCAACATAGTAGGCATGAGAATGGAATAAACACCTGGATTAACTGTGCTACACCTGAAGCAGCGGTGCTACACCTGGATTAACTGTGCTACACCTGGATTAAATGTGCTACACCTGGATTAACTGTGCTATGCCTGGATTAACTGTGCTGTACCTGGATTAGCGGTGTTACACCTGGATTAACTGTGCTCACCTGGATTAACTGTGCTACACCTGGATTAATGGTTCTACACCTGGATTAACTGTACTGAATATGGATTAACTGTACTGAACCTGGATTAATGGTGCTGCACCTAGATTAACTGTGCTACACTTGGATTAACGGTTCTACACCTGGATTAACTGTGTTACACCTGGATTAACTGTGTTACACCTGGAATGGCTGTGCTACACCTGGATCAACTGTGCTACACGTGGATTAACTGTGCTACACCTGGATTAACAGTGCTGCACCTGGATTAACTCTGTTACACCTGGATTAACTGTGCTACACCTGGATTAACTGTGCTACACCTGGAATGGCTGTGCTACACCTGTATTAACTGTGCTACACCTGGATTACCGGTGCTACACCTGGAATGGCTGTGCTACACCTGGATCAACTGTGCTACACCTGGATTAACTGTGCTAAACCTGGATTAACGGTGATGCACCTCGATTAACTCTGTTACAGCTGGATTAACTGTGCTACACCTGGATTAATGGTTCTACACCTGGATTAACTGTACTGAATATGGATTAACTGTACTGAACCTGGATTAACGGTGCTGCACCTAGATTAACTGTGCTACACTTGGATTAACGGTTCTACACCTGGATTAACTGTGTTACACCTGGATTAACTGTATTACACTTGGAATGGCTGTGCTACACCTGGATTAACGGTGCTGCACCTCGATTAACTCTGTTACACCTGTATTAACTGTGCTACACCTGGATTAACTGTGCTACACCTGGAATGGCTGTGCTACACCTGTATTAACTGTGCTACACCTGTATTAACGGTGCTACACCTGGAATGGCTGTGCTACACCTGGATCAACTGTGCTACACCTGGATTAACTGTGCTACACCTGGATTAACGGTGATGCACCTCGATTAACTCTGTTACACCTGGATTAACTGTGCTACACCTGGATTAACTGTGCTACACCTGGATTAACTGTGTTACACCTGGATTAACTGTGCTACACCTGGCTCAATTGTGCTACACCTGGCTCAATTGTGCTACACCTGGATTAACTGTGCTGCACCTGGATTAACTGTGCTCACCTAGATTAATGGTTCTACACCTGGATTAACTGTGCTACACCTGGATTAACTGTCGTACACCTGGATTAACTGTGCTAAACCTGGATTAACTGTGCTACACCTGGATTAACTGCTACACATGGATAAACTGTGTTGCACCTGGATTACCTGTGCTACACCTGGATTAATTGTTGCACCTGGATTAATGGTGCTACACCTGGATAACTGTGCTACACCTAGATTAACTGTGTCATCAGCAACCTCCGGGCTCATAGCAAGCGTACACCTGGATTAACTGTGCGTTATCAGCTACCTCCAGGCTCTTAGGTAGAGTATGAATTGAATTGCATTCAAAAATAGCTTTATTCTAATCTAAAATTACAAAATTAAGCCAAAAAGAACTCTAAACATGAGGTATAGTTTGTAAGCAATTTTTAGCGCCAGTGATTTGTCACATGGCGCATGCGTGGCTGGTAGTAGTGGCAGGTTTATATTTAATTCTGTCATGCCTGTATATAATTGAGCCAGTAAGATATATTAGCATATATCAATGAGTATTTGTTATGGTAAGTATCTCTTGAAATGAATTTCCAAAGTATTGGTATTTGTATTTAGTTGGCCCAAAGACCAAATAAGGCCGACTTGAAACACAGCACTTTGACCTAGGTGAAACACAGCACATTGACCTAGGTGAAACACAGCGCATTGACCTAGGTGAAACACAGTGCATTGACCTAGGTGAAACACAGAACATTGACCTAGGTGAAACACAGCACATTGACCTAGGTGAACACAGCACATTGACCTAGGTGAACACACCACATTCACCTAGGTTAAACAAACTACATTGATCTAGGTGACACACACCACATTGACCTAGGTGAAACCCACCACATTCACCTAGGTGAAACACCACATTCACCTAGGTGAAACACCACATTCACCTAGGTGAAACACCACATTGATCTAGAGGTGAAATTTCTTTTAAAAGCTTCAAATCAATGGAGGAATCCAGTTTTAGCTATTCTCCACCCGTCTCTAGCTAAGCTCCACTCAAACTTCGCCCATGTTGGGATCGATTGATCCCTGAACTCCATGACTATCAATTTCTAAAATAATAAACAGGTAAGCCGTTGAATATTTTGAGACGCTTTTTGTACATTTTCAGACAATGGACAGGATAAAAAGCAGGCGAGCTTGGATCATGTTTGATTAAACTTGGCAAACTGATCGGTTGACCTGGATATTTAAGTGACTGATTCTTTGCTAAGAAGCAAAGATGCAGTAGTAGTCGTAAACCTTCACCCGTAATGACAAAGCGGTCTTGTTCGGCAGAAACCGCATGAATAAACAAAATCACGGGTTTCCTTTTTCACGAGAGAGTTGATACTTACCTCCCTAACACTGTTTGATATTTCCTAATTGTTGACTATCACTCAATAAAACCTTAGGTTAAACAAGAGCTCCACAAACCACGCATAATACCCCGCCATGATGACAAACCAATGAATGAGAGCTATCAGAAAATATTTATTTCTTCCTCAGACCCAGACCAGTCATCCTTATGAAGTGTCAAAGCGATCTGTTAAACAGTCAAGGATGTATCGTCCGGAAACATGTTTTCAAGATGGTCGCCGGACTGGCAGCAATATTGGATTTCGGATTATGGTAGTTTCTTCTCCAACCACCCTATGAAGTGATCCGATAAATGGTAGCGGGAGATATTATCCAGAAACCAACTTTCAAGATGGCAGCCAGTGGTTGGCGGCCATCTTGTAGTTCAGATCAGCATCAATCTCGACAAGTTTCTTCTCCAGACCTAGTCCAAACGACCCAATGAAATTTCAAAGCGATTCGATAAACGGGAACAGAGTTAGCATCCGACAACCAATTTCTAGATTGTGGCTGGCGACCATCTTGGATTTCAGATCATTGTCAATTTCGATAGGTTTCTTCCCCAGACCTAGTCCAACGACTCTTATGAAGTTTCAAAGCGATCCAATAAACGGTAACAGAGTTATCATCCGAAAACAAATTTTCAAGATGGCTGCCAGTGGCTGGTGGCCATCATGGATTTCGATCGGTTTCTTCCCCAGACCTAGTCCAACCACCTTATGAAGTTTCAAAGCGCTCCAACAAATGGTTAGGAAGTTATCATCCGGAAACCAATTTTCATGATGGCCGACAGTGGATGGTGGCCATCTTGGATGTCAGATCATCGTCGATTTCGATATGTTTCTTCCCCACACCTAGTCCAATGGAGTTTCAATGCGATCCGACAAACGGTAATCGAGTTATCATCCGGAAACCACTCTGCCACCCGCACGCCGGACCGCCCGGACGGACGGACGGCATCATTACACATTTTTTGGCGGGGTATAAAAAATAAGGTGTAGCTACTGGGCAGGGAGTCAGTTGACAGTCCCGCGAATGCCAGTCCCAAAATTGTGCATGCACAGACTGACACTTCCTCTGACTAATTTATTGGCTGACACAATGCAACTAAGAAGGCTGAAGAGTGAGCTTCTGTGGGGCGGAAAGGCCAGACCCATGTTATGGAGGTAAGTATCAACTCTCGCGTAAAAAAAGAAATCAGTGATTTCATCTATTTCACTTCAAGAGTATACTTAACTCCCTAACACTCTTTGATATTTCCAGAATTCGTCAGTTAATTCAGCAGGAGGGAGATGAGGTCAACAGACCAGCTCTTCCCTATGCACTTTTTGCGCTTGAAGCACCATCTTCTGAAAATTGTGTAAAAACACAACCAGGAAATGATTTGAACATTAAATGATTTCAACTGTTCGCTGAGAGAAGACCATATGTCATATGTGCAAACCGCCACCCCACCCCCCACCCCCATCCACGTGCGCGCATGGCGCGCTCACACACACACACACACACACACACACACACACACACACACACACACACACACATTATTTAACATACTTACTTTATCACTTCCCCTATTAGCCAAGCAAGGGATAACAGACATTAAAGCTGACTTGTAGCCAGCAATAGAGTTAGGCTTGAGGCTATAAGCATCATACAGGTGACAGAGGAATAGATGAATCCATTGGATTAATAAATCTTTTTAGCACTTGCTCAGAAAAGCCCTCCTTAATCAAGTTGAACATTGATGGATTGTTGTGAAGGTCCTGCCCTGCAAGATAATATTGTCCATCAGAGGTAGAGGAACCGCATTGCAGACCAGAAGCTCCAGCAGATCCATATACCATGATTGGCTTGGCCAACTTGGGGTGATCAGAATCACTTGCCATTCCTCCTGCCTGATTTTTTGAAGAATTTTTTAAATCAAGATTGTTGGCGGCAATGCGTATGCATACATTCCACCAGCACCACCCACAACCCCCACCCCCCCCCCCCCCCCCCAGCTGATAGCTAGCGCATCTGTTGCGATAGCGCTCAGATCTGGAATCAGAGAGACGTACATCGTCATCTTCGCATTCTTCTTCGTTGCGAATAAATCTATGTTGGGTTTCCTCCCAGTGGTTGAACAGACCATTGATTTAGTTGCCATTCCGTAGGTAAACCACTCATCCTTCGACTCAATGAGTCTGTTACCAGATTTAGCCTTCCCGGAATATGAACTGCTTTCAAGGTGATTCTGTATTCCAGGCACCAGAAAAGCAATTTCGATGTCATCATACAAAGACTGGGCGACTTCGTCCCACCCTGGCGGTTTATGTAAGTCACTACTGTAGAATTGTCTGATCAAACTAGAACCATCTTGCCCTGAACATTCTTCAAGAAATGTTCCAGGCCCAGAATTACCTCCCGTAATTCCAGTAGATTGATATGTTCCTGTGACTGATCCAGATTCCAAAGCCATGATATTGTGCCTTCTTCCAGGAAAGCTCCCCATTCCTCCATTGATGCATCTGTGTACATCATTACTGGGGGGTGGGGAGGGGTGAGCATCAGGGGATTCACTCTCTTCATCCACCATTGAAGGTAGGGAATAAGAGGTTCCAATACTGACACATTTGAGTCCAGTGATCCTGTACTCTGGGTCCACTGTGTTATGAGAAATAACTGGATAGGCCGCACGCATAAGGCCGCCTCTGGAATGACTGGTTCCAGAGAAACCATCAACCCCGGCATTCTCAAGCAAACCCGTGCCAGGACATGACAACTGTTGCACACTGACTGTATCACTCAGATGAGTCCTTCTACCCTCTCCTGAGTGGGATACACATATCCTATATCTAGATTGAAGAACATGCCCGGGTAAACAAACTTCTGGGATGGAGTCTGCTCTGATTTCTGAAAGTTGATTATCCAGCCTAAGTATGTGAGAGTTTTCAAAACTATCTCCAGATTTGCTGATAGAATTTCCTGACTGTGTGCTTTTAACAGCGAATCCTCTTTGTACATTTGGACTACTATGCTTCTCCTGCGGAGGTATGCCGTTATAGCAAGGACCACCCTGGTGAAGACCAGAGGAGCCGTCGAAATTCCAAAGGGTAAAACCTTGAATTCCCACTGCTGGCCCTGGAATGCAAAACTCAGGAACCGGTGAGAACTCCTCGCCATTGGAATGTGAAAATACACATCCTTCAGGTCTATTGACGCTGTCCACATTCCCTTCTCCAAACCAACTAACACCGTTTTTACTGTTTCCATTTTGAAACTCTGTGTCTATGAACTTGTTCAATGGCTTGAGGTTGAGAATTGGTCTCCACCCACCAGTGCTTTGTCACTAGAAACATGGTTGAGTAGAAGCCCGGATAATTTTGTGCCGGCTGAATTGCTCCTTTTAGTATGAGGGAATTTATTTCTTCCTCGATATGCAACCGTTGATCGGATCTCTTGGATTTTGAGTCCAGATCGGGACCAGAGACAGATGTGGTCTTATTATCCAGTTGGGATGGTATACGATTGAAAGCCATCGCAAGACTAAGCGGGCCTGAGTCAACCTCTCCCACTCTTGCTTGTGAAGGGCCAGATGGCCACCCCACCCCCGGTCCACCTAGGGAGACTGGTGGCCATAAGCAATGCAACAGTGGCAAAGAGCCCATCAGGCGGCATGGTTACCATGACCAGATCCCCGCATACCACGGCCCACGGGTGCCTGTGCAGCCCTCACAGCAGGCCTGTGCTAGCGCGGCCGCTACCTGCACTGCACTGGTGGCTGACCTCTGACCTGACCACCGCCACATCAGGCCTGCTGTTGGTGGTACACAGGGGGCGCTGCACGAACGCGACCTCTACAGAGCACCTCAAACTGCTCGCATAGCGCCCCTTGGTTATTTACCAGGGTACCTGTCTCCTGGAGGTGCTTACATCCCACACCTCCAAAGAGTCCAGGACCTGACATAGGCATCCGCAGCAGCCTATTGTATAGATCCTGGGACAGGCACAAATTGTCAAGCACAAAAGTGCACCTCGCCCGGACACTCCTAGTAACAAACCGCGTCATACAATCCAGAGCCAGGTTAATATAATCCTGGATGGCTCTCTGGACAGAGACTGGACTTGGTTGACACGATGCAGAAGCCATTACAACCCCCTGTAACAACAACTGGGAGACATGCGAGAGTGGCGCTATGGATGCTCTCAAGCTGTCCTCTGAATCACGCAACGCGGTGTTAGCCGAGCGCAGCACTCCCGTGTCAGAACAGGAGCCTGGCCGCGTATCATTGTCTAGCACAGGGCGGTCATCCGCGCTTGGCTTAGGCATTACACCGTACCTCTGGTACTCGCCAGGTACGATGCGGCATCGTCTTGCCACCTTTGCGAGCTGTCCAGTAGGCTTAATGGACGTCTCTGCTGCTGTGAACATATCCATGATATAGTCAGCTTGCGGCAGAGATGGCATTACGGTAGAGGTCGGCTTACCCGCCAACCATGGGTGCTGGTCCCGCTCGCTAACCGACTGATCCACGTTGAGCTCTGGCCTGACGATTACCAGCCAGTCCGACCAGTCCTCCTCCATGGCTACCTGCGAATGCTCGACAAGGTGCAGGCCTTCATTGTCCTCAACAGCATTCGCAGGTGTGTACGTGACTGGAGCCGTAGATACTCCTGGCCAGCTGGCAAAAGCATGCGGGCCCGAACGAACAGGCATGTTTTGCGCCGTGCCTAGACCAGGAGCCAGAGCCGTGACATCATGTGGGGTAAAATTCACCATGCCATGGCCTGGATGTCACCATACCATTGGCAAGCCGTGGTAAGCGATATCACCGGTAGAGCTGGGTGGTATTGTCATTGGGATGACGATAACGGTATCTGTGAAAAATACCGCGATAACTACTAATATTGCGGTATTTGGAATAATTTTGGATATGACAGGGTTAATATGGCCAATCTATGAATAGGCATCCTTTTTAGATGTATAAACAAACAAAGCCTACACTTTGTATTATAATATGTTTCAGCACCAAATAAAACATTTTTTCTCGCCTTTTTGCGTTTTACTTTGTCATTGTGAAGAGGAAGATGCGCATAAGTGGCCTTAACTCCATCACTGTGTGCGCAGGAATCTCCAAGGGAAATCCCAAGGGTCCAATCTGCTTGGTTAAAGACATCAAGTATCTTTCATTGGTTTTAACCAGGTCATAATCGGGTGCAGTGTTTAGTGAAGCATTCACGATCAGCTGTTTTTATTATTACTATTGAAAGCTTATAATGAATGCTCCGCGAGAAAGACCACGCGATTAGGCACATGATCAATTAATGGACAAACCAGGTCTGAAGATGTGATCAGCTGCGCGCGTGTATGCGTGTACAAAATGGCCTGAATTTTTTTAGCAATAAAATAGAGAATGTAGAATTGTAGATAAGAATCGTTGATCACTGATTAAATTATTATACTTGACGTGCAAAATTCTGGTACTGAATGGTTAATTATTGAAAATGGTCAAGTTTTATAAGGAATTGACTAATCAACCCCACCTGTCTGCCCAGCCCCCATTCCACCCCTTTAGAACATTGTCAACCGGCATGAAAGTCAATCACACACTTCATCCTATAAACTGGACTTACCGGAGTGTGTGAAAATAAATAATCATCAGCTATTTATACAGATTATTTCAAAACAATTTGACTCAAAGTTGTTGCTGTCGATGTCAAACTAATCAGATCTTTATTTATTATTTCCTTTAAATTATATTTCCATAAAGCCTCTGCATTCGTCTTGAAAGTGGTTAGATCATAGCCCTATAGATCGATGGCGCAATAGTCGTCTGAGCCAATGACCCAGAACGCGCAAAATTAGTGAATACAACACATTCCACGCTATAAGATCTGCTGTCTTCTAGAAAAGATGATCTAAGAGGTTATTAGTTATTAATAACTTGTCCGATTTTAGCTAAATATTTTGGAGACAATTTGATTGGAAATTATTGTCATGATCAGCCGGGCTTGTTTCATTCATATTGCGGCCGCCTTTAGCGCATTCAGCATATCAATGGTATTACTGGTATAGACTGATCAATACTCACCCAAGCGTACATGTATACACACGTGTGGGTTGAATTATTCTTGAACAAGCGAAGAATAGAGGGATTGCAGTTATGGCTTCACCGGTTTAGTTAGATCGCTTGAATTTATCGTCATAGTTAGGATATTTGGATGGTCGATGTTTTATTTATTCCATTGTAATGACATCAATCGCGTCATCAGCTATGGAAAGCGAAGGTGGTATTCCAATAATATAATCAAAACGAGGCTGAGTTAAGTTTATTTGTGTTTTACAAATGGCTGCTATTTTGCGTATTCAACGTTGTCAGCAACTATGATTTTCGGATTTAACTTGTCTTCATTGGATAACTATACTAAGAACAGTAGGGCTATGTATATAACACATGGACATATATTTACTGCAATAATAGTGCCGAAAATGATTGCTTTTGACTACCATGAATACGGAAATGAAGAGACCAGACTCGTCAAATTCGCATGAAATGCTTTATTATCACATTATTACAATATATAAATTGTCAATACCGTCACTGACGGTATTTGACCATATTGGTGGTTTTTAGAAATGAGACGATAACGATAACAATAACAATAATATCGCGATTTTCCCGGTTTTATCGGGAAACCGCCGAGCTCTAATCACCGGCCATCAGCTCCAACCCGGCCCACCCTCTGCGTCATGAATGCTACTCCTGCAGGCGTAGAAAAGGTCACCCGTGCTCCCCGCGAGGGGTGCATGTTCGTCTAGCTCCAAGGCTACATCATTATCGGGTGACCCCAGTAGAAAATCTTCATCTTCCTAGCCAGAAAGATTAGATTCCGGGTTAACAAAGATAGCTAACCCAGACTGGCCAGGTAAGGTAATGTAAGAGGATACGGTACCTATGGACCGTGGATGCTCCAGGGAACCTGTAAAGCGGGAACCTGGTCTAACACTCCTGCCCTAAGATCTAACGGCGAGGCAAGCCTCCAGCCGGGATCACTAAGGGCCACCCCTGGATCTACCGGCGAGGCAAGCCTCAAGTCGAGATCAACTGGGGCCACCTCTGAATCTCTAGCGAAAACTGGCAAACCCCTATGGAGACCAGATTCAGGTGGGAATTTTCTGCCCGTGGGCAGATGAAGAAGACAATGAACTATCTGACCCAGGGAGTATGCTGTGAAGCAACTCTGGTACCATATCTTTGATTGTCTTCTTCATCTCCCCCATCATCTCAAGGCGGAAGCTCTCCCGGTCCTTCTTTAACCGCTTCTCCTCCTCGGTTGCCTTACCCTTGGCCTGGAGCATACAAAATTTGGAGATTAACTGTCTACAAACATCACAATCGATCAGTGGGCCACAAGTACTACATTTAAAACACACATGCAGGGCGAACCTAGGTTGAAGGAACTGTCTACAAGACACACAACCAGATTTCTGAAAGGCCACAAGACAAAGACAATGAGTATTTTAGTTAATAAGTTAGTAAACTCAAAACCAAAATAAAAAGGGAGCAAGACTACTGGTCCAAAGGACCAATTAAAAATTAGATAAATCAGCGTGGACAAAACAATGTTGTTAATAACAAGGGCAAGGCTGATTATGAGGTCATATCTTCAAAAATAAGAAAACAATCTGACAGAAAACATCATCCAGGTGTAAGGACGAATTGTATTCTAAACTCAAGAGCATAAAGAATGTATTGATAAAGCAATAAGCTATGCACACCATCAGATAAACAGCAAAAAATCTGGCAGCAGAAATCTTAAAATATTTCAAATATAATAGAGTGCCTATTTTTCATAACTCTAGAATACCTGCATCTTTAGCATAGACATGATCCAAAGTTCTTGATACATCCATCATCATCACCAAGTCGCCACCATTAAAGGGGGAAGGGACCAAAAAGGGCAGAGAGAGAAGCTCTTCTTACGAGAGCTCCAACTCACTCTGGGTATAGACTTCTTTCTAACAATCAATGACATGTACCAGTGGACACAAAAACAAAGAGATTAGCATTTCATAGCGACAAAATAATATTTTACCAGTTTTCTTAGCGCCTATAAAATCCAACACGCATCACAAAAAACACATGACAAAGTGTAACATGACGCGAATTAGACAAAATTGTAATATAATTCAGCTGATGACTTGATCCTGGTGTGGCCTCAGGTAATCTTGCATGTTCAGATCAGGGAGTTCAAAACAATCCAACAGAGTGAATACAAATGCAGAAAGAACTTTAGAAAACCTCTAAGCATGTGGAAAAGAGGACGTATCAGTCTGCGCATGAGCGAGGCCGGGGATGGCATCCGCCGGACTGTCAACTCACTCCCTGCACAGTAGGGGCACCTTACTTTTTTAATCTGAGGTTTTATTGAGTGATAGTAGATATTTAGGAAATGTCCAAGAGTGTTAGGGAGGTAAGTATACTCTTGAAGTGAAATTTGCTTCACCCAGAATCTGAAGGACTAAGGAAAGGTTCCATGCAGGAATGGGTATAGGCTTCTAGGTCGCTCATTCCTTTAATAACTTCATTTATAGTGTCAGGCTCCATCTATCCTGCATTAGCCAGACTGAGAACGACAGAAGCTAAAACAGACTTATATGCTGCAAGGGCTGAAGGTACAAGTTTGTCAACTTTGTATAAGTGACAGATAAAATCTGAATACATGCTGAACCGTTCAAGAAAAGGGTTTCTTCCCTTATACCACTCTGCAAACCTGTTGATTCTATAATTATATGTTCTGGTGGTTGACCCCCTTCTGGCTGAACCAACAAATTTTGCTGCTTGTCCAGAAAAGCCACCCTTAATTGCACGCTGCTTGATAACATCCATGCAGTCAATTTGAACATCTCCGGCCTATCATGGTGATACAGATCCTGTTCTGGGATATTAAATCCCTTCTGACTGGAAGAGGCATTGGATTGCAAACCAGAAGGTCCAGCAGATCCGTACACCATGATCGGTCTGGCCAATGAGGAGCGATCAGTAGTACTGGGCAAGTGCTCTCTCTTATCTTTTCCAAGACTTGGAATTTGAATTGTTGGAGGATATGCGTGTGCACATTCCCTTCCAACTTAAATCGTCAGTGCATCTACTGCTAGAGCTAGCGGGTCTGGATTCGGAGACATGTATGTGATCATCTTTGCATTCTCCTTCATTACAAATAGATCTACATTCAGTTTGCCCCAATGATTAAAAAGAACTTCTGCTACTGATTGGCTACGCTGCCGCTTCGTTGGACAACAAACGACTGAGAGCATCCGTTCGGATGTTCATTCTGCCTATGTGCTGCCCGAAGAATCACATTCCTCTCTTGGCACCACAACAGAAGATTCCAAATCATCATACATAACTCTGGTGACCTCGTACAGCGCTGGCGATTCAAGTAAGGCACCACTCTTGAGTTGCCTGTCCTTATTAAAACAATCTTGCCTCAAATTTGATTTTCGAACTTCAGGAGTGCAAGTTTCACTGCTAAAAGTTCTAAGACACATGTGTTTCTGAGTATTTGTCCGATCCCATTCCCCTGACAGGTTGTCCATTACTGCTCCCCAACCTGTCGCAGAAGCATCCATGCAAATGGTCAACTGCGGTTGAGGAGGATGTAATGGATGTAATGCACAAGATTCTGTTCAGATAGCCACCACTGAAGGGGGAATATCAAAGTTTCTTTGACTGGTATCTTCAGAGTTAACAGATCTGTTCTCTCAGACCAGAATGACATTAAATACATCTGAATCAGTCTCCGTCAGAGTGCTGCATAAGGAACCACCTTCTCCAGAGATACCAATAAACCTAGTATCTTGAGAAACTGACACGCCTTCAGAAAGGCTCATACAGGAACTGACCCCAGTACTGCTAGTAGAATCTTGACTCTGCTCTCCGCTGAGGTTGAATAATATTTCCAGGTATACAAACCCCTGGGAGGGAATCAGTTCTGATTTCTCTCAACTGACAAGCCATCCTAGCAGAGTTAAGACAATTTTCAGATTGTTGCGCAGAGTGACTGGATTCCCCACCTTTAACAGCCAGTCGTCAATGTAAGTATGAACAGCTATGTTTCTCCTGTGAAGAAAAGTAGTTATGGCAAGAACCACCTTGGTGAAGACCCTGGGCGCCATCATCAGGCTAAACGGTAACACATTGAATTCCCAGACATTGTCTTGGAACGCAAACCGCATGTATTTCTGAAAAGGATTTGACTTTGGAATACGAAAATAAGCATCCTTCAGATCTATTGACACCACTCACATACCTCTGCTGCCACAGTTTCCATTTGAAATATTGGTGACTGAATGAACTGAATGGTTTAAGATTGAGTATCGGTCTCCAACCTCCGGTGTGCTTCGGTATGAGGAAAATCACTGAATAGAAGCCTTGGGACACTTGATCGCGGACTAAATGAATCGCGTTCTTCTTTAGAAGATTGTTGCTTTCTGAGCGAATGATTTCTAAATGACTGTCCTCCCTTGGAATGGGAATCCAAACAGGAGCCGTAGTTAAAGTAACTAAAGATTCTTGAATGAGCCAACACGGATCGTATCCATTTCTTAGCCAATGACAGACTAAAGAGTTTTGCACGACCTGATCCCAAAGGCTTGAGAACAATTGAAGTCTGCCTCCGACGGCTGGATTCTGCCCACAGATCATGGCCAATGTTACTTGAAAACACGCTAACTCGTTTGGGTGAAGATTTACGACGCCCAAAGTCCATGATGCCACCAGAATGGGTCTCACCGGAAATCCATCAGGACCGCCCCCACGCAGCTTCTTAGAATATAACGGGCCAGAACCACTACCTCTGTTATCCTTATGATAACTCAGTTTTCCAGCCACCACCTTTCCTGTCATCATCATAAGGCCACTTATTTGATACCGTATATGATGCTGACCCGACAGGTCCTTGAGAACCGGATGCATCACAGATCAGGCATCACGGCCAGCAGGACGGAAAGGCGATCTCTGATGCTGATGCTTCACCTACTGTCTATGTCTGTAAGGCTGCGGCTGAGCGCTCTATGTTGACCTCCAAGCCTTGCCAACTATTTATCGCCCTGCTACCATGGAGGCGACATTGGAGAGCACTTGTCGTGTCAAGCCGCCAAACAAGCCTGGACCAATAAAGAATATGTATGATAACTGCGGCTGTAGTAGTAGAAACATCCTACAGCTACAATCAGTCCTTCTTCGCTTTTGCCCAATGTGTCTCGTCCTCAGCCGAAATCCTTAGCTTCCTCAGGTCCATTCTTGACTTGAGTATACCGAACCCTGCTTTCTTGACGTCACCTCATAGCACGCTTAGCAAATTTATGCAATGACATCCTCTCCTGGCTTTGTATTTGCTGGCTCCGAGTACGGCGAATTCCAAGGCTCTCTGTGCTGGTGTCTCTTCTGGCATCCTTAGCACATACCCAAACATGGACCATCTTTGCTGGGCGACTTTTACAGACAGCGGCGATGTATTACGCATCTTGTAATGTGCATCGTTGGAAATTATACTGTCTGCCAATCTGTGTCCAGTGATGGTGCATACATGTAGGTGTTTGCGGTGGCAGGCATTGAGTTTGTCTAGAGCTGCCTTTGGAGCTGCCCAGTTGTTACAGTTATACAGCATCAAGGATACGCAGGTTGCATTGTATAAACGTAGCCTTTTTATCAAGGGCATCTTTGAGAAGGACTAGAAAGATATGTTCCGCATGACACATCGTGCAGCGATGTCAGCAGTACTGCAAAGCAGTGAGCCCCGGATTTTACTTTTCCTCCATGGTTCGCCGCCACGAAGTGGATCATCATTTTCCTTTCAATAAAGCAGCCCACATGTCAGGTCCTGGTTCTACGCAAGTGAGAACTATTCTCCATCACTCTGCCAAGGTTCTAGTGATCAACCTGGCCAGGCAATCCTGAGACAAGTGCATAGCGTCCCGGACAATTCCGGGAGCCACTTCGGCCACCTCCTCACTTTCCGCCGCACAGGTCAGCATCCCCTGCAGGACGGTACAGCCATGCAAAAAGGCAGCCATAGCCGCTCTCAACGCATATTCAATGAGCAAAAGCTCATCGAATGCTTCCTTATTCGCTGCTGAAACCAAGGGACATGAATGACCCTTTGATCTTCCCGCCAATGGCCTATTCAGAGAGCATCGCCTTCCTTTATCGAAAGCCGAGGGACATGAGCGTATTGGTGATAGGCAAGCTCCACAAAATATGGACACTGCTCCTGATGCCTTTGGGGGCCTTCGGCAATGAATACTTAGGCTGTACCAGATGGTAAGCCGCAACCTCAAGCATTTCTGAGATCACATTGTGTCACGCTGTGAGCCTTGGTCTGATGACAACCCGAGACGGTTAGCCATCCATCTCAAAACTTGCACCCATTTAGCCTCAGTGCAAAATGAGGACTCGTTCATTAAAGGACTGCCGTTCTCATCCTCATGTAACGAACAACCCTAGTTCCAATTCGAAGGGGGTTAGCTCGGCTGCTCATGGCTCCTGTGTCTAGTGAGTCCACTGCCATGGTTTCAGCAATATCCTGCATGTTCCTAATGAGTACTGGCACCATAACTGCCGCAGGTAGAACGGGTTGTACGGCTCCGACGGGAGCCAATAAAACACTCTGGAATTCCGGTGGGCCCGTATAAAATGGCTCTGCCTCTGGCACAATTCCCACAAACTCAGGATGGAAAATTATGGCCGGCATGTTCACATCACTGCACAGTTGAGAAACTCGCAAAAATCCTGGTAGAGAACGATGGGATTGAGCGGCTTCTGCTGCCAAAGACATCACGGGTATGCCGGAATCTTCCGTCTCAAAAAAACATCCGCTTTTGTTTCTACGAGAATTCTTAATACTTACCAGATGTACTATTATGATAATGCCTATTATCTAGTCTAGCTCAAAATAAACAATTAAAACTCCGCACTCTCCTGGTCCTGCCCATACTGTGTCCGGGAATCACCATAGCCGCAGGTACCGAGTCAATTCCCAATCACAGTCAGATTCGTCTTATATTTGCCTTGGCAAACAGCGAAAGCAGCTCAGCCTCACCTCAGCGGGGCGGCTGAGGCAGGGCCATAGTACATCTGGTAAGTATTAAGAATTCTCGTAGAAACAAAAGCGGATGCTTTTTTGATTCTACTTCGAATAATACTTACCAGATGTACTATTATGATAAACTCCAGATTTCGACAGCCAGGAAATGCCGGTGGGAGGAGGTGAGGGTCGAACCAGCACTCATCTACCATCCAACAGAGAAGGTTGTGAAGAGACTAGAACTCTGGCATACGCTTGGGTTCTGCCATCTGACTCATAGTGATAAATTTCCATGGTCTAGACCGCGCTCCCCCCCCCCTCTTTTGTCCGCACAAAGTCAGAGGGTTGTCAATGGGGATGCAACACCCACCAGACCTGTGTCAGCCCCAAGTCTCAGCTAGGGCAGTCCAGTAGAGTGCAAAGAAGCTACTACAACTCTTGTAATTTTGAAAAAACATCAGTATATCGATTAGATTTTCAAATTGGAATGAGTCTAATGTCTGTTTGAGAGGATAAGTATACTCTTGTACCAGACTATTTACCTAAGCAGTCTGGTATTTCGACTGTAAGTAAACATATTTATAGTCACTTAATTAATGTAAACACTCACCATTTTGAGTGCTTGATCTATTCTTGATCATCACAGGTCGACCCAATCCATGGTCGTACTCAGTCATGTGCATAGCGATTGTTCAGTGTAAGTGGAAGACTGATGTGTGCGAAGTAGTGGTCGGAAGTGGCTTAGTTTAGATTCGACAAATTGGCGACGGCTACCGGATTAAGTGCGCTGGAGATGTCGCGAAGGTAGAAATCAGTGAATGAGGACTCGGCATGCCATTGTGCTACAGACATCACCTCCTCTAATGAGACACCCGTATAAAGTGCCGATGCTGCTGCTAGTGCTCGGACCTGATGGGCATTCGCACGATCAATCTGCTTTCCTGTAGCGATTTTGTGCGACATCTGAATAGCGTCAACTATCCAACGAGAAATAGTATCTTTCGAGGCACGTAAATGCGGAGCTTTGAGACATAACCACAGAGATTTCGGGTCATCTCTCCACTCATCAGTACGTTTCTTATACATTTTCAGACATCTGACAGGACACCAAGCAGAAGAGTTTGGGTCATGTCTAGTTAAACGTGGCAAATTGATCGGCTGTCCTGGATATTTAAGTGACTGATTCTTTGCCAGGAAACAAAGACGTGGAAGTAGTCTTAAACCTTCACCCGTGATGACAAAACGGTCTTGTTCGGCAGAAAGCGCATGAATTTCGCTTCTCCTTCTCGCCGATGCTGCTGCAACCAAGAAAACTGATTTAATAGTTAACAGTTTAATGTCAATAGATCTAATCGGTTCAAAGGGAGCATGCCCTAAAACCTGTAGAACAAGAGATAGATTCCATGCTGGGATAGGAATTGGCTGTCTAGGTCGCAGATTGCTCATTCCTTTAATAACTTCATTCAAGGTGTCATTCTCCACTCCTTCAATGGCCAGACTGGGAATGACTGAAGCTAATGCAGACTTATATGCTGCTAGGGTAGAAGGTACAAGTTTGTCAACTTCGTATAAATGACAGATAAAATCTGCTACGTGTTGAACAGATGCAGAAAAGGGATTAATATCTCTTCTCTCACACCACTGTGCAAATTTGTTGATTCTATAATTATATGTCTTTGTGGTTGAAACTCTTCTGGCTGAAGCAACAAACTTCGCTGCTTGCTCAGAAAAGCGACCCTCAATTGCACGCTGCTTGATAACATCCATGCAGTCAATTTGAACATCTCTGGTCTGTGGTGAAGGTAGACCCTTGTTCTGAGAGATTAGATCTCTTCTGTCTGGAAGAGGGATTGGATGGCAGACCAGAAGGTCCAGCAGATCCGTAAACCATGATCGGCCTGGCCAATAAGGGGCGATCAGCAGTACTTGGCACATCCCCTCTCTTATCTTTGCCAGAACTTTCGGGATGAGAATTGTTGGAGGATACGCATACGCATACATTCCTTCCCAACTTATCGCCAGTGCGTCCACCGCTAGCGCTAGAGGGTCCGGGATCGGTGACACGTAAGTGAGCATTTTTGCGTTTTGATTCATCGCAAACAGGTCGACATTTGGCTTGCCCCATTGTTTGAATAGAACCTCCGCTACCGATTGGTTGAGCTGCCATTCCGTCGGACGACAAATCGTCCTTCGACTGAGAGCATCCGCTAGGATGTTCAATCTTCCTGGAATGTGTGCTGCCCGAAGAATAATATTCCTCTCTTGGCACCACAGCAGAAGGTTCCAAACCATCATACACAACTCTGGTGATCTCGTCCCGCCCTGGCGGTTCAAATAAGACACCACTGTTGAGTTGTCTGTCATTATTAGGACAATTTTGTCTTGAATTATACTCTCAAACTTTCGAAGTGCAAATACCACCGCTAATAGTTCGAGCACATTGATGTTTCTGCGCATTGGTCCGATCCCATTTCCCTGACACTGACTGATCGTCCAATACCGCTCCCCAACCCGTCAACGATGCATCCGTGAAGATGGACATCTGAGGTTGAGGAGGTTGTAGAGGAACACCTCGCAGGAGATTCTGTTCCGATAACCACCACTGAAGGTGGAATATCAATGGTTCTTTTACTGGTATCCTCAGAGATAACGGATCTGTTCTCTGAGACCAGAATGACATTAGATACATCTGAATTGGCCTGCGCCTGAGGGACGCATACGGAACCACCTTCTCCAGAGATACTAGTAAACCCAGTATCCTGAGAAATTGGCACGCCGTCAGATAGGCTCCTAGAGAAACCGACTCCAAAACTGCAATCAGGCTTTTGACTCTGCTCTCCGCCGGAAAAGCTATGCCGTCCCTGAGATTGAAAAATATTCCCAGATAAACAAACTCCTGGGATGGAGTCAGTTCTGATTTCTCTAGATTCACAATCCATCCTAGATCCTTTAATAAGGCTAGGACTACCTGAAGATTGCTGCGCAGAGTGACTGGAGTCCCCGCCTTTAGCAGCCAGTCGTCTAGGTAAGCGTGAACAGCTATGTTTCTCCTGCGAAGTAAAGAAGTCATGGCGAGAACCACTTTGGTGAAGACCCTCGGAGCTGTGGTCAGGCCAAATGGAAGCGCATTGAATTCCCAAACATGGTCTTGGAATGCAAAGCGAAGGTATTTCTGAAAAGGAATTGACATTGGAATATGAAAATATGTATCCTTCAGATCTAGTGACACTGCCCACATGCCTTTCCTCAGCCCTGTCATTACCGCTGCTACAGTCTCCATCTGAAACTTGGGAGAAAGAATAAATTTGTTCAACGGTTTGAGATTGAGAATTGGTCTCCATCCTCCGGTAAACTTCGGAACGAGGAACATGATCGAATAGAAGCCAAGAGAAGACTGATTGCGGACTAGATGAATCGCATTCTTCTGATGAAGAGATTCTATTTCTGAGCAAATGGCGTCTAGACGATCTGATTCCCTTGGAACAGGAGTCCATATTGGAGTCGATGTTAACGGAACTAACGATTGATGGATGAGCCAGTCCGGATCGTAGCCGTTTCTTATCCACTGACAGACTAAACAATCGCGCACGACCTGTTCCCATTGGCTTAGGAACAGGTGAAGCCTGCCTCCGACGGAAGGAATCTGCACACAGCTGTCGGTCAAGATTGCACGAGAAGACGCTAAATCGCTTGGGTGAAGATTCTCGACTCCATTCGTTCCCGGAACTGGTTCCGCCGGAAACCCGTCAGGAACGACCTCCACGGCCGCCCCGCGGCTTCTTGTAATACGACGGTCCGGAACTGCCGCCACGGCTATCCTTACGGTAGCCGCCGCGGCCCAAACCGCCACCCTTCTTGTCATCCTCATACGGCCTCTTATTAGAGGACTTGTATGAGGACGAACGGCCAGGTCCTTGTGATCCGGATGGCCTATGGGCATCACGGCCAGAAGGACGGAAGGGCGATCTTGGACGCTGCCTCTGCTGCTCCTGTCGATGTTGGCGGTAGGACTGCTGCGGCTGTGTCCTTTTAGTCGACTTCCACGACTTGCCGACCACTTCTTGCTCCGCAACCATTGACGCAACCTTGGAGAGAGCTTGCCGTGCCGAGCCACCAAACAAGCCTGGACCGATGAAAGGCGCAGAAGACAATGCAGCCCTCATCTCCGGTCTTAGTTCTATACAATCGAGAACCATTCTCTGTCGCTCTGCCAATGTCCTTGTGATCAACCTGGCCAAGCAATCTTGAGACAGGCGCATGGTGTCCCGAATAACTCCGGGAGCAGCCTCTGGCACCTGTCCACCTTCCGCCGCGCAGGCCATCATACCCTGCAGGATGGTACACCCGTTCGAGAGCGCAGCCATGCCTGCCCTCGCCGCATCTTCAATGAGCGTCAGCTCATTGAACGGGTCTTTATTGGTCTGCGAAACCAAAGGATGAGACCGCCCCTTAGCCTTCCCAGCCAACGGCCTATTCAGCGCCTCTCGTTCTCCGACGGAAAGCCGTGGAACCCGGGCATACTGATGATAGGCCAGCTCCGGAAAATGGACCCTACTCCTTATCCCCTTCGGGGCCTTGGGCAATGCATACTCCGGCTGATCCAGACAGTATGCCGCAACTTCCAGCATGTCGGAAGTCTGCGTGTCCAAAGGGAGTGTTGGCAGAGCCACTTGACAGAGCGCTAGCCGCTCGCTCTGACATCCGCTCCATCGCCGGATCGCGCTGAGATCCCAGATCAGATGCCAACCCGAGACGATCGGACATCCATCCAAGGACCTGCACCCATTCAGCCTCGGTGCAGAAAACGGACTCGTCCATTAAAGAACTCCCGTTTTCATCCTCCCTCTCTCCCTTAGATGAGAGGGCCACCGACGATCCATGCTGAGAGCTATGAGACACCCCTCTGCCAGGACAGAGCGCATCCATAGCTCGACTACCAGCGGCACCAGTGTCCAACGAATCGCCGGACCCGGATTCTCCGCAGTCCATCGGCTCCAGCACGGGAGTCCGGACCACGACCGCTTTACCTACGGCAGGTGACGGCACTCCGATAGGAGCCGCACCCAAAGCCGCCGGGATACTGGCAGGAACCACAAAACACGGCTCCGCCGACACCTCTGGTTGCACAAACAGCGGATGGAAAATACCCGATGGAACGTCGATATCACCATCCGCCTGGCAAACCCGTACAAATCCCGAGGGAGACCCCTGGGAAGTACTAGGCATTGCCATCATCGAAATATCCGGCATGCCGGAATCTTCCATAAGAAGATCTTCCTCCTCTATCATCGGCTCTTGAGCCAAGGACAGAGAAGGGGCAGGTGCTTGACCCTCCGCAGAACTAGCCGGACCACCTAAGGGTTGTCCTGCACTAGCTTGCATCGACGGGACCGTGGACTGCAATGAGTCAAACATTGCCTTGAACTGGGCCGCCCATACGCCCAGAGCTGAATCCATGCGGTCATTCAGACGACCTTCCAGTCCCTTCAGAGATACCTGGTCCAGCTTCGCCGCCTTGTCCCTCGCGATCCTCTCCAGACGCGCATGTCGATCCCTATCAAACTCTGCCACCATTGCCAACGACCACTTGCCGCACACATCACATGGGCTTCCAACCTTACACTTTGCGCACGCTACACAGTGATGTCCTGAGTACTTGCGCTTCATGAACCTGTTGTATTTCTGGCACAAAGTGTCCTGGTTCTTTGGTTTCTGCGAACACAGAGAAGAATTAAAACGCTGCACATGACAAACGATGACGAGCAATACGCACAATCAACTTGATAGTTAAAAGAATTTCTTAGAACACATTAACTTTCTCTTAAATTAATGATAATCAAGCCTTTAGGCAGGAAATATTTGAAACTTTTTTGAGTGAAAATTAAAAAACACAACTTAGCAGTTAACTAACGTTAAACAACCAAGAAAACAATGCCGATTGCTACAAACACCCTCGACAATGAAGCGAGAGCTAAAAATCGGCGAAAACAGAGTGCCTAGACACGCCAAGCCAAGCAAGACATAATTCATGGGCGCCGCCATCTTGGCTAAGGACGCATCCATCTTTAGAGGAACCGAGTCGCAAGAGAAATTAACCGAGTACCCGAATTAAAACTAAAAGTTAACGGGTACAGAAACGACTCCAACAATGGCTAACATTTTAAAACAATGCGCCAATTTAAGGAAATTTCAAACAGTCATTATGGCACGAATGTATAAATTCTAGATTGATACAACCTGCCCCTGTGATGAATTTCCTAGTTCCTCCATGAAGCCACCGATAAAATTCCTTTCAACAACCGATAACCGCTTAAATTAACAAAAATTTGAGCACACTAAAATTGCGACTTGACAAAAGCGCAAAATACACGAATCTGACTGTGATTGGGAATTGACTCGGTACCTGCGGCTATGGTGATTCCCGCACACAGTATGGGCAGGACCAGGAGAGTGCGGAGTTTTAATTGTTTATTTTTAGCTAGACTAGATAATAGGCATTATCATAATAGTACATCTGGTAAGTATTATTCGAAGTAGAAAGCGGTATCGCCTCCTCTACGGATGTATCAAAACCTGATGCGACAGAAGGGGCGGGTGCAAGTTCTTCCGTTAGCGGGACCGGACCACCAATTGTTTGTCCTGCTTTCGACTGCATCAACGGAACCCCAGTCATCTGCTTCAAGAATGACTCACACATGGCATTGAACTCAGCCGACCAGACACTCAGCCATTATCCATTCTACTGTTGAGACACTATTCAAGACCCTGCATGGCCACCTGATCATCTCACGCCAACTTCGCAATACAAACTAACCGAGCTCGCTGGCCACAAGCTCCAACATCCACCGTGCACAAACATCACAAGGTGACCCCCACTTTGCACCGGCCACAGGCTACACAGTGGTAACCTGCATACTTTCGATGCATGAATCTATTGCATTTAGAACAGAGTGTGGCCCTTCCCCTGGCCCTTGATCTTCTGTAAAACAGAATAAAAATTAATTAAAATGCTGACTAAGCCAGCAGCTACTGAGCACATTTCTCACAATTGCCAGATTAAATCAATTATAAAACAGAACATTAATAAAGTAACGATAAGCTCGACTAAAAGATAGGCAGGTTAAACTAAATTAAGCAATGCTTAATTTAAAAAGTTTAAATGAAAGAATCTTTACTCTCTAAGAGACATCCATAATCACGATGTTAACTACACACACCCTCGACAATAAAGTGAGAGCCAACATCAGAAAAGACAATAATTCTGAATACATGGATACGCATGGGCGCATTTATGTTGGAAGGAACTGAGTCGCATGAGAAATTAACCGAGTAGCCGAATAAGCTTAAAGTGTAGATTTCGGCTACCAAGAGTAATAGTTATTTTAGGTAAATAAACCTCCTCTACTCGAAAATTGTATTAGTTAATAATATAAATGCCGTATTAAAAAATTATAGGCAAATTATCATTAATTTCCGAGGATTGCCGAACAAAAACTCTGATTTCTGGGAAGCGGGAAATCCCTCGTACTTGTGACGTCACAAGTGGAACCCGTGAAAAAAGTAGACACGCCGTCGTTTCCCGATAGACTACTCGGTCTCAGACGTGACAGATTTGTATGGAAATTGGGAATATGATATTTGTATGTCGATTGGGGCTAATAAGCGTATAGAATTAAAATATTGATCAATACTGCATCTGAAGCGGAGAATGTAATACACATTTCCGGACGATCGCTTAGTGAGGCCGCCCAAAGGCAATTAGCGGGTACTCGGGTACTGGTATGTAAGAATCGGTTCCTCACGATGTTTATTTGTTTTTGTGAAAATTGTTGTTGTAAACACGCATTTATCAGGTTATAGAAAGTCAAAATGAAGAAATACTGTGTATCGTAGAGCACTAAAAGTCACATTGGACGGAATATACCAATTAATTCTTTTGATAGTCCAACGATTGGAGTACACCTGAAAAGCTGGCTTGTAGCGATGAGCAGGTGATTGGCAAGCCATGACTGAGTCAGTGCAGGACAACGTGGGGGGCAAGAAATGATACTTTACACTCAGAGCTTTCAAGTTATAAAGGTATAATCATAAATTTGTTATCTACATATTGTAATTGTTCAAACAATTAGTTTTATTTTATTAATCCTATTAGAAGATAATTAATTGAATTACTAAAACACCCGTTTTCATTAATTTCACTCAACCAAACCAATCGTCAACTGTTTAGCATGCTGGAAATAGACATTAGCACGCTGATGGAGGTTTACTTTTGTTCACACACATAAGCGTAATGGATATTTCCAATTTATCCATCCATCATATGACATCATAATCAACTACGTGACGCATAGTATGACGTCGTAATCAATTACAGCAAGAATGACTCAATTTAGTCCATTTAAATGTTTAACAGTCCGACACATTGCATGAATTGTATGTATTTGCTATTTAATAATAGTCACATTAGTTTCAAAATATTCCCTGACTAGTTTTCTGGAAATTGATAGTCAAGAAGTGCAGGGATCGATCGATCCCCACACGAGCATTGTGTTGGTGTAGCTTAGCTAGAGATGAGTGGGGCATAGCTAAAACTGGAAAGGTGTGTTGTAAGAAAACTATAATAATGATGTATATTGATTTAGTTACTGTTAAAACATATTGCTGTTGTGTATGTTTGGTGTGCATTAGGTTATTTTGCTACATGTACAAACCGGCATGAGAATTATCAGAGCAGTGTAATGATTACTACCGTCATAAATTAAAATTTCTTTAAAAAATCAATAGAGGACTTAAATAATATCAGATATATTGCACACAATCTTCTCTAAGGCCAAAATAAAAAAGGTTATACCGCCAGTCTATACTGGCATCTGTCATGTTAGTTCTCTCTATTTTTAATGAGCAGGCATAGATAAAGACAATGACCACCACTAACTGGTCCCGTAGCCTCTTCGATTAATGGTTGAGTTTAGAATCGATGAATGGTTGAGTTTAGATTTCCATTTAATTTTGAAATGCCTCCAAGTTAATCAGTAATATTATCACAGAGTGGAAATTATATGCCTATGAAGAGACCACCTTATGGAACACAAACAAGTAGCCACTGTATACAGTCTCCTCGCCCTTTAACCCTTGAATTTCTTTTAAATTTCGATTTACTGATGCAAGAGATTAATATTTGAAATTTTACCACTGGAATGACTGGCTCGTTTATCGATCCAGTCGTTCCAATGGTAAATTTTCAAAAATAGCCTTCTTCGTCTGCAAATGGACATTTCTCAAGACCACTGCAGAAGCCGTTTTTAAAGGTGACCTCACTGACCCTGAAGGTTTCATTGAAGTTAGAAAATTGGCTTTAACATAAACAAAGTAGCCCCCCCCCCCACCACCACCCCCACACACACCTAACTGTGTTAACCCAAATCACACCAGTATCTTCTGGGATATCCGTAACGCCATTATTTATTTTGTAGGCCATGTACATCATTTTCACGGGTGGTCGGATCGCGGCCAAAGTCTGAACGATCCTTTGTATGTTGCTAAGATTTGAGCCAAATCAGCTCAGTAGTAGATACATTTCTGGATACCAAATGCATTACCACCTATGGGATGAGGATTAAACTATGATTCCGGAATTGATTGTAGTACAAAGGTTTTGTTTATGTCAAGAGAGATCTCGTCTGTCTGGATAAATGTTTGAATATTTAACACTTTAATGGTTAAATTTGGTAACAAAAATCAGCATATCTCCTTACTGCATGTTCATCTGCAGGTCATGAGAATTATATTTTTGAAAATTTACCACTAGAATGACTGGCTCCATTATCAAGTCATCCAGTCCAGTGATAAGTTTTCAAAAATTAATCTCTTGACCATGATCATGCATGCTAGAACCCCATATTGATTTGGTTATTGCTGTACAAGAAACATGAACTTTCAGTCTGATAAGCAAACATTTGCTTACCAGTAAATATTAACTACAGAGCGAGCAAGATCACCCTCCACCTAATGACGAATTTTCCGTATGAAACATGGCCATGTTGTGGAAGCCTAATGTACGGTTACAAACTTTCCTATTAAAATTTGAACCAAATTGGTTGACTGATCACAGCCAACATCTGAAAATTCTCTTCACAGTATCAGCCTTTATTGTGTTAACATTTTATCCAAATTTGATCAGTAATTTTTAGCACACCCATTCTGAAGGGACAAGTGACTAAGCGGGCTTATACCATGGTGACCTTTGCCTCTGTCGCCTGCCCATCTATACTTCTTTTTATGAAAATACTTCTGGCCATTAACCACCGATATTAATCAAATTGTGCTTAGATAGCTCTATGATAGTAGGCTTCCCACAATTTATCCAGAAATTTGATTGGTAAATTTTCCAATGGCCACCTGAAGATTTGACCTGGACATCTTGGATTTTACTATAATTTTTTTTAATCTTTCAAAACGTATAATTAAATCTTCTTAAAAATGACAAAATTTTAACCAAGCTTGGCTGGCATGACCTTAAACCGCATGGAATTTTTTGATACAAACTATTACTTGATTGGTTGATTTTTACAATGGCTATCTAGGATTTCAAAAATATTTCAAAACACATTTTTGTCTTAAAGATGACAGTATGTTTCAACAAGACCTGTATGTATTTACCTCTAAGATGCTACATTATATGATCATGACGTATGGAGAGGCGAATGGTTGCTCTCCCCTTGGCTAAGGTTAATTCTAGGCGAACATCTCATAGATTGCCTATATTGTTTAGTAACGATGATAGAATATAGAGGCGAGAACTAACACTACTCGCTTCACTGGTTTAAATTTAAATTCAGGAGAGCAGGTGATTACTCCGCTTCGAAATTCTCATGGAGAGACATGTATGATTCTTGACATTTATACAGAATCTGGTTGTTAAATCTTTTGTGCTCATTTTGGATTTCTGAAATTAGGAATGAAATTTGGTAAAAAATACTTATCAGTAATTAATACATTTTACTACTGGGCCGATTTCAATCAAACTTGACTGCTATAGTGTTAGGCATCCGAATAGAATATACATAAAATTGATTGGTGGATTTATTTCAGCAGCTATCTTGGGTTTCCAGAAATCCCCCCAAAATTGTTTAACCCTTTAATGGTCATGCCAGCCAAAACCGGCCTGTTATGGTCTTGAGGAATGTCCATTTACAGACCAAGAGAAGACAATTTTGAAAATTTACCACTGGAATGACTGGCTTTATACCCGAGCCAGTCATTCCAGTGATAAATTTTCAAAAGTTGTATTCTCTTGGCCTGTAAATAGACATTCAATAGGCAGATATTAAAATCTTTTGACCAAATTTGACCATTAAAGGGTTAACATGTTACTCTTACAAATCTCTGGCCACAATGTGTGCTTTTAAAACTAAAAACTATTGCTAGCAACAGTACTCCAGGTGAGCGATACTGAGCTCCAAGCGCGCTATCAGATCTGAATGCAATACCTTATTACCTCTACAGGGCAAGGGTAATGAGACAAACATGATAAGCCTACAGGTACAATAACTGAAGCACTAGTGTCTCCATATATTGAAAGTAAAACGACTAAAGGTGACAAGATGATTGAATTCTGTTTAGTCAAAGCATAATAATTAGGATATTAATCCTTTATCTCTCACAGACCAGCTATTACCGATTTGTTATAATGTAGGGGAGATTCTGTTGAATATTTTGAAACTAATTTGACTGGGAACTTTTGCTCTCTATGGCAACAACAACTTCCAGTCAAATTATTAGCTTCAAAATATTCACAAAATCATTATTGAATAGCTCTTGATATCGAGAGGCTGTAATTAAAAAGGTCAGATCTTTATGAAAGTAGATACACCGATGTATATTTTAGAAAGAATAATGCTGCAAGCTATTCAAGACAATAACAGTTTAAAAGCAGTATTATTTCAAAATATGTCTCAGTTTGAATTCTTGTTCACTTAAATAGTAGACTTCTGAAAGTGCTTCAATATCCTTCATATCAATTCAACAAACTCGGGGAACATGCTTCATACATGTATTTCAACATCTCTCTTTAACTGTCCTTTCTTTTGCAGGTCTGGGATAGTCGTGTTACTCATGTACTGAAGTCTTCTGTAGCAGAGTGTCAGTCTTACCCTGAGAGTGACACTGCCCTTGAGGAAATCTGTGATTTTAGGTGGTTTAACCATTTATCTAGAAGACTAGACCCACTTTCTGAGATAACGACGTGTCATGTGCATAACTTTGCTCAGTTGAATATGTGATGTTATAGTGTGTGCTTTAGTAAGAACTGGTGTAATCCCCTGGTAGGATGAGAACTATCGCAATGTCGGACACTCAGTGTGGAGGCTTCCTTCAGTGACACACACCTATTATTGATAACCTACTGAACAATATGTAGTATTCACACATGCGACTACATTTCACTCACTGTCTGCAGATTTGATTTATATGGGGCAAAATTCGGTACATATTGTGCTTTAATCACCAGTCGGAATTCTACTGTCTATGACTCTATGTTCTGAGAATATTATCATATATATACTGTTGCGATACAACAGATTTAATAATCTTTCACAATAAAAACTTTTATTATTGCTTAAATGGTCAAATTTCATTATTAGTCATTTGAAATTGGTGAAATTATCATTAATTTCAAAGATTTGTGTCAATCAACGCTACCTCCAGAACACCCACCATAATATATTATAATTTAAAGAAATGAAAAGATGAACATCGAAATGTTGTTGATTGGTACCATCATAGAGGAATAAACCTATTAACTCCAGTAAAATACCAGAGATGAATCAGAATAACTTAAAACGATGTTTCTAAACATAGACATTAACCATGTATTTATCTGAATAATCGGAGCAATCATTTTACCCATATTGCAAACAATCAAAGATGTAAGTGGACGTAAGTGCCTATCAGTGGGGTTTAAGTGCCACGCAAATAGTATTCCATTTGTGCATTGATACCTTTAACAGAGCTTATTTACTGGTGCAATACTGCTGATTATTTTGAAAACAATCTGACTGGAAGTAGTTGCTAGCAGCAGCAAGGATTCTCAGTCAAAATGTTTTCCAGTTGGCTAGTAAAATTTTCACTGATTGTTTCTATGGTCACAAAATGATGCCAGCGAATAATTTGAAACCATTTTCACTGAAATTCTTTGCTGCATATACCAGTGGCCTGTCAAATTGTTTTCAGAATAGTTTCAGGTATTTTATATCGCTTTTACTAGCAGATATACTAGTAGCTCACTGTTATATAACAAGTACAATAATAACAGGACCGCTTGTAAAAAGGAACAGAATTAGATTTATCTCTCCTCGCGCATCTGAGCATTGGGAGGCATATTAAGGTAGTTTAGTTGCTTTAAGTTATTCTGATTCATTGTATCTTCTTTACTGGTGATAGTAGTTACATTACTCTATGGTGTTACCAATCAACACCATTTGGAAGCTCCCTTTTCCTTTACCGTAACCACATGCATCAAGTGTGAGCAAGATTTATCCATGATGTTTTGTTGTCCATGATTCTCTTAATTCTTTTGGTTTTATCCATGAAACTCCAGTATCAGTCTGACAGTCTATAGCTTTTTTCAAGGGGGTTAATACAATATAAGAAAGCTGTTGGATATTCAGCAAATAATTTTACCGGAAGGCAGTGTTAGCATAATCCTTTCATTGACAAATCCCTGAAAAAATTAATTCTGTACGACATAAAACTTATTCTGTTGAATATTTTGAAATTGATTTAACTGGAAGTTGTTGTTTCCTAAGGCAGCAACAGTTTCTAGTCAGATAATTTCAAAATATTCAACAGTTTTCCTCTATGGTTGCCTTGAAAATTAGATATGGTGAATTCATCCGTGAAAGGGTTAAAGCAAACGGGTCAGAAAAGCATAGCACAATGAAAGCGTGGGCCTTCACAGTACACTCAGGTATTAGTAGTCATTCTATGTGAAATCATAGCACAATGAAAGCATGGGCCTTCACAGTACACTCAGGTAATAGTACAGTCGTTCTATGTGAAATTATAGCACAATGAAAGCATGGGCCTTCACAGTACACTCAGGTATTAGTACAGTTGTTCTATGTGAAATCATAGCACAATGTAAGCATGGGCCTTCACAGTACACTCAGGTATTAGTACAGTCATTCTATGTGAAATCATAGAAGATTGTTGTTGCATCAACTATTGAAATTACTATGATTCTTGTGCATGGCTAAATTTCTATAAACTGAGAATATTCGGAATATCAGATCATTATTAACTCGCCTGACCTGTAGGCCCAAGTGAGCCTATGCCATGGTGTTCGTCCGTCGGTCAAATTGCATATCCTGGGTCAGCTTATGCAATGGTAATTCGGTTGTAATGAATAACCTGGACAAATTTGCACAATATTCATGTCGTTGATACATGTATATTTTTCAATTGGGCCGCTATGGCGTCAAAAGTGTCTGTTTTTGAAGCAATGTTGCCAACTGAAAGCTTTTACTGTTTGAGATTTAGCTTTGACCTCAAAATTGGTGCACATATTCAGGACCCCATAGACAAACATTCGGCCAGTTGAACCAGAGTTATTCACAGTGTCCAATTTGAAGAAATTGTTGCTGAAAGCTGTTGCATTGTGATTTTTACCCAAAAGAAGTCGAAGCACTCCATTCTCATATTAACCCTTGTGTCTGGCGATGCAGGTAAAAAATCATGACAGTTATGGCCGATTATGAGATAAATGCTGACAAATTGAGCTTATGCCGTGGTGCTCAGCTGTCTGTAAAATCGCATCTTCTATGACCAATTTCAGGCAAATTTGTCTGGGAGAATCTTATCGTGTTAGCAGGGCTCGATTATAAGACTAACCTGTTAACCCGAGGATAGTAGAATTTCATATGGGCTAGTAAAACTGCACCTGCACTAACCTGTCTGGGTTAGTTGCTCTCAAAAGAGGAAATACAAAAAAATACTATTCTAATGTCATTATGTTGAGTACCCACCAAAGGCAGCAACGGCTTTCCAGACAAACTAATTTCAAAATATTCAACGGCTTCTCTGTATCGGTGATTGGATTAAAGAAGTGATCAGCTTTGAGCTTACAAACATTGGGTTAGTGAAGTTTGCTGCGGGATAGTAAAATCAATGATGCACTATCCTGTCTAGTTTAGTAGAACAAATCCTTAAAATCTACCCCTGGGTGTTAGGCTCCAGAACATCTCTTCAGAATTCTGATTGATCCATAAATTGATTGGTGAAAATCTTAGATTTTGTAAATGATTTACTGGAAATTGTCAAAATGCATCTCCTTGGTGGATTTCAACAAAATTAGGCCATAAGAACCGTATGGTGCTACGCTTCTGAGTTCAGAACTTCGATTAGTCAGTTTTGGGGTGAAAATCTTGGATTCTATGAAAAAGTTCCCGGAAATTGTCAAAATGCATCTCCTCAGCCGCTTGGTTGATTTTAACCAAGTTTAACTAGATGGACCCTATGGTGGTACACTCCAGAAGTTCTATTCAGAAATTTGATTGGTCAGATGTCTCATCCGTAACCATTTACACCTCAAATTCTTCAAAATAAGTATCAATTTTCTCATAGAAAATGTCCATTTGCAGGTTGAGATTATTTTTGAAAATTTATCACTGGAATGACTGGCTTGATTATCGAGCCAGTCATTCCAGTAGTAAATTTACAAAATAGCATTCTACTGGAGTCCTGGTCTGAAAATGGACATTTCTCAGATCTACCACAGAAGCAATTTTTTGGGTGGCGCGAGTATTATTGGGTTAATCAATTCCCAGTTTTAACCAAATTCGGCCAGGAGTACCCCATATTGAGTGACTGGAATTTTAACTGATCCATTTTCAGGTGAACATCTTGTTCTTGAAAATGACATCACAGGAAGTGCTTACGGTTCAAGCTGAAACTCCTGATATTTCATCGATAACTAAGGGTGATTAAAGTTTGTTCAAAAGAAATTGATCAGTGATAAAACATGGCTGTCATGGACCAATCATAATTTACTGTTTGGTGGCCATGTTGGTTCTTTATTGGTTCAATGGAACCTTTCATTCGATCTGATTGTGCATTATCAGTGTTCACTACAGGTAGGCAACTATTGGGTGCATGAGACAAGAGTCAAGAAGATTGCCAATGTTTCCTCCTGTGGTAAGATAATCCACCACTGAGCCGTGAACTGGGTTCGTCGTTTAAGTAGTCGATTGTTGAGAACCATGCCACTCCCTTAAATTTGATTTTAAATTATTTGTTTGTTTGATATATTTATCATGTCGATATTTTCAAGGTAACATTCATGATTTATGCCAGGTTTACAATTCTATCAGTGTTCACTCAAGGAGCTTAAACTTATATAAGCCTATAGGCTCAGCTTTAGCCCATTTCCCAGATGTGTTGGCTTTCAAGATTCAAAATTATTATCATAACAACTACATTTTTTACATAGGCTTTTATCTTTAAAAAGGAAATAGTGTATGATTTCCAAAAATTTAAAAGCCAAATCATACTTGAGAAATGGGATATCTATAAAGAAATCCATAAGTTTTAAGTTTATGAAAAGTCAGTTATTGACCCATTCACTACTGGTAAGCAATTATCCCATTTAATTACTAAATGCCAATTTATCAATGTTCAAACAGTTTGGACACATTGACAAATTGACATTTAATAACTACATAATATTTTGATGGCAATTTGATATAAATGTGTTGGTGCCGATGATTTTGACAGATTTCATTTTTACAGAACCTCGAGAAAATTAATTTCAGATAAAGGGGTTTCCTTCTTTCGTGTTTATTATTGCTCTTTAATATGTATGAGCTGAAAGAATGCGGGTTTTATCCAATCATTATCGCGATTCCGGCATTCCTGTGAAGGAATCGTTTAGTGGACTCGATTTACCCGTTTGTTGCTGGAAAGAAGATACGACGAACCTTCGATTCGCGCAATGCTAAATGCTAGCGGGATGGATTGGCGATTGAGCTGTCGCTAAAAATCGTTTAATATTAGAAAATATATTCTAATATGTACAGCGGGATTTTAGAACACGATTCACAATTCTTTTTTATATGAGAATCAATAGTATGACGCATTTTTCTAGCGTTGAATGTGAAAATTCATGTATTTTTAACACATGTATGCCTACCACCGAGACCCCCGAAATCTCAATACTATCTCTCGGCAAACATTGCCAAAGTTTAATCTGATGGAAATTAATCAAAGGATAAATTATTCACGTGTGTTTCGATATCGTACTACGCATCTTTGTGTCATTTTAACAAAATTAATTGCATAAATATATCTAAATGCAACTCTTCTCCTTGCCAGTCGGACTAAATAACACGTTAATGACTAGAGGGAATTCCCTCGTCCCTTCCACTTGTGACGCGTGTCACATGGTGCGTTTCACCGGTTTTACGGAACTTGCCGAGTGATATTAGGAAGCAGCAAAAGGCATAATTTCCAACCTTTATAATCACGTTCTTCTAGCATACACGTTTTAAAAAGAATAAAAGTGCATGATAACATGTTAATCTAGCATCACTCTATCTGTTTTCAAAAGAAAATGCCAGCCATGATCCACACTTTAAGAAGACAACAGGTACCTAGGCGACTCCATCAATGTCGACGATTTTCGAACAGCGTGACAATTTAATGAAAATTCAAATAAATATTACGACAAGAATGTACGTTTTCTAGAAAGATACAACCTGCCCCTGGGATGATTTTCCTTTTCCTTCCGTAACCGAAAAATGTTTTAAATAGCAAATAACAAGACTATATTTTGTGTAAGCAAAATAGATGAATGACTGTAATCAAGAATTAACTCATTACCTGGGGCTTACGGTAATTCCCGTACACAGCTTGAGCAGGTCCATGGTGTGTGCAAAGTTTTAATAGTTTATTTTGAGCAAAAGACTAGATAATAGACATTATCATAATAGTACATTTGGTAAGTATTATTTGAAGTAGAATATGTCATATGATCGATGGATAAATAGGAAAGATCCATTGATCACGCAGTTTCACAGATATTTAAATATGCTTCTAACAGTAGTGTAAAGTCAAGATGAATACCAGCCAGTTGAACAATCTTTGCTCTCTCTGCCCTAAGGATGATTCATGTTGAATTTAAGTGAAATCAACACAACTATTCTTCACATATTATTTAACCCTTTAACCCTCAAATTTATTTAATAAAATTTCAGTTTTCTCATAGAAAATGTACATTTGCAGAGCTAAAGAACTTTTTGAAAATTTACCACTGGAATGACTGGCTCGGTTATCGAACCAGTCATTGCAGTGGTAAATTTTCAAAAATTGTCTTCTTTTGGTCTGCCCAGGGGCATTTCTCAAGACCACTGCAGTAGCTATTTTAGTTGATATATGTGTTAGTGTTAAAGAAAGGATTTATTACAGACAGATAGACGACGGACAGGTCAACTCATAAGCTGAATTGTCCATTCAGGTCAGGTGAGCTGCTAGTATCTTAAGAAGTGAATGACTGACCTGTTGTTGTCGGATGCGGCGAGCCAGTCAAAGCATTTCTCTCACTACCAATAGAACTCGTGTCACAAGCAGTGCCACTTTCAAACGCTTTGCTCCGAGCAACTTCATGCAACACGTCCATACTGTGTCGCTTACTAGAAGACAAACCTCGAGGCACATCTGCCGCTGTATCTTCCATACTGTGTACACTCTCAGTATCCTCGGATGATGTCTGCTGTAATGAGTTTGATGAGCCTGTATTGCCGGGGGATGCCATTGATTGCTTTAACTCATTTAACTTTGTAGCCATCACATTCGTGGCAGACTTTAAAAATCCACCAAATGAGTCTTTACTGCGGCGCAAACTTTGTGTTCGACGAAATGCAAATTCTTTAACTTTTTCTGCTTGAGGCGAAAGTCCATCGAGTGAAGCCTGTTGTGCGAGTTGTCTAAATGGTAATGTCCACGCGGCTGATTGTGATTTTTCTGTTGAGCTTAAACCTTCAGGTGTACTATAAGCTCGACTTATGTCTATTAATTTCCTTCCCAAACTAGCAGAAAGAGCACTAACAGGGCTTTGTACAGCACTGTACGAACCGATGGTGGCAGATTTTTCTTTTCTTGAGCTCATCGGAATGGACTTGTTATTATCCAACTCATCAAGGGATTTACTTGAGAACTTATCATCTTTGAACATGGAATTCATGTCATCATGTACTGAAAGCTCCCGCGAGGACTGCGGTGACGTGAACAGCACAGTCTCCATATGGTCAGACTTCATTGAAATTGTCAGCCCAGATAAATCAGTGTTTATATCCAACATACCTAACGGGTCATTTTCAGTCACAGGTGTTCCTAATCTATGACAAGGACTACCTGTTTGTGAGGATGGAGATGATGAGTTTGATTGCACTAGGCTAATATTATGGTCTGTACTATCTGGCTTATCTCCATTAGGAATTACATGAGTGAGATCTGGAACTATTGTCACACTATCAGTTAGTACAGGTATGGCTGAGTGATCAGGACTTCTCCTCGAGTCTGTGTATGCTTGTCCTACTTCAGTCAAACTAACACCACTGTCTGCTTTATTACTGTAACTGCCACTATTAGTGTCTGTAGATTTCATGCCATCATCCGTCAGCTCCCCTGCATACTGCTGAATCATGTCTGTCGCTACAATGTCATCAACATGCTCTAACCGCTGATCACATGATGCGTCCCGAGGATGAGAAGCAATGGCAGGAAATATGCCATCAGAATCTGTATCACAGTCTTCTAAATCATCGTACTCAGTGGATCCGCCGCTCTGTGCAGCAAACAATCGCTTATGAATTCTGTCAGCCCTCATTTTCTTGCTCTGATCACTCAGAGGCTGATGCGGTCGTCGACTAAACATGCTATTTGAGCGTCTTTTCAAGTTGATCAGATGTGCGCCAGTGCTCCCAGTACTTTTATGTCTCCGTCTCATGGGCTCTTCATCAAAGCTGAGTAGACTTAAGCTCTGGTGAGGAGCAAAGAGACTGTCATGCAGAGTAGACTGGCTAACCATCAAGAGGCCGGCCACGTGACCCACTGCAATATTAAACAGTAAAATATCAGCAAAATTTAATGACAATGTTCTAGAAAATTTACATATCTTTCCCCTGACTAAAGACTGATGTATCCTCAGACAGTACAACATCCTGAAGACAGTACAGCATCCTCAGACAGTATAACACCCTCAGACAGTACACCGTCCTCAGACAGTACAACATCCTCAGACATTATAACATCCTCAGACAGTACAACATCCTCAAACAGTACACCATCCTCAGACAGTATAACATCCTCAGACAGTACACCATCCTTAGACAGTACACCATCCTCAGACAGTACACCATCCTCAAGCAGTATAACATCCTCAGACAGTACAACATCCTCAGACAGTACACCATCCTCAGACAGTATAACATCCTCAGACAGTACACCATCCTTAGACAGTACACCATCCTCAGACAGTACACCATCCTGAGACAGTATAACATCCTCAGACAGTACAACATCCTCAGACAGTACAACATCCTCAGACAGTACACCATCCTCACACAGTACGCCATCCTCAGACAGTACACCATCCTCAGGCAGTATACCATCCTCAGACAGTATAACATTCTCAGACAGGACAACATCCTCAGAGAGTATAACATCCTCAGACAGTACACCATCCTCAGACAGTATACCATCCTCAGACAGTACACCATCCTCACACACCATCCTCAGACAGTATACCATCCTCAGACAGTACAACATCCTCAGACAGTATAACATCCTCAGACAGTACACCATCCTCAGACAGTATAACATCCTCAGACAGTACAACATCCTGACAGTACAACATCCTCAGACAGTACAACATCCTCAGACAGTACAACATCCTCAGACAGTACACCATCCTCAGACAGTACACCATCCTCAGACAGTATAACATCCTCAGACAGTACACCATCCTCAGACAGTACACCATCCTCAGACAGTATAACATCCTCCGACAGTACACCATCATCAGACAGTACACCATCCTCAGACAGTACAACATCCTCTGACAGTACACCATCATCAGACAGTATAACATCCTCCGACAGTACACCATCATCAGACAGTACACCATCCTCAGACAGTACACCATCCTCAGAGAGTACACCATCCTCAGAGAGTACACCATCCTCAGACAGTACAGCATCCTCAGACAGTACAACATCCTCAGACAGTACAACATCCTCAGACAGTACACCATCCTCAGACAGTACACCATCCTCAGAGAGTACACCATCCTCAGACAGTACAACAACCTCAGACAGTACACCGTCCTCAGACAGTACAACAACCTCAGACAGTACACCATCCTCAAACAGTACACCATCCTCAGACAGTACAGCATCTTCAGACAGTATAACATCCTCAGACAGTACACCATCCTCGGACAGTACAATCAAACTTAAACTGTGTGGTAACGCCCATCACCAGTTAAGCTCCACCTAAACCTAGCTCGTGTTGGGATCGATCGATCCCTGAACTCCCTGACTATTCAGAAATCTATCCAGGTAACATGTTAAATATTGTGAAACTAATTTGACTGGGCACTGTTCAACAGAATGTTTATTAAATGGTAAAGACATACAATTCGTACGTGTGGGACTATTAAGCGCTAAAGATGGACTATTTTGAATCATTCATGACATCATGATTATGACGTCATCCTACACATCACTTATTTGATTATGACACCATATGACGTCCTATGCTAGATGGATAAACTTGGAAAGGTCCATTGCACATTGCGACATAAGATCCTATCCGCTCATAAACTGTTCCAGACCCAGATTACCATCAAGAATCAGCATTTGGATTTAATATCAACATCTATCATATATGTGTAAGTTTATCCAATTATCCATTGAATATTTATCACTAATCAATACCATTTCATGGACAAATCACTAAAAAAGTATATTCTTTACGAAATAAAACTTATTATGTTGAATATTTTGAAATTAATTTGACTTGAAGCAATGTCTTCCAATCAACTTAATTTCAAAATATTCAAGAGTTTTCCTGTATGGTATCATTCAAAATCAGATACTGAGAATTCATCTGTGAAAGGTTTAAGCAGTTTCAATAAGGGTGTCAATGACCTCTGATCAGCGGTATGCCAGGATTATTCTATCAGACATCAGTCATTAGTTTTGACTACTGTGAATGGTGATTATGGATTGTGACTTCTCAGCCTCACTTTGAAATCAGTGATGATTATTGGTTAAGTCACGGTTGAAATCAATGGACCTTTCCATTTTTAGCTATGCCCCGCCCATCACTAGCTAAGCTCCACCCACACCTCGCCGTGTTGGCATTGATCGATCCCCAAATACCCTAGCTATCAATTTCCTGAAAACTATACAGGGAAGCTGTTGAATATTTTGTAACTAATTTGACTGGGCGCTGTTGCTGCCTATGGCAGCAACAGCGCCCAGTCAAATTAGTTTCAAAATATTCAACAGAATATTTATTAAATAGTAAAAGCAAACAATTTGTACAACAACGCATAGACCGCCATCAAATATGCGTTTGTGACGTACTTATCGACGTCATTCATGATGATGTCATTCTACACATCACGCAGTTCGTTATGATGTCATATGATGGGTGGGTACTCTGGAAAGGTGAATTCTAACTGACTTTACTCATGCTCAATAATAAGCTTCCTACTTGATCAGGCAAATTGTCATTCAGGCTGTGATGAAGACCAGTTTTGCTCACACACAGGTGTTTTAGCATAATCACACCCAGGTGTTTTAGTATAATCACACCCAGGTGTTTTAGTATAATCACACCCAGGTGTTTAGTATAATCACACCCAGGTGTTTTAGTATAATCACACCCATGAGTTTTAGTATAATCATACCCAGGTGTTTTAGTATAATTACACCCAGGTGTTTTAGTATGATCACACCCAGGTGTTTTAGTATAGTCACACCCAGGTGTTTTAGTATAATCACACCCAGGTGTTTTAGTATAACGACAATCTTTTAGCCATGTTCCTTAGTTAGTCTGATAGTTAAAAGTTTATTTTGAGCTGTATCTAAAAAAATAATTGATCCGATTTGGCTCAAATTTTAACACAACAAAGGAACTTTCCTGGCAAGCAGATTTTCTGACATTGGCCGTGATCCGAATAAAAGAACCCAGATTTGGCTCGAATCAAATTCTGTGTCTGTGGATATCTTGTAAACTATTGGTCCAATTTTGCACAGACTTTAACACAGGAATGGTGTGATCAGACATTAGGGCTCCATAACTTTGGGGGGGGGGGGTATCTGAAAAACATCTGCAAAATCCGAACAAATTTGAAAGATCCGAAAAAACCCTGAATACAAAATTTTTATCGGCCGTGTTTTAAATCCAAATATATAGTTATTCAAGAAATCAAGGGGATAACTCAGGTGATTACAGTCAGTTTTTAGCACATCTAATTCTATTTAAAGTGTGAATGACACGACTGGTATAACTCTGCATAAATAGATCGCACGTGTGTCAATATTTCATAAAATACACACCAACACCCTCAAAAAGTTCTCTGTTAATAACAAAAACAACTTTTGTTCAATATCTGACAGCTTGCCACCAACGCACTGATCGATTACCAACTCAAAATGTATCACATGTATGGGACGTAATCACGTTAATTTATTTGCTCAGGCGGTTCTTATAAGATGACATTTATCTCCCTTTCACAATAATTTCAATGAAAATTAGCAAATGTTGCAGGATTTTTCAAGACCTCTGATAACTAATTTAGAGGCTATATATAGGTCTATTTAATAAAGAAGAATTCCGCAGAATTAAATGTCTTGCCTGTCTCCTGTTTGTCACAGTGGCATTGACCTTGTGACCTCCGTGTTATCATGCTGCTTTCTAACATTATAGGTAACCATGTATTCAAGTTTAGTTCCAATAGGATTAACCAATCCCGAAATATAAATGATTTGCTGAATGGAAAAATGTAAGGTTGAAAAGGCAGAGGTCAAATAGCAATATTAGAATGGCATTGACCTTTGACCTAGTGCTCTGCATGTCACCATCCTGTAATCTCTTGGCATAAGCAGCCATGTACCCAAGTTGCGTTCCATTAGGGTTAAGCAATCCCAAAATATAGTATGATAAGATTTGCTAAGCCTAACAAGAACTCTGCAAACGGCGCATAATACCCCGACATTATGACAAACCAATGAATGAGAGCTTTCATCAAATATTTATTTCTTCCTCAGCCCCATCAGACCAGTCATCCTTATGAAGTGTTAAAGCGATCCATTAAACGGTCAAGGAGGTATCGTCCAAAAACCAATTTACAAGATGGCTGCCGCTGACTGGCAGCCATATTAGATTTTGGATTATCGTAAATTTTGATAATTTTCTTCACCAGACATATTCCAACGACCGTAGGAAGTGATCCAATAAATGAAATCCAGAAACCAACTTTCAAGATGGCAGCCCATGGCTGGCGGCCATTTTGGAGTTCGGATCATCATCAATTTCGATAGTTTCTTCGCCACACCTAGTCCAACCACCATATGAAGTTTCAAATGGATCTGATGAACGGCAACGGAGTTATCATTTGGAAACCAATTTTCAAGATGACCACCGGTGGCTGGCAGCCATACGGCAGAGTTCATATCATTGTCAATCTCGATAGGTTTCTTCCCCAGACGTAGTCGAACCACCCTATGAAATTTCATAGCGATCCGTTAAACGATAACGGAGTTATCATCTGGAAACCAATTTTCAAGATGGCCACCGGTGGCTGGTGGCCATCTTGGATTTCGGATCATTTTCGATTTCGATAGCTTTTTTCCTGACCTAGTCCAACCACGCTATGAAGGTTCACTGATCCGATAAACGGTAACGGAGTTATCATCTGGAAACCAATTTTCAAGATGGCCGTCTGTGGCTGGCGGCCATCTTGGATTTCGGATCATCATCGATTTCGATAGGTTTCTTCCGCAGACCTAGTCCAACCACTCTATGAAGTTTCAAAGCAATCCGATAAATGGTAACGGCGTTATCATCCCGAAACCGATTTTCAAGATGGCCATCTTGATCATCGTCGATTTCGATAGGTTTCTTCCCCAGGCCTAGACCCACCATTCTATGAAGTTTCAATGCGATCCGACAAACGGTAACAGAGTTATCATCCGGAAACCAATTTTCAAGATGGCCGCCGGTGGCTGGCAACCATCTTGGATTTTGGATCATTGTCGATTTCGATAGGTTTCTTCACAAGACCTAGTCCAATCACACTATGAAGTTTCAATATGATCCGACAAACGGTAACGGAGTTATTATCCGGAAACCACTCTGTCGCCTGCATGCCCGCCCAAATTATTTGGCGGGGTATAAAAACATTGAAAAATAACAAAACTTTGTAGAGGTCAGAATGACCATGACCTTTGACGTTGTGACTTCAGTGTCAGCATGCTGCTTCCTAACATTATAGGTAACCATTGTATCCAAGATTAGTTCCAATAGGATTAACCAATCCCGAAAGATAAGCCAAGAAGTGTTGTGTCCCGAGACCTTTGATCTTGTGACCTCAGTATGATCATGCTGCTTCCTAACAGCAACCACATAGCCAAGTTTACTTGCAATAGGATTAATTTGCCAAACGCAAAAACTTAACATTGTTGGCTCTGTCGTCGTCGGAAAACTGACACATATATCTCGTTTTCTGCTTTGCAGGCGAGACAAAAATAAACATGTATGAGCATATTCAGCAGGAAAAACTGTACTAGAACCAATTACAAATATTGTGTATACTAAAGGCAATTTCGACGACACCACTTTCGATGTCGTAACTGGAGCAACGCGTTATACAGTTGGATTATCGATTGGCAAAATCGAAAAAGTTGAAATCAGAATTCCCGTTTTGCGCATTTTGAAATTTGCATTTCTTGCTTATTTCTTACTGAATGCTTGCACAATTTATATGTGGGCGACGGATTTTGATTGTGTTTCAACTATATTGTATACTGGCTATTAAAATTGTGTTTGCAAATGGAAGTCTTATGCAGAGGCAAATATTTTCAAAATTTTAATTGAATACATGCAGGCGAGCTGAAGCTATATAGCGGAGACGAAATATTTGATTTTTCAAGAAATCAAGGGGATAACTCTGGGAATTACTGGCAGATTCCGACAGTATGAAATCCCAGACACGGTCTCGTGTGGAGGCATATATTTCGTAAATTTGACCTGAATCTATACATACCAATATCACCTTTCAAGGTGTCATACGAGGCAGTATGGTGTGATGCTGATGCTAATGAACCTCTAACGATACTGCCTACACGCGGCCGTGAAACACAGGCTGCTTCAGACTCAACCACACGCTCATCTGTAAGCATTATGAGAGAATACAAACAACAAATTGTACCATTAGGGGAGAATACAAACAACAAATTGTACCATTAGGGGAGAATACAAACAACAAATTTTACCATTAGGGGAGAATACAAACAACAAATTGAACCATTAGGGGAGAATACAACCAACAAATTGTACCATTAGGGGGAGAATACAAACAACAAATTGTACCATGAGGGGAGAATACAACCAACAAATTGTACCATTAGGGGAGAGTACAAACAACAAATAGTACCATTAGGGGAGAGTACAAACAACAAATTGCACAATTAAGGGAGAAAACAAACAACAAATTGTACCATTAGGGGAGAGTACAAACAACAAATTGTACCATTAGGGGAGACTACAAACAAATTGTGCCATTAGGGGAGAAAATAAACAATAAATTGTACCATTAGGGGAGAATACAAACAACAAATCGTACCATAAGGGGAGAAAACAAACAACAAATGGTACCATTAGGGGAGAATACAAACAACAAATTGTACCATTAGGGGAGAATACAAACAACAAATTGTACCATTAGGGGAGAGTACAAACAACAAATAGTACCATTAGGGGAGAGTACAAACAACAAATTGTACCATTAGGGGAGAATACAAACAACAAATTGTACCATTAGGGGAGAATACAAACAACAAATTGTACCATGAGGGGAGAGTACAAACAACAAATTGTACCATATGGGGAGAATACAAACAACAAATTGTACCATGAGGGGAGAATACAAACAACCAATTGTACCATTAGGGGATTAAAACAAACAACAAATTGTACCATTAGGGGAGAGTACAAACAACAAATTGTACCATTAGGGGATAAAACAAACAACAAATTGTACCATTAGGGGAGAGTACAAACAACAAATTGTACCATTAGGGGATAAAACAAACAACAAATTGTACCATTAGGGGATAAAACAAACAACAAATTGTACCATTATGGGAGAATACAAACAACCAATTGTACCATTAGGGGAGAATACAAACAAATTGTACCATTAGAGGAGAGTACAAACAACCAATTGTACCATTAGGGGATAAAACAAACAACAAATTGTACCATGAGGGGATAAAACAAACAACAAATTGTACCATTAGGGGAGAATACAAACAACAAATCGTACCATAAGGGGAGAAAACAAACAACAAATGGTACCATTAGGGGAGAATACAAACAACAAATTGTACCATTAGGGGAGAATACAAACAACAAATTGTACCATTAGGGGAGAGTACAAACAACAAATAGTACCATTAGGGGAGAGTACAAACAACAAATTGCACAATTAAGGGAGAAAACAAACAACAAATTGTACCATTAGGGGAGAGTACAAACAACAAATTGTACCATTAGGGGAGACTACAAACAAATTGTGCCATTAGGGGAGAAAATAAACAATAAATTGTACCATTAGGGGAGAATACAAACAACAAATCGTACCATAAGGGGAGAAAACAAACAACAAATGGTACCATTAGGGGAGAATACAAACAACAAATTGTACCATTAGGGGAGAATACAAACAACAAATTGTACCATGAGGGGAGAGTACAAACAACAAATTGTACCATATGGGGAGAATACAAACAACAAATTGTACCATGAGGGGAGAATACAAACAACCAATTGTACCATTAGGGGATTAAAACAAACAACAAATTGTACCATTAGGGGAGAGTACAAACAACAAATTGTACCATTAGGGGATAAAACAAACAACAAATTGTACCATTAGGGGAGAGTACAAACAACAAATTGTACCATTAGGGGATAAAACAAACAACAAATTGTACCATTAGGGGAGAATACAAACAACCAATTGTACCATTAGGGGATAAAACAAACAACAAATTGTACCATGAGGGGAGAATACAAACAACCAATTGTACCATTAGGGGATAAAACAAACAACAAATTGTACCATGAGGGGATAAAACAAACAACAAATTGTACCATTATGGGAGAATACAAACAACAAATTGTACCATTAGGGGAGAATACAAACAAATTGTACCATTAGAGGAGAGTACAAACAACCAATTGTACCATTAGGGGATAAAACAAACAACAAATTGTACCATGAGGGGATAAAACAAACAAATTGTACCATTAGGGGAGAATACAAACAACAAATCGTACCATAAGGGGAGAAAACAAACAACAAATGGTACCATTAGGGGAGGATACAAACAACAAATTGTACCATTAGGGGAGAATACAAACAACAAATTGTACCATGAGGGGAGAGTACAAACAAATTGTACCATTAGGGGAGAATACAAACAAATTGTACCATTAGGGGAGAGTACAAACAACCAATTGTACCATTAGGGGATAAAACAAACAACAAATTGTACCATGAGGGGAGAGTACAAACAACAAATTGTACCATTAGGGGATAAAACAAACAACAAATTGTACCATTAGGGGAGAATACAAACAACAAATTGTACCATTATGGGAGAATACAAACAACAAATTGTACCATTAGGGGAGAATACAAACAAATTATACCATTAGAGGAGAGTACAAACAACAAATTGTACCATTAGGGGAGAAAACAAACAACAAATTGTACCATTAGGGGAGAATATAAACAAATTGTACCATTAGGGGAGAGTACAAATAACAAATTGTCCCATTAGGGGAGAGTACAAACAACAAATTGTACCATTAGGGGAGAGTACAAATAACAAATTGTCCCATTAGGGGGAGAGTACAAATAACAAATTGTACCATTAGGGGAGAGTACAAACAACAAATTGTACCATTAGGGGAGAGTACACACAACAAATTGTACCATTAGGGTAGAGTACAAACAACAAATTGTACCATTAGGGGAGAATATAAACAAATTGTACCATTAGGGGAGAGTACAAATAACAAATTGTTCCATTAGGGGAGAGTACAAACAACAAATTGTACCATTAGGGGAGAAAACAAACCACACATTGTACCATTAGGGGAGAGTACAAACAACAAATTGTACCATTAGGGGAGAAAACAAACCACACATTGTACGATTAGGGGAGAGTACAAACAACAAATTGTACCATTAGGGGAGAGTACACACAACAAATTGTACCATTAGGGGATAAAACAAACAACAATGCGTGCCATTAGAATAGAATACAAATAACGAAGTCCACCATCATTATAGAATACAAAATGCCACTGTGAGGCAGTTTTACAGCAACATACCACGTTTTCCCATGTTTCAGGTAATAATTCTGAGCACAGGTATTACACCTATATGCTGAATTCAACTTCCCTATAGCTGATCCACAATTTCAGCTTAGTTGTTGGTAATATTGTGAATGGCTTCTTGGCCTAGAGATCTGGTTTAGACAGTTTTCAAATTCCAGTTCCGATGCTGCAATATATATATATATATATATATATATATATATATATATATATATATATATATATATATATATATAGCCAAATTTGCAGGCATGTTTCGTCAATGTAATGTCTCGCTGATCACGAAGAAATGCGAATTATTTCTTGCATTTCTTGGCCACACGCTTACTGCATGTGAAAATGCATTTTTTTATGCACTGGCCCACATTGGCGGGTAGCGAAGGCAAAAATTCACCATATTGTAAAAGCAGATAACGAACGTTAACAGAAAACGCTTAAAAGTTTACCCTACCGAACATGGGCCGCCACCCAGGGCAACCCGAAAATCAGCGCAATGAAGCAATGGGAAGACTCGCTGCTGGGCAGAGCGTTCGCGCTGTTGCTCTACATTTTAATGTTCACGCCTCAACCATTTCCCGTCTCCGCCAACGTGAGCAGGAAACGGGACATGTTAATGACCGACCACGATCTGGCAAACCGAGAGCAACAACACCACGATAAGACCGCTACTTAGTGATGTCATCACGACGTCACAGGTTTGAGACTGCGCCGCGGCTGTCCCGTAATATGCACACCACTACCGGCACTAGTGTATGCACAAACTGTGCGAAACAGACTCCATGATGCTGGACTGCATGCCCGTCGTCCACTTGTTGCTGTTCCGCTTACAGAGCGTCACATCGAGAATCAGTTTACATGGGCAAGAACTCATCAGCGATGGCGTGCTCAACAATGGAGGCATGTTTTGTTCAGTTGAGGTTTTGTGTGGATGTGGCGGATGGTAGGCAACGGGTTTGGCGACGTTTAGGAGAACGGTAGGATGCAGCCAACATCATTCAGCACGACAGATTCGGAGGCGGCAGTGTCACGGTGTGGACTGGAATCCATGAAAATGGCAAAACATATCTTATTGTGATTCGCGGAAATTTAACGGCTCAATGTTACTGTGAAGAAGTTGTTGCCCCTATATGTCATCCCTTTATGCAGCATCATGCAGACTTTATGTTCCAGCAAGACAATTCCCGTCCTCATTCAGCTAGGGTCACCAGTGATTTCCTTGAGGCTAAGAACGTTCCGGTGTTGGACTGGCCAGCACGATCACCGGACCTGTCTCCTATCGAACACGTGTGGGACATTCTTGGCCGCATGGTGCGTGAGAACATCCACATCTTCACAACGTGCGGGAGCTGGAAGCTGCACTGCTCCAGGAATGGGATGCGATTCCTCTTCGTGACATCAGGTGCTTAATTCGAAGCATGAGAAAGCGATGTACGGCGGTGGTTAATGCGCGTGGATGTCACAACCGGTATTGACAGCTCAGTGTCATTATTTAAATTGGACCCTTCCGTTGAATGATGCCGTGTTAAAAGGCGCGATGCTAGCATTACAGTAACAAGAGACTGTTGTTCAAATTGGAAAATGACCTATTAATTAAATAATATATTTGAATCAATTTATTGTTTTTGTTAAATAACATTTATACAGTAATATTCTGTGTTGCTAAACTTTTTTGGTTCAGTATATATGTTCAGGTTCAGTTATGGCTGAAAACTAAGTTCTATTGACCTACTATTTCTAGTTGACAATGTACAACTGCATATGCTAGTTCAGGCTTATGACATGATATGGTGTTATAACTACAGAAGTCATGACATAGACAAGGATGCGAGATGACATGGTGTTATAACTACACAAGCCATGACATAGACAAGGATGAGAGATGATATAGTGTTATAACTACAGAAGCCATGACATAGACAAGGATGAGAGATGATATGGTGTTATAACTACACAAGCCATGACATAGACAAGGATGAGAGATGATATGGTGTTATAACTACACAAGCCATGACATAGACAAGGATGAGAGATGAGCTATGACATGGTTAACAGTGGAGCTACATCGTAATCTCTCATCCTTGACTATGTCATAGCTTCTGTAGTTATAACACTATATCATGTCTCTCATTCTTGACTATGTCATAGCTTCTGTAGTTATAACACTATATCATGTCTCCCATCCTCGCTAAAAATGGCCTCCGTAGCAAGTCTTTAGCAATGTCTATTTGCAGACCAAGAGAAGACTTTGGAAAATTTACAATTGGAATGAGTGGCTCGATAACCAAACCAGTCATTCCAGTAGTAAATTTTCAAAAATAGTCTTCTTTTGGTCTCCAAATTGTTCTTTGCGAAAATTGAAATTTTCTTGAAAAAATGCAAAGCTTAAAGGGTTAAAGAATAAAATTAAGTCATACCAAAAGTGACATCTGGAGGTTTTTTTCTTCTTGTTCGATGTCTATGAAAGGTGAGATGTAAGCTGTTATGTTTGTCAATTGGTGTGTGCTGCTGCTTGGTACTTTGCATACTTTGTATCTGCTTATCTAACTCTGGTGATTCCTGCACAGCCAGAACAGACATAGTCCTGCGAGCTTCATCACGCAGATAACTGTGATCTGAAACACAAAGTACAAACTAGAAGGTGCTAAAATAATAACAGTCAAGTTAAACAAGACTAATCAGCGATTCCAAATCTTTGCCATCCAGTTTCGGTGATACAAATTTTTCAGATTACTTTTCCTATTTTCCGGATTTCCATACATGCAAAATTTTATCCGGTCTGGATGCAGATTATTGTCAAAGTCTGGAAATCCACTTTCGCAGTAAGATAGATAGCAAAATACACAATGAAACATAGCGACAGATATACAATAAAACATAGCGACAGACACACAATGAAACATAGCAACAGACACACAATGAAACATAGCAACAGACACACAATGAAACATAGCAACAGACACTCAATGAAACATAGCAACAGACATACAATGAAACATAGAGACAGACACACAATGAAACATAGCAAGAGACACACAAAGAAACATAGCAACAGACACAATAAAACATAAACACAGACACACAATGAAACATAGCAACACATATACAATGAAACTTAGCAACAGATATACAATGAAACATAGCAACAGATATACAATAAAACCTAGCAACAGACACACAATGAAACATAGCAACAGATATACAATAAAACATAGACAGAAACACAATGAAACATAGCAACAGATATACAATAAAACATAGCAACAGGCACACAATAAGACATAGCAACAAACATACACTGAAACATGGCAAACGATATACAATAAAACAGCAACACGGACACAATGAAACATAGCAACAGACACACAATGAAACATCGCAACAGACACACAATGAAACATAGTAACAGACACACAATGAAACATAGCGACAAACACACAATAAAACATAGCGACAGACACACAAGGAAACAGACAGAAACACAATGAAACATAGCAACAGACATACAATGAAACATAGCAACAGACACACAATACAACATATCAACAGAGACATAATAAAACATAGCAACCGACATAATAAAAGATATAGATAACTGGCTAAGTGTCATGGTATAACCTCAGTTGAACATTTTAGCTAACTAGGTTGAACCTGTTTAACTTCATTCATTCAACTTACCAGTACTCGTTCTGTCGGCCAAGCTTCCACTGACCGCCACGTTTGTTCTATCATCCAAGTTTTCACTGACAGGCACCAGATCTGCACCAGTTATGTTTTTAATTTCACTTTCTTGTCCATCATGTTTATCAGTATCCTCCAAACAGCTGTCAATACTGGCATGACTAATTCTTTAAAAAATACATGCATGTATTGTTAGCTACCTCTCATAAATCTGTGTGCATGCACACTCAAACACACGCACACCTGCCTACAGACACACTCACACACATGTTCGTACGCACATACATACGCACGCACGCACACACACATGTACACACACACACACATGCGATGTCTCATGTGACAAGGATTCTCTTCATCTCAATGCTGTCAGTGATGTGAATCATCTCTATTGACTTTTTTAGCTGCGTCGTTAGATGCAAGTCTTAATGCGAATGCTTCCTCTCCTTGTTCTTAAGATATTTTTCAATTACTCTGATTAAATGCAACAGCAACAGCTTCCACCAACATTGTTTTCAAAATACACTTCTGACCTCATAGCGGCCTGATTGAAAAATATATCAACGACGCGGGTATTGGACAAATTTTTCCTTGTTTAGTCAGGTAAGGATGTTAATAACGTTTATATAAATAGTTGCTCTCCTTCCTCAGAAAATATGTGCCTGAGAATTACTGCCTCATTCTTGTGATCCTCATATTAATACCAGTGAGAATCATGTGGTTTTCAATAGTGTTATTGGTTCTATACACCACCAGTAACTGAATTGGCCTGTACTCGTGATGACAACTGTGATTAATAACTTATTAAGGGTTTGTTTTTTTACTCCTTTCAGGTAGAATAAAATTAGCAACCAGCGTGCTCGATGCCGATTGGCATACAATGTAGCTGATGGATACAGAATTGGTTCACGTTCCTTGCGGAAAGCTGTTGCTTCCAAGTCACTTGGATCGTGATGGAGAATTCCAAAGATCCTGCATTTGACTGCTGGGATCCTATGGTGGAGCCCACTTCGTCAATGTAGGGCTGCACAATATACCGATACCATATTGAAAACCGATATCACGCCCTGACGATTTAAAGTCCGCATAAAAAATATAAATATTGAAAAAACGAATATGAACATATTTTCAGTTTTTTGTGTCATCATTGTTAATAAATGGCCCAAGGGTCACAGTGCTCACCTAGCTGATGCGGAACTGTAAATGTTTAGATTAATTAATGCACAACAAGCATCATTGGTCCATCAGGCAACCATAACTGTTGCCATAGACAGATGGCAATGGTCCTTATCATCATTGACTATGCGGCAATCATCCTTACCACTAATACAACAAGAGCTACACAAATGGTGCATAATACCACATGATGACAAATCAATGAATGAGAGCTATCAGAAGTAGACAAGTCATCCTATGAAGTTTCAACGTGATCCGCTAAACAGTCATGGAGTTATCGTCTAGAAATCAATTTTCAAGATGGCCGATGATGGCTGGCGGTAAAATCGGATTTCGGATCATCTACAATTTCAATAAGATTTTTCTTCAGACCTACCGTCAAATCTCGACTAAAGGACGCAGTTTTTTTGGTCAAATTACATGTTCTAGGAAGGGGGTGCGTCCTATAATTGAGTACATTCTTTGAGCACATTTTTGGGTCTAGTTTTCTAAAAATCTTATAAGTTATACCATGAAATTGGAACTAAATTTCGCGGTACACATTCTCACCACCTTACGACTATGTTTAATGTCTATCTCAAAAACATCATCGCGGAAGTGAAATTATTAAATTGGAGCACCTAAATATTGTGTATCCATTATTAAAGATCATTTATTACATCAAAATTAATCCTGAATTTGACATAAAATGGAGTTGAGAAAGGATATAAATCACATGATTCGCCCCCAATTGCAAAAGAACTTTATTTAGAGCGAGTACTCAGTTAATATTCTGGATTCAGAACTCGGAATTGCTATATATTATCATTGAGCGACATGAACTAAGTATTGTACTTTAAGTCTGATCCTTCCCCGTTTGATAACAAAACTCCTGTTAGCGTATGAGATCACATGATAACACCGCGCCTCCAATCGCAAAAGAGCCAGCGGCTCGGAAACATAAGTGGTTTATCTCATTTTAATTGTCAGACTTTCAAGCAAAATTTGTCGTACATCTTGATTCCGTTTTGGATCATTTAATACAAAATTAATGCGCAATATGAGAGAAAACAGTGTTCCATTATTCATTTTTTCTGAAAAGAAATATTACTTCTGTTTTGATTGGATAAATTCTCCCATACAGGCCAATGAAAATAGAGAATGTCAAATATTAGAAGAAATCTAGTAAACACAACTGGTGACCTTATAGCATTCCTAATGTCACATGATTTCTATATTTTCTAGGCGACATTTTATGTCAAAGGTAGCATGATTTTGATGTAATAAATTATTTTTATTGAAGATACGCGATATTTAGGTGGTTCCATTAATAATTTCACCAGGATATTTTTTAGGCATACATTAAACATTGTGGTATGGCAGGAAGCATGTGTAAGGAAATTGCGTTCAGTTTTCATGGTAGGTTCTATATGAGTTTTAACCATTTTAGAGAATGGATTTCAATTTCTCTATGCATCCTTTCTGAGTATAAGGATTTTTGTGGAAGGTTTTGGCCAAAATCTAGCCTGCGTACAATAAAGCTAGCGTCCTTTCCTCGAATAAAAATGGTAGTCCTGTCAACCCATGAAATTTCGAAGTGATCCACTAAACAGAAATGGAGAAATTAATTTTCAAGATGCCACCAGTGACTGGGGGCCATCTTGGTTTAGGACCATCGCCGACTTTAATAGTCAATAGTTTCTTTCGCCAAAGTTAGGCCAACCACCCTATCAAGTTTCAAAGCAATCCGTTAAATGTTAATGGAGTTATCTTCCGGAAACCAATTTTCAAGATATACACCCTTGTCTGACATTTACCAAAGGGGCAATGGGTAAATTTGGATAGGTAAATGCAAGAATATTGACATGAACAGGAAGAGTATCATTAATCAATGGGACAGCCATCCCTGACTCTATTGCCATTTGATTGAAGAGTACTAAAGCAACATTTCGGACAAATCTGTTTTAGTCCATTACCAATTTACGAAATGTGACACAGATCATTTTCCCCATAGGGTTCAATACTTAAAGTGCTGTAAAGATCGAGTTATGGCCCTTATTTCAAGTCATGACTACTTCATATTCAGAGGGCGAATAGATATTGCCTGAAGAAACATATCTGCTAAATTTGATTTTAATCCATCAACAATTGACAAAACAAATGAATTTTCACAATAGGGTTCAATACGTTAAAACTTATTGAACCAGAGTTATGGCCCGTGTTTAAAAATGAATACCTCTTTATATTCATAGTTCAAATAGACTGAAGGTACATATCTGCTAAATTTGATTTTAATCTATCAACAATTGGCGAACACATGTACATGTATTTTCCCCAAATGGCTCAATACTTAAAAACACCTCAATGAACCTGAGTTATGGCCCTTAATTAAGGGCATGGTCTCTTCATATTCATAGCTCCAATAGATGTTATCTAAATAAACATATCTACTAAATTTAGTTGTAATCCATCAATAAATGACGAGAAGTGCAACAAATGTATTTTCCCCATATAGGCTTCAATACTATGAAAATATTGCAAGGGACATACCTCTGCTATTTGTAGGAGTGGCCATTTCATATTCCTAGCCCAAATAGATATTGCGTAAAGGAACATATCTGCCTAATTGGGTTTTAATTCATCGACAATTGACGAAATCGGCCACAAATGTATTTTCTCCTAGGTGTCGATACTTAAAAACGCATTAATGAACCAGAGTTATGACCCTTGTTTAAGGGTGCGGCCATTTCATATTCCTAGCCCAAATAGATATTGCCTAAAGGAACATATCTGCCTAATTGGGTTTTAATTCATCGACAATTGACGAAATCGGCCACAAATGTATTTTCCCCTAGGTGTCAATACTTAAAAACGCATTAATGAACCAGAGTTATGACCCTTGTTTAAGGTTGTGGCCACTTCATCCTTATATCCCAAATAGATATTGGCTAAAGGAAAATGTCTGCCATATTTGGTTTTAATCAATTGATAAATGACGAAATGTTCCGCAAACTAAGAAAATTTACCAAATTTCTTTTTCACGAGTGAGATGACATACTTACTTACCTCCCTAACACGCTTGATATATTAGTATATCAGCTCTAAGTTCAATAATATTCAGAATTATAAGTTAGGTGCCCCTATTGGGCAGGTGGATGTACACAGTCATGCACATGACAGACCCCATCTACTGCGCATGCGCATACTGGTACTTCCGTTACTAAATATTTGCTGACATAGAAGCAACTATTCAAATAACCAAAGGACCAGGCGTCCGTGGGGTGGAGAGGCCGGGATCCTGTTAGGGAGGTAAGTACGTCATCTCACTCGAGAAAAAGAAATTTGATAAATTTACTTATTTCACATCATGAGAACATACTTACCTCCCTAACACTCTTGATAAAAGCCAGAAAGCCAGAATTTGAAAGTAGATTTGGCGGGAGGGAAGCAAGGTCCTGAAAACCAGCACACCCTCGAAGAGACTAGCTCTTTGAATTTTCAAGAGATTTAAAACATCTGAAATTGTGTCTGAAAACACAACCAGGAATAGAATTTTGCATCGGATAATCGACCGATGAAGAGAGATTGATCAAAAAGCAAATGCGCTCTCACCCCAAACACCCCCCCCCCCCCCCCCACCACATTCCGAGGAAGGTTAGGAAAAAACGCTGGTCTAAATGACTAGCACGTTCTCTAATACTTGACGAAAAGTATTACTAGACATTGGAAAAAGCAGAATTACTTCATTTTCAAAAAACTCTCTGAAAGAACCACAATTAACAGACATTAACCATCACCATATTAAAAATTAAAAATATGACACCATCACCAAGACAAAAAACTAAATGGTCACATATACTGACCTCTGATGTTTTGGGCGCGGAACTCATCTCTTCCCCCACCAGATGAAGAGAATGGTACCAGATAATAGTAGAGATACCCTATCAACAAATGCGATATTTGTAAATAGCAGAGGAGGAAAACTAATTACAAATACATACCTCTACATTTAATTATTTTCTGAGGACTGAGACGGCGAGCGGGTTAGAAGTGTCACGGAGGTAATGGTCGGTAAAACTTGACTCACAGTGCCACTAGGCTACTGACATAATGTCGTCAATAGAAACACCATTAAATAATGCCATGGAAGTTACCACACCATGGACACTGAGTCTTGGCTCTATCTACTTAAATCCAGTGGCTGTCTTATGACAGAATTGAATGCATTCTACTATCCATCTGGAAATAGTGTCTTTTGACGCCCTACCATGGGCCAAACCTGAGTTCTTCTCTTGTACTTATTTAAAGCACGGACAGGACACCATACTTTAGCACCAGGATCATATCTGGTTAAGGCAGGTAAAATAATAGGTTGACCTGGATATTTTAAAGATTGATTCTTAGCCAAGAAATGCAATCTCGGTAGAAGCTTAAGGCCTTCACATGTAACTATATAACGGTCAGGCTAAGCAGACAAGGCATGAATTTCACTCCTGCGTCTGGCTGTCGCAACTAAAAATACAGCTTTAAGTGTCAATAATTTAATAGAAATAGCACTAAGTGGTTCAAAAGGTTTATCACTCAAAATTTGAAGAACCAGAGAAAGACTCCATGACGGTGTCAGTGGAGGATTTCTCGGTCTCAGATTGCCAATACCTTTAATAAGAGTATTTAATACACATACTTCATCACTTCCCCTCTTTGCCAAGCAAGGGATAACAGTCATTAATGCTGATTTATATCCAGCAATAGAATTAGGCTTAAGACTATAGGCATCATACACGTGACAGAGAAAATCAGCTACTATCGGAATAGATGCATCCATTGGATTGATACATCTCTTTGAGCACCATTCTGCAAATCTGTTGATTTTATAATTATATGCTCTGGAGGTTGACCTCCTTCTGGCTCTGGCCATAAAATTGGCTGCTTGCTCAGAAAAGCCCTCCTTAATTCTAGATTCCTTGACAACATCCACGCAGTCAATTGTAACATTGACGGATTGTTGTGAAGGGTCTTGACCTGGAAGATAATATTGTCCATCAGAGGCAGAGGAACCGGATTGCAGACCAGAAGGTCCAGCAGATCCGTATACCATGATCGGCGTGGTCAATTTGGGGCGAGCAGAACCACTTGGCATTCCTCCTGTCTGATTTTCTGAAGAATTTTTGGAATCAGGATTGCTGGAGGGAATGCATATGCATACATTTCCACCCAACTGATAGCGATCGGATCTGGAATCGGAGAGACGTACATCGTCATCTTCGCATTTCTCCTCGTTGCGAATAAATCTATGTTGGGTTTCCCCCAGTGGTTGAACAGACAATCCGCCACACATTGATTTAGTTGCCATTCCGTAGGTAAAACACTCATCCTTCGGCTCAATGAGTCTGCTAGCAGATTTAACCTTCCCAGAACATGAACTGCTTTCAAGGTAATCCTGTGATCCAGGCACCAGCAAAGCAGTTTCCATGGCATCATACAGAGACTGGGAGACTTCGTTCTGCCCTGGCGGTTTATGTAAGTCACTACTGTTGAGGTGTCTGATCGAATTAGAACACTCTTGGCCTGAACTTTCTGTAAGAAATGTTCCAGGCCCAGGACTACTGCTCGTAATTCCAGTAGATTTATATGTTCTTTTGACTGTTCCAGATTCCAAAGCCCTTATATTGTGGACTCTCCCAGGCAAGCTCCCCACCCCTCCATCGATGCATCTGTATACATCGTAAACTGAGGGCGAGGAGGGGTTAGCATCACCCCCGCCAGGAGATTCTCTGTCTTCAACCACCATTGAAGGTGATGAATTAGAGGCTCCAGCACTGACACGTTTGAGTCCAGTGAACCTGTACTCTGGGTCCACTGCGTCATGAGAAATAACTGGATCGGCCGCCTGCGTAAGGCCGCCTGAGGAATGACTGGTCCCAGAGAAACCATCAACCCCAGCATTCTCAGGTAAACCCATGCCAGGACATGACAACTGTTGCACACTGACTGTATTACTGAGATGAGTATCTGTACCCTCTCCTGACTAGGATAAACATATCCTATCTCCAGATCGAAGAACATTCCCAGGTAAACAAACTTCTGGGATGAAGTCAGCTCTGATTTTTGAAAATTGATTATCCAGCCTAAGTCTTTGAGAGTTTTCAAAACTATCTCCAGATTTGCTGATACACTTTTCTGGTTGTGTGCTTTTAAGAGCCAGTCGTCTATGTACGTGTGGACTGCTATGCTTCTCCTGCGGAGGTATGCTGTTATCGCAAGAACGACCCTGGTGAAGATCCGAGGAGCCGTAGAAATTCCGAAGGGTAATACACTGAATTCCCACTGTCTGCCCTGGAATGCGAATCTCAGGAAGCGACGGAAACTCCTCGCTATTGGAATGTGGAAATAAGCATCCTTCAAATCTATTGAAGCTGTCCACATTCCCTTCTCCAACCCTGCCAACACCGATTTCACAGTCTCCATCTTGAAACTGGGTGTGTCTATGAACTTGTTCAATGGCTCGAGGTTGAGAATTGGTCTCCACCCTCCAGTGCTTTTCGTTACCAGGAACACGGTTGAATAGAAGCCCGGGTAATTTTGCGCCGGTTGAATTGCTCCTTTGAGTATGAGGGAATTTATTTCCTCCTCTATACACAACCGCTGATCTGGATCTCTTGGAATTTGAGTCCAGACTGGAACCAGAGACAGTTGCGATGGCGGAGTTGTTATCCAGCCGGGATGATACCCGACTGAAAGGCATCGCAAGACTTAAAGGGTCCTGAGTCAACCGTTCCCACTCTTGCATGTGGTTGGCCAATCGGCCTCCCACTGGTCCACCTAGGGAGAGAGGTGGACATAAGGACCGCAAGAGTGGCACTGTCTCCTGGTGCAGATGCACTGGGGTAGCTTTTACTGTGGTAATCACTCCATCAGGTACGATTACCACGACCATATCCTCGCGCATCACGGCCCCCACTGCGCGCACCTTGGTGCGCAGGCGGCTGCCTGCACCAGAGGAGCCTGCGCCCCCCTCGCTGCTGGCCGAAGTGCGCGCGGCCATGGCCGGCACTGTGTTGGCGCCTGGCCTCTGACCAAGCCACCGACACCTCGAGCGAGCAGGGGATGATACGCAGGGTGAGTTGCGCGAACGCGCTCTGCGGAGCACTTCAAATTGCTCACGCAATGCCCTCTGGTTATTAACCAGGGTAACCGTCTCCTGGAGATGCTTACATCCCTCACCTCCAAAGAGACCAGGGCCTGTCATAGGCGTACGCAGCAGCCTATTATACAAATCCTGGGACGGGCACAAGTTATCAAGAGCAAACATGCGCCTCGCCCGGACACGCCTGGTTACAGACCGGGTTAAACAGTCCAAAGCCAAGTTAATTCCATCTTGGATGGCTCTCTGGGCAGTCACCGGACTAGGCTGGCGCAATGCGGATGCCGTTACTACCCCCTGTAACAGCTGTGAGACGTGCGAAAGCGCCGAGATAGACGGCCTCGAACTCTCTTCCGCATTGCGCAACGCGGTGTTAGCCGAACGCAAAGCGTTCGAACACAGCATTCCCGTGTCAGACCGGGAACCTGGCCGCGTATCTTCGGCCAGCGCAGCGCGATCATCCGTGCTTGGCCTAGGCACTACACCGTATCGCTGATATTGATCAGCAACAATACGGCATCGCTTTGCCACCTCGTGAGGGGCCTTCGCTAAACGTCCATGCGCCTTGATGGATGTTTCCGCCGCAGTGAACATATCAACAATATGATCAGCTAACGGCAGAGATGGCATAGCGGCAACAGTCAGTTTACCTGCCAGCCACGGGCGCTGGTCCCATTGACTGGCCGACTGATCCACAGCAAGACCTGGCCTGACGTTGATTAGCCACTGACAAGCATCAGACCAGTCCTCCTCTGTGGCCACCTGCGAATGCTCTACAAGACGAGGGCCTTCGTCATCCTCCTGAGCAATCGCAGGCGTGTGTGTGGCTGGAGGAACTGATACGCCTGGCAAGCCAGAGAAAGCATGCAGGCCTGAAAGAACAGGCATGCTAAACTGACTGGCTTGACCAGGAGCAGGTGTCGTGGTATTGCGTGGCAAAAATTTAGCCACACCACGGCCCTGGCCAGCACCTGCTACACCATCGGCAAGCCGGGGTATGCGGTAAAACTGGCCATCAGATCCATCCCGGGCCACCTGCGCCGTGAACTCTACTCCTGCGTGAGTAGTCCCATCGACAATGTCGCCCATATTCCCCGTGAGGGGTGCACGTACGTCAATGTCCATGGCCACGGCACCAGAAGGAGAACCCAGCAGATACTCCTCTTCTTCCTGGCCAGAAAGATTTGACTCCAGGTCAGCAAAGAATGCTAACCCGGACTGGCCAGGAAAGGTATCATAGGAGGAACTGGTACCTGCAGGGTGCGGGTGATCCTGGCCTGATAAGCAGGCACCAGGTTCCAGCGACACCTGTCCACGAACAACCGGCACGGCAAGCCTGCTGCCAGTGTTCTCATAGTGGATATCGCCCTCTATTAGGGCTACCTCTGAATCATGGACAAAAACTGGAAGGTCCCTAGGTAGTACCGGGGATTATCTGCTCCAGAGCAGAGGAAGAGGATGAAAGATTTGGACCAGGAAGCATGCCACGAAGCAACTCTGGAACCAAATCCTTAATTGTCCTCTTCATCTCTCGCATCATCTCAATACGGAAGGCCTCCATATCCATAGCGGACGAGACCTTCCTCTTACCCTTCTTACCAGAAGCCTCTTTCTTAACTTTCCTCTCCTCCTCTGGAGCCTTCTCCCTGGTCTGCAAAGATAGAAATTCAGACATTAGCTCCGCCCCCCCCCCCCACACTTGTTACAGATCTCACATTTAAGTAATGGACCACAAGAGCTGCACTGGGAGCATAAGTGTGGGGGGGGGGGGGCGAATCTAATCAAGATAAACCTTCCACATGACGGACAACCAGGCCTCTGAAACAAGCCAGAGGATGAAGACAATGAGTATTACAGTTATTGAATTAGAAACTCAAAACCAAATAAACAAGGAGGAAGGGGCCATAAAGACCCAGGCTAATAATAATAAATCAGCGTTGGACAAAACTTTTGAAAAGACAGTAAGGCGCAAGGCTGATTATGATGTCATAACTTCAAAAAAGAAGTTAAATCGATCCGAAAACAAACATCCAGGTGTAAGGATGAATTGTATTCATATCCAGAACATTCTAACTAGAAAAGATAGTGTAGACAGACTATACAAACATCAGATAAACAATGATAAAATGGCAGCAGATTTCACAAATATTTTCAAATATAATTGAAGTGCCTCATATCATAACTAGAATACCTGAGTCTTTAGCATAGACAAACCATCCGATCTCATGCGTTGGAAGCTCCACCAACATTTTGACCTCTTAACTCTCTCCACCTTATAAGGGAAGGAAGTGGACCAAGAGGGCAAAGTGAGAAGACCTTCATCTGAGGCCTCCAACTCACTGGGCACAATTCTTTGGCTAGATAACCTAACAATGTTAGTAGGAAATCGAACCTTGGTGGAGAGAAAAACAAACTCTCTGTTGATGTGCTGTTCTGAACAATCATACATAGATACCTGTGGACATAAACACAGACAGATTCAAAAAAGCATCCGCTTTTGTTTCTACGAGAATTCTTAATACTTACCAGATGTACTATTATGATAATGTCTATTATCTAGTCTAGCTCAAAATAAACAATTAAAACTCCGCACTCTCCTGGTCCTGCCCATACTGTGTCCGGGAATACCATAGCCGCAGGTACCGAGTCTATTCCCAATCACAGTCAGATTCGTCTTATATTTGCCTTGGCAAACTGCGTAAGCAGCTCAGCCTCACCTCAGCGGGGCGGCTGAGGCAGGGCCATAGTACATCTGGTAAGTATTAAGAATTCTCGTAGAAACAAAAGCGGATGCTTTTTTTATTCTACTTCGAATAATACTTACCAGATGTACTATTATGATAAACTCCGGATTTCGACAGCCAGGAAATGCCGGTGGGAGGAGGTGAGGATCGAACCAGCACTCATCAACCATCCAACAGAGAAGGTTGTGAAGAGACTAAAACCCTGGCATACGCTTGGGTTCTGCTATCTGACTCATAGAGTGCTAAACTTCCATGGTCTAGACCGCGCTCCCCCCCCTCTTTTGTCCGCACAAAACCAGAGGGATGTCCATGGGGATGCAACACCCACCAGACCCGTGTCAGCCCCAAGTCTCAGCTAGAGCAGTCCAGTAGAGTGCAAAGAAGCTACTACAACTTCAAATCTTTGAAAAAACTATCAGTATATCGATTAGATTTTCAAATTGGAATGAGTCTCATGTCTGTATGAGAGGATAAATATACTCTTGTACCAGACTATTCACTTACTCAGTCTGGTATTTCGACTGGAAGTAAATATATTTATAGTCACTTAATTAATGTAAACACTCACCATTTTTGAGTGGTCGATCTGTTATTGATCATCACAGGAGCTAGGCCCAATCCACGGTCGTACTCAGTCATGTGCATAGCGCTTGGTCAGTGTAGGCGGAAGGCTTTTGTGATGTGTGCGAAGTAGTGGTCGGACGTGGCTTAGTTTAGGTTCGACAGATTGGCGACGGCTACTGGATTAAGTGTGCTGGAGATGTCTCGAAGGTAGAAATCAGTGAATGACGACTCGGCATGCCATTGTGCTACAGACATCACCTGCTCTGAAGAGACACCCTTATAAAGGGCCGATGATGCTGCTAGTGCTCGGACCTCATGGGCATTCGCACGATCAATCTGCTTTCCTGTAGCAATCTTGTGCGACATCTGAATAGCGTCAACTATCCAACGAGAAATAGTATCTTTCGAAGCACGTAAATGGGGAGCTTTGAGACATAACCACAGAGATTTCGGGTCGTCTCTCCACTCAGAAGTACGTTTCTTATACATCTTTAGACATCTGACAGGACACCAAGCACAAGAATTTGGGTCATGTCTAGTTAAACTTGGCAAATTGATCGGCTGTCCTGGATATTTAAGTGACTGATTCTTTGCCAGGAAACAAAGACGTGGAAGTAATCTTAAACCTTCACCCGTGACGACAAAACGGTCTTGTTCGGCAGAAAGCGCATGAATCTCGCTTCTCCTTCTCGCCGACGCTGCTGCAACCAAGAAAACTGATTTAATAGTTAACAGTTTAATGTCAATAGATCTAATCGGTTCAAAGGGAGCATGCCCTAAAACCTGTAGAACAAGAGATAGATTCCATGATGGGATAGGAATTGGCTGTCTAGGTCGCAGATTGCTCATTCCTTTGATAACTTCATTCAAGGTGTCATTCTCCGCTCCCCCAATGGTGAGACTAGGAATGACAGAAGCTAATGCAGACTTATATGCTGCTAGGGTAGAAGGTACAAGTTTGTCAACTTCGTATAAATGACAGATAAAATCTGCTACGTGTTGAACAGATGCAGAAAAGGGATCAATATCTCTTCTCTCACACCACTGTGCAAATTTGTTGATTCTATAATTATATGTTTTTGTGGTTGAAACTCTTCTGGCCGAAGCAACAAACTTCGCTGCTTGCTCAGAAAAGCCACCCTCAATTGCACGCTGCTTGACAACATCCATGCAGTCAATTTGAACATTTCTGGTCTGTCGTGAAGGTACAGACCCTTGTTCTGAGAGATTACATCTCTTGTGTCTGGAAGAGGGATTGGACTGCAGACCAGAAGGTCCAGCAGATCCGTAAACCATGATCGGCCTGGCCAATAAGGAGCGATCAGTAGTACTTGGCACATCCCCTCTCTTATCTTTGCCAGAACTTTCGGGATGAGAATTGTTGGAGGATACGCATACGCGTACATTCCCTTCCAACTTATCGCCAGTGCGTCTACTGCTAGAGCTAACGGGTCCGGGATCGGTGACACGTACGTGACCATCTTTGCGTTTTTCTTCATTGCAAATAGGTCGACATTTGGCTTGCCCCATTGTTTGAATAGAACCTCCGCTACCACTTGGTTGAGCTGCCATTCCGTCGGACGACAAACCGTCCTTCGACTGAGAGCATCCGCTAAGATGTTCAATCTTCCTGGAATGTGTGCTGCCCGAAGAATAATATTCCTCTCTTGGCACCACAGCAGAAGGTTCCAAACCATCATACACAACTCCGGTGATCTTGTCCCGCCCTGGCGGTTCAAATAAGACACCACTGTTGAGTTGTCTGTCCTTACTAGGACAATTTTGTCTTGAACTAGACTCTCGAACTTCTGCAGTGCTAATACCACCGCTAATAGCTCGAGCACATTGATATGTTTCTGCGCATTGGTCCGATCCCATTCCCCTGACACTGACTGATTGTCCAATACCGCTCCCCAACCTGTCAACGATGCATCCGTGAATATGGACATCTGAGGTTGAGGAGGTTGTAGAGGAACACCTCGCAGGAGATTCTGTTCTGACAACCACCACTGAAGGTGGAATATCAATGGTTCTTTTACTGGTATTCTCAGAGATAACGGATCTGTTCTCTGTGACCAGAACGACATCAAATACATCTGAATCGGCCTGCGCCTGAGCGCCGCATATGGCACCACCTTCTCCAGAGATACTAGTAAACCGAGTATTCTGAGAAATTGACACGCCGTCAGATAGGCTCCTAGAGAAACTGACTCCAATACTGCAATCAGGCTTCTGACTCTGCTCTCCGCCGGAAAAGCTACGCCGTCCCTGAGATTGAAAAAAATTCCCAGATAAACAAACTCCTGGGATGGAGTCAGTTCTGATTTCTCTAGATTCACAATCCATCCTAGCTTCTTCAATAAGTCTAGGACTACCTTCAGATTGCTGCGCAGAGTGACTGGATTCCCCGCCTTTAGCAGCCAGTCGTCTATGTAAGTGTGAACAGCTATGTTTCTCCTGCGAAGTAAAGAAGTCATGGCGAGAACCACCTTGGTGAAGACCCTCGGAGCCGTGGTCAGGCCGAATGGAAGAGCATTGAATTCCCAAACACTGTCTTGGAATGCAAACCGCAGGTACTTCTGAAAGGGAATTGACATTGGAATATGAAAATAAGCATCCTTCAGATCTATTGATACCGCCCACATGCCTTTCCTGAGCCCTGTCATCACCGCTGCTACCGTCTCCATCTGAAACCTGGGAGAAAGAATAAATTTGTTCAACGGTTTGAGATTGAGAATTGGTCTCCACCCTCCGGTACGCTTCGGAACTAGGAACATAATCGAATAGAAGCCCAGTGATGACTGATCGGCGACCAGGTGAATCGCCTTCTTCTGACGAAGCGATTCTATCTCTGACTGAATGGCAACTAGACGGTCTAATTCCCTTGGAATAGGAGTCCATATTGGAGTCGAGGTTAACAGAACTAACGATTGATGGATGAGCCAGTCCGGATCGTAGCCGTTTCTTATCCACTGACAGACTAAATAGTCGCGCACGACCTGTTCCCATTGGCTTAGGAATAGCTGAAGTCTGCCTCCGACGGAAGGAATCTGCACACAGTTGTCGGTCGAGATTAGCCGACAAGACGCTAAATCGCTTGGGTGAAGATTCTCGACTCCATTTGTTTCCAAAGCCGCCGGTATTGATTCCGCCGGAAACCCGTCAGGAACGAGCCCCACGGCCGCCCCGCGGCTTCTTGTGGTATGACGGTCCGGAACCGCCGCCACGACTATCCTTACGGTAGCCGCCACGGCCCGAACCGCCACCATTCCTGTCGTCCTCATACGGCCTCTTACTAGAGGGCTTGTATGTGGACGAACGGCCAGGCCCTTGTGCTCCGGATGACCCATGGGCATCACGGGCAGAAGGACGGAAGGGCGATCTAGGACGCTGCCTCTGCTGCTCCTGTCGGTGTTGACGGTAGGACTGTTGCGGCTGAGTCCTCTTGGTCGACTTCCACGACTTGCCGACCACCTCTTGCTCCGCCACCATCGATGCAACTTTAGAAAGCGCTTGTCGTGCCGAGCCGCCGAACAAGCCTGGACCTATGAAAGGCGCGGAAGATAACGCTGCCCTCATTTCCGGTCCTGGTTCCACACAATCGAGAACCATTCTCCGTCGCTCTGCTAAAGTTCTTGTGATCACCCTGGCCAGGCAATCCTGAGACAGGCGCATGGTGTCCCGAACAACTCCGGGAGCAGCCTCTGGCACCTGTCCGCCTTCCGCCGTGCAGTCCAGCATACCCTGCAAGACGGTACACCCGTGCGACAGCGCAGCCATGGCTGCCCTAGCCGCATCCTCAATGAGCGTGAGCTCATTAAACGGGTCTTTGTTGGTCTGGGAAACCAACGGACGTGACCGCCCCTTGGCCTTCCCAGCCAACGGCCTATTCAGCGCCTCACGTTCCGCAACGGAAAGCCGTGGAACTCTGGCGTACTGATGATAGGCCTGCTCCGGAAAACGGACCCTACTCCTTATCCCCTTCGGGGCCTTGGGCAACGCATAGTCTGGCTGAACCAGACGATATGCCGCAACTTCCAACATGTCAGAAGTCTGCGTGTCCAAGGGGAGTGTAGGCATGGCCGAAGAGCCACTGGACAGAGCGCTAGCCGCACGCTCTGACATCCGCTCCATCGCCGGATCGCGCTGAGATCCTAGATCCGATGCCAACCCGAGACGATTGGTCATCCATCCAAGGACCTGCACCCATTCAGCTTCGGCGCAGAAAGCGGAATCGTCCATTAAAGAACTCCCGTTTTCATCATCCCTCTCTCCCTTAGATGAGAGGGCCACCGACGATCCTTGCTGAACGCTACGATAAACGTCTCTGCCAGGACAGAGCGCATCCATAGCGCGACTACCAGCGGCACCAGTATCCAACGAACCGCCGGATACGGATTCTCCGCAGTCCATCGGCTCCAACACGGGATCCGGGACTACGACCGCCTTAATCACGGCTGGCACTGTCACTCCGATAGGAGCCGCGCCTAACGCCGTCGGGATAGCCTTTGGAACCGCAAACCACGGCTCCGCCGGCATATCCGGTTGCACAAATGACGGATGAAAAATGCCCGACGGAACGTCGACATCACCATCCGCCTGGCAAACCCGTACAAATCCCGAGGGAGACCCCTGGGACGTACTAGGCATTGCCGACATTGACAGATCCGGCATGCCGGAATCTTCCATCAACAGGAATTCTTCCTCCTCTACCGACGGCTCTTGAGCCGAGGACAGAGAAGGGTCAGGTGCATGACCCTCAGCAGAACTAGCCGGACCACCTAATGGTTGCCCTGCACCAGCTTGCCTCACCGGGCCCGTGGACTGTAATGAATCAAACATGGCCTTGAACTGGGCCGCCCATACGCCCAGTGCTGAATCCATCCTCTCATTCAGCCGACCTTCCAGTCCAACCAACGACGCTTGCTGCCGCTTCACTGCCTTATCCTTCTCTATACGCTCCAGCCTCGCCCGTCGATCCCTGTCAAACTCAGCCACCATTGCCGACGACCACTTGGCGCACACATCACACGGGCTTCCGACCTTACACCTCGCACACGCCACACAGTGATGACCCAGATACTTCCGTTTCATGAACCTGTTGCACTTCTGGCACAACGTATCTGGGTTCTTCGGTTTCTGCGAACACAGAGAAGAATTAAAACGCTGCACATGACAAGTGATGACGAGCAATACGCACAATAGACTTGATAGTTAAGATTTCTTAAACACATCAACTTCTCTTAAATTAATGATAACAAGTCTTAGGCAGGAAATATTTGAAACTTTTTTGAGTGAAAAAATTTAAAAAAAAACCACAACTTAGCCTTTAACTAACGTTAAATAACCAAGAATAAATCGCCGATCACTACAAACACCCTCGACAACTAAGCGAGAGCTAATATCGGCGACAACAGAGTGCCTGGATACACCAAGGCAAGAACGACATAATTCATGGGCGCCGCCATCTTGGCCAAGGACGCATCCATCTTAGAGGAACCGAGTCGCAAGAGAAATTTAACCGAGTACCCGAATTAAAACTAAAAGTCAACGGGTACAGAAGCGACTCCAACAATGGCTAACATTATAAAAAATGTGCCAATTTAAGGAAATTTCAAACAGTCATTATGGCACGAATGTATAAATTCTAGATTGATACAACCTGCCCCTGTGATGATTTTCCGAGTTCCTCCATAATTCCAGCGATGTAATCGTCCAACACAACTGATTAACTGCTTAAATTGCAAAATTTGAGCACTCTAAAAAACACGACTTTGAAAAAGCGCAAAATAGACGAATCTGACTGTGATTGGGAATAGACTCGGTACCTGCGGCTATGGTATTCCCGGACACAGTATGGGCAGGACCAGGAGAGTGCGGAGTTTTAATTGTTTATTTTGAGCTAGACTAGATAATAGACATTATCATAATAGTACATCTGGTAAGTATTATTCGAAGTAGAATAGTATTTCATAGCACCATTTAGAAATAAACCAGTTATTTTAGGTGCTTATCACAATAAACGCGAGTCCCGGAAACACATTACAACGGGATAAACTCGCTAAAATATAATAGAAGTCACCTGATGAAAAGGTCCTGGACCCTCCTCTGGAGATACTGCACGTTCAGACATCATTCACAGGTAACTAATCCTTGAAAGATTGTTTCTTATTAAGAAAAAACAGTCAGAAAACTTTGAGCAAAAAAGTTGCATGGGACTCTAAGCCAATAAATTAGCAAAGAGGAAGTACTAGTCGGCGCATGCGCCGTGGTGGGGCTAGCATCCGCCAGACTGTCATCTGACTACCTGCCCAGTTGGGGCACCTAACTTTTTTAATCTGAGGTTTTATTGAGTGAAAGCCGATATTTAGCAATATCAAAGAGTATTAGGGAGGTAAGTATACTCTTGAAGTGAAAATACTAGTATATCAAGAGTGTTAGGGAGGTAAGTATGTTCTCATGATGTGAAAATATTTTCCCCATAGGCTTCAATACTTTCAAGCAAGGGCTATTTGTTGCATTGGATAGAACCAGTCAGTAAAGTTTTATTAAAATCTGATGCGCCATTCTTGACTAATAAGGCTAATGAAAAACTGCATGAGCCTATTGGAGAGCCCTGTGATGGGCACAAGTGGTCAATGGCAAATGTGCACCACTTCCAGAACATCCTTGTCACACTATGCCTACGGTTGACAGGTTGCTACCATCATGCATGGCCTGCTGAACTGAAATAGGTCAATTTGCCGAGAGGCAGACGCTGCCACTACCCTCCTAGCAGGTTTGAGACATGTGAAAGGGCAGATATGGCCCCCTCAAACACTCCTACGAATCCTGCTATTGGCCGAATGCATGGCATTCGAACAAAGGTGTCCTGTGTCAGACTGGGATCCAGACTGCTCGTGTTCTCCCAAAGCCATGCGGTCGTATTTCTGGAATTGATCAACAGAAATACAACGCCAAACAACCTCATAGGGGTTGAGGGGGGGGGGGGGGGGGCTTCGGAAGTTTCCTGTGAGTTTTAAATGCTTCCTCTGCCTGTCTAAACATGTCAATGACATGCACGGCATAACGCAGAGGTGGTTTCCCTCAATAATTTCCCTTAAGCCATGGGCTCGTGGGTTTGCTGACGGTTCTACCAGGAACTGGCAGGCATCCATCCAGTCCTCAGAAGTCACCTGCGACATTTCAACGAGTCTAGAACCAGACTCGTCGTCCTCCCAGATGCGCCCGCTGGCTTCCGAGGGAGCCAGTGTTCCAGCTGGATTAGTAATTGGAAAACTCCAGAACAGTCATGCAATCCATGGCTGCTACAGGAGCCAGAGCCGTGGAACCATGTGGCATAAACAACATGGAAGCACTGTCCGCACCTTCCATACCGAATCCTGCATTTAACCAAACGATTCAGTATAACTGGCCATCCACACCAACATGTTGAGCCATGAACATTACCCCTTCCTGGCCAACTCCGTGGAAATGATTTCCCATATGTGGGGCAGTCGCAAAATAAAGATTTCTTAAAATAGTACACCCCTTGATAAATTAAATGTCTATTAAAACTAACATTCTTCTACGTCTTGAAAAGGAGACAAATTACACAGGAATAAACTAAGTTCAAACCATGTAAAAGTATGGAAAAAACTTTTAAATCATTTACATTTTGCTGCAAACTGAGTGCAATGATTGTATAGAGCAAACCTCTAGTTTTATTGAAATTTAACAAGATCGGATAAGTCCTTCATGAATTAAACATCCATTGAAAAAACTAAACATTTACCTCATTCTTGTTGTGAAATAGGCTATGTTCATGCCAGGGGGATTGAGATCAGTACATCGAAAAACTTTAATAATTATCTGCATGCCGCATGCCATTTGGATCGCTATGTCAAGCCATCCTATACTTCGTTTGCATGCACCTTTTATAGGCTTATGGGCTATACTAAACGAAATCTAGGATTTCTTTTTTCACGAGAGAGTTGATACTTACCTCCCTAATACTTTTGATATTGCTAAATATTGGCTTTCACTCAATAAACACTCAGATTTAAAACAGTTAGGTGCCCCTACTGGGCAGGGAGTCAGAGCGTAGTCTGGCGGATGCCAGCCCCACCACCGCGCATGCGCAGACTAGCACTTCCTCTGACTAGATTATTGGCTGACACACATGCAACTATTAAGAGCCTGAAGACCGAGCCTCTGTGGGGTGGAGAGGCCGGGTCCGTATCTAGGGAGGTAAGTATCAACTCTCTCGTGAAAAAAGAAATCCTAGATTTCGTTTATTTCACTTCAAGAGTATACTTACCTCCCTAATACTTTTGATATTGCCAGAATTCGAAAGTGAATCTGGCGGGAGGGAGGCGAGGTCAAAAGACCAGCTCATCCCTATACGCTTTTCTGCGTTTAAGGCACTTAAACTTCTGAAACTGTAAGAAAAAACAGTCAGGATTTGACTAACCATCGGATAACACCACCGATGTATGAGAGATGACCGAATGTCATATGCGCTCCCCCCCCCTCCTTCCTGGGAGGAAGAGTCGACTGACCTCAATGTCCTATACGCTCTCTACGTACAAGTGCCATGTACTACAGGACAGAGACGAAAAAGCTCCATTTTCGTAACTCTCAACAATGAACCACACAAATACACAAACCATCACCATATTAATAACGGGTAATCGTGACAATACAATCAACAACGGACAACACATGAACAAGACTGACCTTGTTGACAATGGCTGCTGACATCATCTTCCCATCGGTAAAGACTGATGCAGGCCCAAAAATGTGGGTGTTTCCATAAATTAATTGTGATATATATAAGTAATGAGGAAATCACCTCAAAAAATATAAACCGATTTATTTTTTCAAAACCGACAAGGCGAGAGGATTAGAGGTGTCACGGAGATAATGGTCTGTAAAACTTGACTCACAGTGCCACTGAGCCACCGACATAATATCATCCACAGGGACCCCATTAAATAGGGCCGTGGATGTCACTACGCCGCGGACACTGTGAGCCTTGGCCACGTCAACCTGTTTCCCGGTGGCGGATTTATGGCAAAACTGAATGCATTCCACAATCCACCTGGAAATGGTGTCCTTAGAAGCCCTCCCATGGGGTTCAATATATGACAACCATAACGCTGACTGGTCGGTGCGCCATGCCGCCGTACGTTGTTTGTACCGGCGCAGCGCCCGGACGGGACACCATGCTTTAGAATTAGGATCATATCTAGTTAAAGCAGGCAAAATAATAGGTTGACCTGGATATTTCAACGACTGATTTTTAGCCAAGAAATTAACCCTAGGTAGCAGCTTAAGGCCTTCCCCTGAAACCACAAAACGGTCATCCTCGGCTGATAAGGCATGAATCTCACTCCTACGCCTAGCCGAGGCCGCAGCAATTAAAAACACAGTCTTCAGTGTTAATAGTTTCATAGAAATGGAACTAAGTGGTTCAAAAGGCTTATCACCTAGTACTTGAAGCACTAGCGATAAACTCCAAGACGGAATCACAGGAGGATTCCTTGGTCTTAGATTGCCCATGCCTTTAATTAATACATTCAATGTATTTACTTCATCACTTCCCCTCTTAGCCAAGCAAGGAATAACAGACATTAATGCTGACTTATAACCAGCAATAGAGTTAGGCTTGAGGCTATAGGCATCATAGAGGTGACAGAGGAAATCAGCTACTACTTGAATAGATGAATCCATTGGATCAATACATCTTTTTGAGCACCATTCTGCAAATCTGTTGATTTTATAATTATATGCTCTGGAGGTTGACCCCCTCCTGGCTTTGGCCATAAACATGGCTGCTTGCTCAGAAAAGCCCTCCTTAATTCTAGATTCCTTGACAACATCCACGCAGTCAATCTGAACATTGACGGATTGTTGTGAAGGGCCTTGCCCTGGAAGATAATATCGTCCATCAGAGGCAGAGGAACCGGATTGCAGACCAGAAGGTCCAGCAGATCCGTATACCAAGATCGGCTTGGCCAATCCGGGGCGATCAGAAGCACTTGGCATTCCTCCTGTCTGATTTTCTGAAGAATTTTTGGAATCAGGATTGCTGGAGGGAATGCGTATGCATACATTCTCCCCCAGCTGATAGCTAACGCATCTGTTGCGAAAGCGCTTGGATCCGGAATCGGAGAGACGTACGTCGTCATCTTCGCATTCTTCTTCGTTGCGAACAAATCGATGTTGGGTTTCCCCCAATGGTCGAACAGACGATCCGCCACACATTGATTTAGTTGCCATTCCGTGGGTAAAACACTCATCCTTCGGCTCAATGAGTCTGCTAGCAGGTTTAACCTTCCCGGAATATGAACTGCTTTCAAGGTAATCTGGTGATCCAGACACCAACAAAGCAGTTTCCATGTCATCATACAGAGACTGGGCGACTTCGTTCCGCCCTGGCGGTTTATGTAAGTCACAACTGTTGAGTTGTCTGAACGAATAAGAACAATCTTGCCCTGAACTTTCTGTAAGAAATGTTCCAGGCCCAGGACTACTGCTCTTAGCTCCAGTAGATTTATATGTTCCTGTGACTGTTCCAGATTCCAAAGCCCTGATATCGTGGATTCTTCCAGGCAAGCTCCCCAGCCCTCCATCGATGCATCTGTATACACAGTCACCTGAGGGTGGGGAGGGGTTAGCAAAACCCCCGGTAAGAGATTCTCTGTATTCAACCACCATTGCAGGTGGTGAATCAGAGGCGCCAACACTGACACATTCGAGTCCAGCGAACCTGTACTCTGGGTCCATTGTGTCATGAGAAACAACTGGATCGGCCGCCTGCGTAAGGCGGCCTGAGGAATGACTGGTTCCAACGAAACCATCAACCCCAGCATTCTCAAGTAAACCCGTGCCAGGACATGACGACTGTCGCACACTGACTGAATCAACGAGATGAGTATTTGAACTCTCTCCTGAGTAGGATAAACATATCCTGTCTCCAGATCGAAGAACATCCCCAGGTAAACAAACTTCTGGGATGGAGTCAGCTCTGATTTTGGGAAATTGATCATCCAGCCCAAGTCTGTGAGAATTTTCAAAACAATCTCCAGATTGGCGGACAAACTTTCCCGGGTGTGCGCTTTCAACAGCCAGTCGTCTATGTACGTGTGGACTGCTATGCTTCTCCTGCGGAGGTATGCTGTGATCGCAAGAACCACACGGGTGAAAACCCGAGGAGCCGTGGAAATTCCGAAGGGCAACACCCTGAATTCCCACTGTCTGCCCTGGAATGCAAATCTCAGGAAGCGACAGAAACTCCTGTGGATGGGGATGTGGAAATAAGCGTCCTTCAAATCTATCGACGCCGTCCACATCCCCCTCTCCAACCCCGCCAACACCGAGCGCACCGTTTCCATCTTGAAACTGGGCGTCTCGATGAACTTGTTCAATGGCTTGAGGTTGAGAATCGGTCTCCACCCACCGGTGCGTTTTGTTACCAAGAACAGGGTTGAATAGAAGCCCGGACACCTTTGTGCCGGCTGAATAGCTCCTTTTTGTACGAGGGAATTTATCTCCTCCTCGATACACAACCTTTGATCTGGATCTCTCGGAATGGGAGTCCAGACTGGCACCAGAGACAGTCGCGACGGCGGGCCTGTCATCCACTCTGGATGATACCCCACGGAAAGCCATCGCAAGACTAAACGGTCCTGAGTTAACCGTTCCCACTCTTGCATGTGGTCGGCTAGCCGGCCTCCCACCGGTCCACCTAGGGACCGCGGTGGACACAAGGCATGCAAGAGCGGCACTGTCTCCGTCGCCATACACACCGGCGTGGTCCTTACCGCGGTAAGCGCCCTGTCAGGAACGATAACCACGCCCAGATCCTCGCGCGACCCGCCCCGCCCCGCGCGCACCTCGGTGCACGGGCGGCTGCCTGGCTGACGGCGGCTGAGGAGCCTGCGCCCCCCTCACTGCTGGCCGAATCGCACGCGGCCGAGGCCGGCGCTGCGACGGCGGCTGGCCTCTGACTTGGCCAACACCACCTCGAGCCTGCAGGGGACGATACGCAGGGGCCGCGGCGCGAACGTTAGCACGACGCAGTACCTCAAACTGTTCGCGCAGCGCCCTCTGGTTATTCACCAGGGTGACCGTCTCCTGGAGGTGGCGACATCCCTCACCTCCAAAAAGACCAGGACCCGTCATAGGCGTACGGAGTAGCCTATTATACAGGTCCTGAGACGGGCACAGATTGTCCAGGGCAAATGTGCGTCTTGCCCTGACACTCCTGGTCACCGCCCGCGTCATACAGTCCAGCGCCAGGTTAATACCATCCTGGATGGTTCGCTGGACCGCGAGCGGGCCTGGCTGGCGCGATGCGGATGCCGTTACTACCCCCTGTAACAGCTGGGAGACGTGGGACAGAGCGGCAATCGAAGCCCTCCCACTCTCCTCCGCATCACGCAACGCGGTATTCGCCGAACGCAACGCGTTCGCGCACAAGACCCCCGCGTCAGAACGGGAGCCTGGCCGCGTATCCTCACCCAAAGCCGCGCGGTCATCCACGCTGGGCTTGGGTACCACACCGTACCGCTGGTAGTCCAGGGGCACGATGCGACAACGCCTGGCCACCTCGCGAGGGGCCTTCGCGAGACGTCCACTCGTGTTAATGGACGCCTCCGCCGCCTTGAACATGTCAACGACATGCTCCGCCAGCGGCAGAGAAGGCATAGCGTTAGCAGTTGGTTTCCCAGCTAACCACGGCGTGTGAACACGGTGGCTAGCCGACTGCTCCACGGGCAGATCAGGCCTAACGCTCACCAACCACTGGCAAGCGTCATACCAATCCTCCTCCGTGGCTAACTGCGAGCGCTCTACAAGACGGGGTCCTTCGTCTTCCTCCTGAGCGCAAGCAGTAGAGCTTGACGGCGGGTACGCTGATACACCTGGCAAGCCAGGGAAAACATGCGGGCCTGACAGCACCGGCATGAGAATATCACTGGTTTGACCAGGAGCAGGCACCGCGGTAGAGCGCGGGGTATATATAGCCCTACCACGGGCCCGGCCAGCACCAGCTACACTCTCGGCAAGCCGAGGTATGCGGTACCGCTGGCCATCAGCAGCGCCCTGGGCCACCACCTGAACCGCGGACCTTACTCCAGGGTGAGTAATACCGTGGAAAAAAGCGCCTGTATTCCCCGCGAGGGGTGCACAAACGTCTTCATCCATGTCCACGTCGTCAGACGGCGACCCTAGCAGGTAATCCTCATCACCCTGGTCAGAAAGATTAGACCCCGGGTCAGCAAAGAGAGCTAACCCGGGCTGACCAGGAACGGTGCCATAGGAGGTACTGGCCACCGCGGCGTGCGGATACCCCTGGACTGATAAGCAGCCAGCGGGTTCCAGCGACAACCGTCCACGGTCCCCTATCGGCGCGGCAATAAGCCTGCTGCCAGGGCCGTGGAACGCCCCCTCTAATGGGGCCACCTCTGAATCGTCGGACAACGGAAGCGGACTAAGGAAAATCGATCCAGAGGCGGGGATTACCTGCTCCGAAGCCGATGATGAGGACAATAAAGGATCCGGTCCAGGAAGCATGCCACGAAGCAACCCTGGAACCAAATCTTTTATTGTCCTCTTCATCTCTCCCAACATCTCGGTCCGGAAGGTCTCCATATCCACCGCGGACGAGACCTTCCCCTTACCCTTCCTACTTACAACCTCTCGTTTCCGCTTCTTCTTCCTCTCCTCCTCTACCACCTTGTCCGTCGCCTGTAAGCAGCACAAGAATTCGGACATTAACTCGCCCCCCCAGTGCTTACATATGTCACAATTAATCAATGGACCACAAGGGCTACATCGATAACACAGATGCGGCCAGAACTTTACATGCATAAAACGTCCACAGGACGCGCAACCCGGTCCCTGAAACAGGGCAAAGGACAAGGAGTATGAGCAACTAGTTAAGCTTAGAAACTCAATCCAACTCAAGGAGAAGGAAAACGATCATAAAGATCAATATACATCAAAAACCAGCATAGCGCTTGAATTGCTAATAAATACATAGCCAGCTGATTATGACGTCATTAATCCCGTGACAGGAAAAATTCGATCCCAACAAAACATCCAAGTGCAAAGACGAATTGTATGCTGAATGGATAAGTTGACTACACAACCATCAGATACATATAGATAACTCTTGACTGGCAAAAATGTTAATTATCTCCCTTTGATTGTTTACAATAATTAACATCACCACATTATCAATAACTAGATACCTGACACTTTGTATAGACAAACCATCCAACGTGACGAACCGGAAACTCCACCATCTGCACGCCTCTTAACTCTCTCCACCTCATGGGGAAGGAATTGGATCAAGAGGGCAAAGTGAGAAGACCTTTATACCAGGCCTCCAACTCACTGGACATAATTTGTCATTTGGTTAGATAACCTAACAGTGTTAGTAGGAAATGGAACCATGGTGGAGAGAATACTAATTCTCTGGTACTGTGACGTCACAACCTAGCGTCATACAGACCTGTGGACAGAAACAGAAAGAGAAATTAGTCCTAGGTAGCACCGAGTTGACCTAAACCAACTAACTAAGGCGCTTATCACGGTAAACGCGAGTCCCGGAAACACAATACACCGGGAAGAAAACTCGCTAATTTTACTAGAAGTCACCTGATTTAAAGGTCCAACGTCCTCCGGTGGCGAAGTGTATCCTCCCGCCATCCAAATCAGGTCTTATCACTTCCAAAATAACACCAATAAAAACGTTAATGAGCAAGAAAAGCTTATGACTGAAAAACATGTGTGTTCTCTTTGCCAATAATCTAGCAAAGAGGAAGTGCTAGTCTGCGCATGCGCGGTGGTGGGGCTGGCATCCGCCAGACTACGCTCTGACTCCCTGCCCAGTAGGGGCACCTAACTGTTTTAAATCTGAGTGTTTATTGAGTGAAAGCCAATATTTAGCAATATCAAAAGTATTAGGGAGGTAAGTATACTCTTGAAGTGAAATGAGTGCACCCAGAATGTACCCGGTTTTATGTGTATGAACCCGATTTTGGTCGAAAGCCCCTATTCTTCAGGATTGCTTGTACCCAGTGGTCTGTGAAAACGTACCCGATTTGACGTTTTGGCATATTTTTTTTACCCAGTTTTATGGATGATGTGTACCAGGTTTGGTAAAAACTAAATGCATTTGAGCCACATGCATTCCGGCTACACCCAGTGTAGTCAAAGCCTATAAAATTAGCATGCAGAGTGCTGTGGCATCCACACTCTACAAACACGTCGGTTCATATCAGGACAGACTGAGCATCACAGTGCTGTGGCATCCACACTCTACAGACACGGCAGTTCATGTCAGGACAGACTGAGCATCACAGTGCTGTGGCATCCACACTCTACAGACACGTCGGTTCATGTCAGGACAGACTGAGCATCACAGTGCTGTGGCATTCACACTCTACAGACATGTCGGTTCATGTCAGGACAGACTGAGCATCACAGTGCTGTGGCATCCAGACTCTACAGACACATCGGTTCATGTCAGGACAGACTGAGCATCACAGTGCTGTGGCATTCACACTCTACAGACATGTCGGTTCATGTCAAGACAGACTGAGCATCACAGTGCTGTGGCATTCACACTCTACAGACACGTCGATTCATGTCAAGACAGACTGAGCATCACAGTGCTGTGGCATCCAGACTCTACAGACACATCGGTTCATGTCAGGACAGACTGAGCAAAAAATACTAAGTCTAATAACATATACATTTTTTATGTTAGATCTGCATGCCTGTAGCCATCACAGGAATAACAGTCTGACCTGAGAAATCAATACTGGTTACTTGTTTCTCAGGACAGTTACAGGACCGTGAGGCCTACAGGAATGCAGGCAATTACAAAGGTTATGGAGAATTGTTGCAAGCATTCCTGATAAAATCGGGTCTTGCTTTGCTTTGTAATCTTGCTCCTAGGGCATCAACAGTGATTCAGACTGTATTACTCAGTAAGAGCCAAGATAAAATAAAGAATCCAAAGAGAATGGTTAAGTCATTCAAAGGTAATTGTACCATGATAGATTATATCTGGCCCTGTAATGAGTGGCCAGTTGGGTGAGTATATGCGGGTGGGCGGGTAGGAGAGAGCGAGAGTGAGTGAGAGTGTGTGAGTGGGACAGAGAAAGAAACCTGATGGATTACCTATCACAATCACTTCCTGAGTTTGAACAGAGAGAGAAGCTTCTTCTACGAGCGAAGCGCTTGAACCTGGCCACACCCAGCACAACAATTCTTAACTTGGTCCAGAGTAGAAGAGCTCTGCTATCGGGGGCAGGCCATTTACTCTCCAGCACAGCCTACAAAATAACACAGTATATGATGCAATATGAAATCAAACAGACTTTTCTACATGAAGTTTTAACTTATTATACACTGAAGGTCGTGAGAAAGTCTTCTAATGACCAACCTATCTTCCATTCTACATTCATTTCAATGCTTTAGTGGTCCATCTACATTCATTTCAATGCTTTAGTGGTCAATCTACATTCATTTCAATGCTTTAGTGGTCAATCTACATTCATTTCAATGCTTTAGTGGTCAATCTACATTCATTTCAATGCTTTAGTGGTCAATCTACATTCATTTCAATGCTTTAGTAGTCAATCTACATTCATTTCAATGCTTTAGTGGTCAATCTACATTCATTTCAATGCTTTAGTGGTCAATCTACATTCATTTCAATGCTTTAGTAGTCAATCTACATTCATTTCAATGCCTTAGCGGTCAAGATGAGTCCTGTTTATTGAATATATATTTGTAGTTCAAGAGTATTTTTGGAAATTTACCACTAAAATTAGTGGCTTTATCCTTGTGATGTATACACATGTAATTTATACACCTGTGCAAAAGTTAAGCACCACCCTATTTTTACGCACATGCGAGGGTATATTCATGTGCTATGAAGAAAGCAGTAGCATAAACATTTATGTACCCATCCATCTTAGTGCAAGAGGTAATAATGCAACTAGAGGAATGCTAATTATGATGGTGGGGAAACACTGTATGTTTTTGTTTGAACTTGAAAACGAGGCCTGAATATGGTTACGTTGACACAACTGACAACTATTGCCCTACAGTTGACACACGTGGCTAGATTGTCATTAATGGTGTCTGAAAACGAAGTTTAACATCTGTGCACGTGTTTGAGACTGTCATTATTAATACCGGGTATATCCACCTTGTGCCTGGATGACGGCCTGGACACGACGTCTCATGCTGGTCACCAACCGACTGATACGCCATTGTGGTATTCGTTGCCATTCAAGATGGAGTGCGTCTGTTAATTCCTGTAGGTTCTGCACAGGAGGATCCCTCCTTCTCACCATGTTTCCCAGAATGTCCCAGATATGCTCAATAGGGTTTATGTCAGGGCTCCTTGCTGGCCATGGTAGGGTTTCGATGGCATTCTGGCGGAGGTATTCATGCACAGCTCTAGCACGATGTGGTCGGGCGTTGTCATCCATGAATATAGGGTGGGTTCCAGGTGCATGATTTACAAAATGAGGGACCACAACTCTATCCAGTATGGAATCTTGATATCTTTGTCCATTTAGTGTTCCAGGTACAGTCAACAGATCCAGCTTACAATCAAATGAGATGCACCCCCATATCATAACGGAACCTCCACCAAATGGAACTTCTTCCATGATGTTACGTTGGTCGTACGCCGTGCGTCTGGACCTCCATACACAAGTTCGACCATCTGTGGCATGAAGCAGGAACCGACTTTCATCGGACCAGTGTACCCGTCTCCAGGATCTCATGTTCCAGTGTCTTCTTTCGTTGCACCACCTCAGACGCTCCTCTTTGTGGTGTGCAGTGAGGAGAGGACGTCTGACAGGTCTCCTAGCTTTCATGCCAGCAGCATACAGTCTCCTTTTGACGGTAGACATTGACACTCTATTGCGCGTTTCCCATTGCTGGCTGAGCACTCTGCTGTTGGTGAATGGAGATCTCCTAACAAGGCGTACTAGGGCTCGATCATCACGGCAGTAGTCTTCTTCGGTCTTCCAGATCTAGGCCTGTCCTTCACCTCGTTAGTTTGCCCATGTTTTGCAATCAAACGACTGATTACAGTATGGTTAATGTTCAGCTGTCTGCCAATCTCTCTGCATGACATACCAGTGGTATGCATGCATATGATTTGCCATTTCACACGATCACTTAACCTTCATCTTGCCATAGCGGTTCACAATCAAGAGCTAATTCTCTCTGTACAAATAAACCACGGTCATGAACACAAAATTCCTAATCTTGTCGCCTAAATCTGTATGTAATGTTCTACACCTCAAACTGGACTTTTACATAACTGAACACGTGTGCTGTTTCCCGCCACGCACGGACATCAAGCGGCGTGAAGTCATGCATGCATGTGCATTTCGTACTTGGAATTATGTCAGCTAACGCGGGGACAAAAAGTATGGCAGCCTAGTTGTACCATCATGTTTCTACGTTCTATTGTTTTTGCTGGTGCTTAACTTTTGCACAGGTGTATAGATGGATGATTGTTTCGTATACCTTGTTATAGTATCCATATGTGATAGCATTCGGCTGCACACCAATACTCTTCATTTCAAAGAGAACCTTCACAGCCAGCACTGGCACATGATAATGGCCACATAACTGCAGCAGCACTCGGTAACAAATCTGAAAGGAAATCACAATTTTAGCTAGAAAAGAAACAAAGAAAGGCCTGGAGATAGTATGAAATGTCTTGAGGGACGATTCATAGAAATGGTCTTAACAATATAAGTGAATGTCAGGTCAGGTATGGAGTGTGTCCGGGATGGAGTGTGTCAGGCAGGTATGGTGTGTTTAAGGTATGGAGTGTCAGATATCGTGTGTGTCAGGCATGTACTGTATCAGGCATGTAGTGTATCAGGTATCGTGTGTCAGGTATGGTGTGTGTTAGGTATGGTGTGTGTCAGGTATGGTGTGTGTCAGGTATGGTCTGTGTCAGGTATGGTGTGTCTCAGGTATGGAGTGTGTCAGGTATGGTATGTGTCAGCTATGGTGTCTGTCAGGTATGGTGTGTGTCATGTATAGTGTGTCATGTATGGAGTGGGTCAGGTATGGTATGTGTCAGGTATGGAGTCTGTCACGTATGGAGTGTGTCAGCTATGGTGTGTGTCAGGTATGGTGTGTGTCAGGTATGATGTGTGTCATGTATAGAGTGTGTCATGTATGGAGTGTGTCAGGTATGGAGTGTGTCAGGCATGGTGTGTGTCAGGTATGGTCTGTGTCAGGTATGGTCTGTCTCAGGTATGGAGTGTGTCAGCTATGGTGTGTGTCAGGTATGGTGTGTTTCAGGTATGATGTGTGTCATGTATAGTGTGTCATGTATGGAGTGTGTCAGGTATTGTATGTGTCAGGTATGGAGTGTGTCAGGTATGGAGTGTGTCAGGTATGGTGTGTGTCAGGTAAGATGTGTGTCATGTATAGTGTGTCATGTATGGAGTGAGTCAGGTATGGTATGTGTCAGGTATGAAGTGTGTCAGGTATGGAGTGTGTCAGCTATGGTGTGTGTCAGGTATGATGTGTGTCATGTATAGAGTGTGTCAGGTATGGAGTGTGTCAGGTATGGAGTGTGTCAGCCATGGTGTGTGTCAGGTATGGTGTGTGTCAGGTAAGATGTGTGTCATGTATAGTGTGTCATGTATGGAGTGTGTCAGGTATGGTATGTGTCAGGTATGAAGTGTATCAGGTATGGAGTGTGTCAGGTATGGTGTGTGTCAGGTATGTGTGTCAGGTATATGATGTGTGTCAGGTATATGGTGTGTGTCAGGTATGGAGTGTGTCAAGTAAGGAGTGTGTCAGGTATGGTGTGCATATCAGGGATGGCCTGTGTAGGTCTGGTCACTTCAAATTCATAGTTCCAATAGATATTGCAAAAAGAAACATTTATGGCAATGTTGGGTTTAATTCAGCAGCAAATGCACAATGTGCCACAAAGGTTGACATACAAACAGACAAATTCAAAGCATCCGCTTTTGTTTCTACGAGAATTCTGAATACTTACCAGATGTACTATTATGATAATGCCTGTTATCTAGTCTAGCTCAAAATAAACAATTAAAACTCCGCACTCTCCTGGTCCTGCCCATACTGTGTCCGGGAATTACCATAGCCGCAGGTACCGAGTCATTTCCCAATCACAGTCAGATTCGTCTTATATTTGCCACAAACAGCGAAAGCTGCTCAGCCTCACCTCAGCGGGTCGGCTGAGGACGGCCCATAGTACATCTGGTAAGTATTAAGAATTCTCGTAGAAACAAAAGCGGATGCTTTTTTTATTCTACTTCGAATAATACTTACCTGATGTACTATTATGATAAACTTGACTTCGACAGCCAAGAAATACAGGTGGGAGGAGGTGAGGCTCGAACCAGCACTCATCTACCATCTGACAGAGAAGGTTGTGAAGAGACTAGAACCTTGGCATACGCTTGGGTTCTGCCATCTGACTCATAGAGTGCTAAATTTCCATGGTCTAGACCGTGCTTACCACCCCCCCCCCCCCCCCCCCCCCCCGCACAAATTCCAGAGGGCTGTCAAAATTGGGAGCAACACCCACCAGACCCGTGTCAGCCCCAAGTCTCAGCTAGGGCAGTCCAGTAGAGTGCAAAGAAGCTACTACAACTACTAAATTTTGAAAAAAACTCAGTATATCGATTAGATTTTCAAATTGGAATTAGTCTAATGTCTGCAAAAGAATAAGATGTTCTTGTCCAGATTATTTACTTAGATAGTCTGGTATTGCAACTATAAGTAAACTTAAAATTAGTCACTTAATTAAGGCAAACACTCACCATTTTTGAGTGCTGGGTCTTTCTTGTTCATCACAGGAGCTCGGCCCAATCCACAGTCATTCTCGGGTCATGTGCATGGCCATTGTTCAGTGCAAGTGGAAGAAACTTGTGATGTGTGCGAAATAGTGGTCGGATGTGGCTTAGTTCAGATTCGATAAATTGGCAACGGCTACCGGATTAAGTGCGCTGGAGATGTCGCGAAGGTAGAAATCAGTGAATGACGACTCGGCATACCATTGTGCCACAGACATCATCTCCTCTAATGAGACACCCTTATAAAGGGCCGATGCTGCTGCTAGTGCTCGGACCTGATGAGCATTCGCACGATCAATCTGCTTTCCCGTAGCGATTTTGTGCGACATCTGAATAGCATCGACTATCCAACGAGAAATGGTATCTTTCGAGGCACGCAAATGAGGAGCTTTGAGACATAACCACAGAGATTTCGGGTCATCTCTCCACTCCTCAGTACGTTTCTTATACATTTAAACGTGGCAAATTGATCGGCTGTCCCGGATATTTAAGTGACTGATTCTTTGCCAGGAAACAAAGACATGGAAGTAGTCTTAAACCTTCACCCGAGACGACAAAACGGCAGAAAGCGCATGTATTTCACTTCTCCTTCTCGCCGACGCTGCTGCAACCAAGATAACTGATTTAATAGTTAACAGTTTAATATCTATAGATCTAATCGGTTCAAAGGGAGCATGCCCTAAAACCTGTAGAACAAGAGATAGATTCCATGCTGGGATAGGAATTGGCTGTCTAGGTCGCAGATTGCTCATTCCTTTAATAACTTCATTTAAAGTGTCATTCTCCACTCCTTCAATGGCCAGACTGGGAATGACTGAAGCTAATGCAGACTTATATGCTGCTAGGGTTGAAGGTACAAGTTTGTCAACTTCGTATAAATGACATAAAATCTGCTACATGTTGAACAGATGCAGAAAAGGGATCGATATCTCTACCCTTACACCACAGTGGTTGACCCTCTTCTGGCTGAAGCAACAAACTTCGCTGCTTGCTGAGAAAAGCAACGCTCAATTGCACGCTGCTTGACAACATCCATGCAGTCAATTTGACCATTTCCGGTCTGTCGTGAAGACACAGACCCTTGTTCTGAGTGATTAGATCCCTTCGGTCTGGAAGAGGGGTGGATCGCAGACCAGAAGGTCCAGCAGATCCGTAAACCATGATCGGCCTGGCCAATAAGGGGCGATCAGTAGTACTTGACACATACCCTCTCTTATCTTTGCCAGAACTTTTGGGATGAGAATCGTTGGAGGATACGCATATGCGTACATTACCTTCCAACTTATCGCCAGTGCGTCTACTGCTAGAACTAGTGGGTCCGGGATCGGTGACATGTATGTGACCATCTTTGCGTTCTGTTTCATCGCAAACAGGTCCACATTTGGCTTGCCCCAATGTTTGAATAGAACCTCCGCTACCGATTGGTTGAGCTGCCACTCCGTCGGATGACAAACCGTCCTTCGACTGAGAGCATCTGCTAAGATGCTCAGTCTTCCTGGAATGTGTTCTGCCCGAAGAATAACATTCCTCTCTTGGCACAACTCCGGTGATCTCGTCCCGCCCTGGCGCTTCAAATAAGACACCACTGTTGAGTTGTCTGTCCTTACTAGGACAATCTTGTCTCGGATTAAGTTCTCAAATTTTCGAAGTGCTAATGCCACTGCTAATAATTCGAGAACATTGATATGTTTTTGCGCATTGGTCCGATCCCATTCCCCTGACTGATCATCCAATACCGCTCCCCAACCCGTCGTTGATGCATCTGTGAAGATGGACATCTGTGGTTGAGGAGGTTGTAGAGGAACACCTCGCAGGAGATTCTGTTCTGATAACCACCACTGAAGGTGGAATATCAATGGTTCTTTTACTGGAATTTTCAGAGATAACGGATCCGTTCTCTGAGACCAGAATGACATTAGACACATCTGAATCGGCCTGTGCCTGCGTGCTGCATAAGGAACCACTTTCTCCAGAGACACTAGTAAACCCAGTATCCTGAGAAATTGGCGCGCCGTCAGAAAGGCTCCTAGAGAAACTGACTCCAGTGCTGCAATCAAACTCTTGACTCTGCTTTCCGCCGGAAAAGCTACGCCGTCCCTGAGGTTGAAAAATATTCCCAGATAAACAAACTCCTGAGATGGAGTAAATTCTGATTTCTCTAGATTCACAATCCATCCTAGATCCTTTAGTAAGGCTAGGACTACCTGAAGATTGTGGCGCAGAGTGACTGGATTCCCGGCCTTCAGCAGCCAGTCGTCTATGTAAGTATGAACAGCTATGTTTCTCCTGCAAAGATAAGTCATGGCGAGAACCACTTTGGTGAAGACCCTCGGTGCTGTGGTCAGGTCGAATGGAAACATTGTCTTGGAATGCAAAGCGAAGGTATTTCGAAAAGGAATTGACATTGGAATATGAAAATATGCATCCTTCAGATCTATCGACACTGCCCACATGCCTTTTCTCAGCCCTGTCTTCACCGTTGCTACAGTCTCCATCTGAAACTTTGGATAAAGAAAAAATTTGTTCAACGGTTTGAGATTGAGAATTGGTCTCCAACCTCCGGTACGTTTCGGAATGAGGAACATCATCGAATAGAAGCCTAGGGAGGACTGATTGCGGACTAGATGAATCGCGTTCCACTGAAGAGCTTCGATTTCTGAGCAAATGGCATCTAGACGATCGGATTCCCTTGGAACAGGAGTCCACACTGGAGTCGATGTTAACGGAACTAACGATTGACGGATGAGCCAGTCCGGTTCGTAGCCATTTCTTAACCACTGACAGACTAAACAATCTCGCACGACCTGTTCCCATTACCTTGAGAACAGTTGAAGTCTGGCTCCGACGGTAGGAACCTGCACACAGCTGGCGGTTGATATTGCACGATAAGACGCTAAATCGCTTGGGTGAAGATTCTCGACTCCCTTCGTTCGTGACGTCACCGGAACTGATTCTGCCGGAAACCCGTCAGGACCAACCTCCACGGTTTCTTGGAGTATGATGGTCCAGGACCGCCGCCACGACTATCTTTATGATAACCGCCGCGACCCGAACCACCACCCTTCGTCCTCCTCATATGGCCTCTTATTAGAGGACTTGTATGAGGACGAACTGCCAGGTCCCTGCGATCCGGATGCCCGATGGGCATCACGGCCAGAAGGACGGAACGGGGATCTCTAGTGCTGCCTCTGTTGCTCATGCCGATGCTGTTTGTAGGACTGCTGAGGCTGTGTCCTCTTAGTCGACTTCCACGACTTGCCGACTACTTCCTGCTCAGCGACCATTGACGCGACCTTGGATAAGGCTTGCCGTGCCGAGCCGCTGAACAAGCCTGGACCAATGAAAGGCGCAGAAGATAACGCAGCCCTCATCACAGGTCCTGGTTCTACACAATCGAGAACCATTCTCCTACGCTCCGCCAATGATCTGGTGATCACCCTGGCCAGGCAATCCTGGGACAAGCGCATGGTGTCCCGGACAACTCCGGGAGCAGCCTCTGGCACTTCCCCACCTTCCGCCGCGCAGGTCAGCATACCCTGCAGGCTGGTCATCCAGTCAAGGACCTGCACCCATTCAGCTTCGGTGCAAAAAGAGGACTCGTCCATCAATGGACTACCGTTCTCATCTTCCTTCTCACCCTTGGATGAGAAGGTCACAGACGATCCATGCTGAGAACTATGGCCCGCACCCTTCCAACATGAAGCGCGTCCATAGCCCGACTACTAGCGGCACCAGTGTCCAACGAATCACCGGACACGGATTCACCGCAGTCCATCGGCTCCAGCACGGGAGCCGGGACTACAGCCGCTTTCACCACGGTAGATGACGGAACTCCGAGAGGAGCCGCACCTAACGCCGCCGGGATGCCGCTAGGAACCGCAAAACACGGCTCCAACGACAACGCGGGTTGAGCGAAATCCGGGTGAAAAATGCCCAACGGAGCGTCGACATCATACCCGCTTGGCAAAGCCATACAAATCCCGAGGGAGATCCCTGGGATGTACCTGGTTGAGCCGTTAACGAAATATTGAGCCAAGGTCGGAGAAAGGACAGGTGCTTGTCCCTCCGCAGAACTAGCCGGACCACCGAAAGGTTGACCCTGCACCAGCCTGCATCGTGGACTGCAAGGACTCAAACATTGCGTTAAACTGGGCCGCCCATACGCCCAATGCTGAATCCATTCGCTCGTTCAGACGCTCTTGCAGTCCCTTCACTGACGCCTGATCCAGCTTGGCCGCCTTGTCCCTCACGATTCTCTCCAAACGCGCACGTTGATCACGATCGAACTCTGCCACCAACTCCAACGACCACTTCGCGCACACGTCACAAGGACGTCACAATTTGCACTTCGCGCAAGCCACACAGTGATGACCATTGAACTTGCTCTTCATGAACCTGTAACATTTTTGACACAGAGTGTCCTGGTTCTTGGTCTTCTGCGAACACAGAGAAGAATTAAAACGTTGCACATGACATACGATGACGAGCAATACGCACAATTGACTTGATTGTAAGATAAAATTACTTAGAAACATTAACTTTCTCTTAAATTAATGATAATCAAGCCTTTAGGCAGGAAATATTTGAAACTTTTTAGAGTGAAATTTAATAAACACAACTTGGAAATTAACTAACGTTAATGACGCCATGAAAAAAATGCTGATCGCTACAAACACCCTCGACAATGAAGCGAGAGCTAAAGATCAGCATAAAACAGAGTGCATAAACACGTCAAGCCAAAACGAAACATTAATCATGGGCGCCGCCATCTTGGCTAAGGGTGCATCCATCTTGGAAGGAACCGAGTCGCAAGGGAAATTAACCGAGTACCCGGATAAGATTAAACAGTTAGTGAGTACCGGAGCGACTCCAACAATGGCTACCATTTTAGAATAATGTGCTGATTTAAGAAATTTTCAATCAGTCATTACGGCACGAATGTATAAATTCTAGATTGATACAACCTGCTCCTGTGATGACTTTCCTTTTCCTTCCATGATGCAAGCAACGAAGAGACAATAGCACGCGTAAATTCGAAAATTTTAGACTAGAAAAAACATGCGACTTTCCAAGTCAGCAAAATAAGCGAGTCTGACTGTGATTGGGAATTGACTCGGTACCTGCGACTATGGTAATTCCCGGACACAGTATGGGCAGCACCAGGAGTGCTGAGTTTTAATTGTTTATTTTGAGCTAGACTAGATAATAGGCATTATCATAATAGTACATCTGGTAAGTATTATTCAAAGTAGAATGCCTTTGTATAAGCTCATGCAGGTGAGCTAACAACTATGCTATATGTCCGCTAAGAATTGTGTATTTTCCTTATCTGAACACGCAGCATTTGCTAGTGTATTGGTAGCTGCTTAACACCTGCTGCTTTATTCTGCTGTACCTCATCTGGTGGCTGTAGTTCTTCAGTCTGCATCTTCTTCAGCACCTCGTATGCCACTCGTAATGCCCTCACTTTAGACTGACTGGCTTTCACATAAGCAGGGAGATGAATGAACCACAGGCTATAACAATGGCCTAATAAACACCTGAAACATACGGCAAGCAAACAGCTGAGACATAGAGCAGAAAAATACTATCTTCATAAAAATATACAGCAAGAAAGCATTTGATATGAATATTTAATAATCAAGAAGCTCTGGACATCCAGATTGAATACTATACACCCAGAGTGAATGCTATACACCCAGAGTGAATGCTATACACCCAGATTGAATGCTATACATCCAGAGTGAATGCTATACACCCAGAGTAAATGCTATACACCCAGAGTGAATGCTATACACCTAGATTGAATGCTATACACCCAGACTGAATGCTATACAACCAGAGTGAATGCTATACACACACACTAAATGCTATAGACCCAGAGTGAAGACTTTACACCCAGATTAAATGATCTACACCAAAAGTGAATGCTATATACCCAGAGTGAATGCTATACACCCAGAGTGAAGACTTTACACCAAGATTAAATGATATACACCCAGATTGAATGATATACACCCGAGTGAATGACATACACCCAGAGTGAAGACTATATACACAGATTAAATTATATACACCCAAAGTGAATGCTATACATCCAGATTGAATGCTATACACCCAGAGTGAAGACTTTACACCGACATTAAATGATATACAACCACATTGAATGATATACACCCAGAGTGAATGCTATACACCCAGATTAAATGATATACACACAGTGAATGCTATACACCCAGAGCGAAGACTATACACCCAGATTGAATGCTATACACATGCTATACACCCAGAGTGAAGACTTTACACTGAGATTAAATGATATACACCCAGATTGAATGATATACACCCAGAGTGAATACTATACACGCAGATTAAATGATATACACACAGAGTGAATGCTATACAGCCAGAGCGAAGACTATACACCCAGAGTGAAGACTATATACACACATTAAATGATATACACCTAGAGTGAATACTATACTCCAAGAATGAATGCTATACACCCAGAGTGAATGATATACACCAAGAGTGAATGCGATATATCCAGTGAATGCTATACACCCAGAGTGAAGGCTGGAGATTAGCTAACTTCAGGGAGTGTCATGTTCCGACTACTAGTTGCAGATGACCTTCGACATGGCGAGCCTTACTGTTACTGTCGTCTCAGATATGAATATTCATTGCATTGTCATAGTAGCGTCATCATAGCATTATTGACATAACCCGATATAGGGGAATTCCCAATGACTAATATTCAGTGACATACAGGCATAAGTGAAATACACTTAATGCTGAATGTTTACTATTGCTATATTCTTTTAATTCATGTATAGATACTGAAACACCTGGATTTACAACAAGAGGCCCAAGGGGCCTGTATCGATCACCTCGATTTATTGGCCATTGGGACTATCGAACAAAATGAGATGACCACTGGAACAAGATGACTACCAGCCAAATTGGCCGATCTACTTCGTTTGAACAAATGTTGATCCCTATGCCCTAAGAATGCTTCCTGCCAAATATAACTGAAATTGGCCCAGTGATTTTCGAGAAGACATTTTAAATTTCCCATTGCTTTAGTATGGGAAAACAATCCAAGATGGCCACCAAACCGTTTATCCGACAGTTTCAAAAGTGGCAAATTTGAAATCAGCATACTCAAAAACATATAAAACTAATTGCGGCTTCAAAATCCATCAAATATAAAAATCCAAACTGGCCACCAAACATGCTACATTTTTATTGGTCCAGGGCGGCCACGTTTTTTTTACGTATTAACTTCCCTTAAACAAGCTTTAATGGCCCTAGTCCCTAATAATATCTGCCAAATTTCGGCACGATCCCTTCCGCGGTTCTGGAGATCGTTTTTGGGAAAACTAGGTCATCCAAGATGGCCGCAAACTATTTGGCCAATTAAGTTTTCTTGAACACCTTGGTTCAGCTCTTGCTCTAAATGATATTTCATGACTTTTGAATCGATCCCCCAAGCAGTTTCATAGATATTTAAAGAAGTTTCCTAAAATCGACTAAATTCCAAGATGGCCACCAGCTAAATTGGCCGATCGGCTTCGTTTGATCCTTATGGCCCACAGATGTTTCCTGCCAAATATAATGGAAATCAATCCAGTGCTTTTCGAGAAGTCGTTTAAAGAAAATGTTGAAGGTACGCTAATAACCAATAACCAATCCTAGGCACAAATTCATATAATTTTTCAGAAACCAATTGAACTCTAAGCACGCGGTCTAGTTGGAAGTAATTATTATTTGAAAGTGACTTGTCAGACGGCACTCTGACAGCTGATTAACCTGCATATTAGAAGCAGTTAAAATCTATTTAATTCTGTGTATAATTGAGCAGGTTGCATATAATAATTAAGTGTATTCGTGATGGTAAGTATACTCTTGAAGTAAAATACCTTATGACACATCTTTGTGCCAACATATCCCAGTTTGGTCAAAATTACCAGTTTCGTTTTAGGCAGAAATAAACTCCCACTGCCAAAAAAGTTGAAAACAATTTTCTTTTCAAAATGGGCAGCAAATGTTTTGTGTCCGATTAACGTGAAACTTTATTGGTTCTAGATTTTACTTTATTGGTCCTGGATATTACTTACTTGGCCCAAAGTATTGGCGTGGCCACATTCTGATGTGCAGTCTGTTAAAAGTAAAAGAAAAATTAAGATATTAAGTCCTGTAGCAATACTAGCATAATAAATAAGAGGCCATACTTCGTATGGGTCGCTCACCAGAAACATAAATATTTGAACATGAACTATATAAACATTCTGGCTGGAACGACACACATTTTTGTACAAAACATGAAAGGCGAAATTCAAATGAGAAAATTTTGACTATAAACATGAGCATTCAGGTCAACCCAATTACCCAATCAAATAGACCAGTATTAAATTGCTATTCAGCAAGCACATACACCTATACATGGACATCTTTGCTGTCAAAAGCAATCAAATGTATCGCTCACCTGGAGTATTTCAGGTAGAAATGTCACAAATCCTATATGTAGAACCTTATTATGGTCAAGTGGTTTAGTAGTCATTTAAATGAGTACCTTGCCATGTTTTGCAAATCCAAGATGGCCAGCAGAAAAAGTCACTATTAGGATTATTGTATACAAGTTGGAAGCCTACAATGGTAACATCCTTCCACCTAAGATTGGTTGAATTCGGGCCAACTGTTAACGATGAGTAGCCTTTTAACCAATTTTCCTGAGATTTTAGGAAAATCCAAGATGGCTGTAATGCATGCGATCACACCATTATTCAAGTCTGATTATCCATTGTAGACATTCTCACATACATTCAGGGATAATCTCCCTTGAAGCTAACCAAAGACTAAGGCATATTGAGTAAATATTTCCACCTGTCCTTCGAAGCCGAGCACCCTGTTTTCAGATGGGCTGATATGAGTATTCGTAATACAAAAAAGACCAGTTCCGCTCACACATCAGGTCACACATCAGGTCACACATCGCTTGAGACGGGAGTTTTAGTACAACTCCAAATTTTTTAAAGTCCAAATAAGCTACAATTTTTTCAGACATCCAGGGGGAATAACTCGGTCGATTACAGTCAGATTTTTGCCATACACAATTCTAGTCAATGTCTTATGTGGAGGCAAGTTTTTCCAAAATTTGAACAGACTCCATGTAGACTTGCTGAAGCTATTGACAAATCAAGGGGGATAACCCTGGTGAACACAGGCACATTTTGGCTGTATGCAATCCCAGTCAAGTTCTCATGACGTGAGCATGAATTTCCGCAATTTGAACACAATCCATGTATTTTATGACTTTGTGAGAAATGCTGGGGGATTACTATGATGATTACAAGGTGATTTTGGTGACACACAATCTCAGTCAAGATCACATGCGGAGAGATGTATTTCTGAAATTTTAACTGAATTCATTCAGGCTCAGTGAACGCATCGAGTGGAAACCAAATGCAAATGCACAGACACGACCGGTTTCTGCATTGGTGAACTAATTAAGATTAAGTTTCTCCGATGAAGAAAGCAGACCATATTCTCTTAACAAGAGCCTTCCATGTTTTTGTGATATTTTGAGTGGTTCCCTTCAGGTTTTCAATTTAATGTTGGTAATAACAATAGGGGACGCACTATGAGTGTTTGCAGTCATTTTAGTGACAATGTTGGATCATATGGCTGGGATGCCAGTTTTCATGATGATAATCATTAAAATCCTATTCAGTATTGCTCTCTTGTTTAGATAAGATATTGCTTTGTTACTGGTTTGAATGTATGGATCTGATTATGCATTTGTAAGCTCATCTGTCCTAAAAGGCTATATGAGCATATGCCATACTGACTGTCCATCCGTCATCTGTCCTAAAAGGCCATGTGAGCTTATTCCATACTGACTGTCCATCCGTCATCTATTCTAAAAGGCCATGTGAGCTTATGCCATACTGACTGTCTGTCCGTCATCTGTCCTAAAAGGCCATGTGAGCATATACCATACTGACTGACCATTCGTCATCTATCCAAACAGGCCATGTGAGATTATGCCATACTGACTGTTCATCCGTCATCTATCCTAAAAGGCCATGTGAGCTTATGCCATACTGACTGTCCGCCCATCATCTGTCTTAAAAGGTATGTGAGCTTATGCCATACTGACTGCCCATCCGTCCATCAACTTTTGCTTTAAGACTACTCTTCATTAACCACTTGGTCGATTTAATCAAACTAAGACCCTATGGCAGAAGACTTTCAGACTTGCATACAGAAATTTGATTGGTAAATTTTTCTGGCTTCCATCTTGGATTTTCCACAATTAAAAAAAATCATTTAAGACGTAAAAATAACTCAATCATCAAAAAATAACGAAACATACTACCAGTGTTTATAACATATAGACAGATGAATGGCTGGTGCCCAAATCAGCCAATCAGCTTTCTTTGAACAACTGTGGATCTCTATACCGTAATGCTGCTTCCTGCCAAACTTAATTGAAATCTGCCCAGTGGTTATTGAGAAAAAGTTGTCTAAATGTAAAAGTTGACGACAAAATACAGATCGTCGATGAAAGGTCAACATGGAATAAGCTCACATGGTATTTTAGGCCAGGTGAGCTAACAAAGATAATATATATATATTTGTTTTATCATGAGTATGATTGATGTTGAATGCACTTAACTCTTTAACACTCCTATCAGCCAAAACTGGCTTCTGCAGTGGTCTTGAGAAATCTCCATTTGCAGACCAAGAGAAGACTATTTTTGAAAAATTACCACTGGAATGACTGGCTCGATAATCGAGCCGAGATAGCCTTCTCTTGGTCTGCAAATGGACATTTTCTGAGAAAATTTAAATTTTCTTGAACAAATTCGATGGTTAATGAAGGTATGATGCTGACATACTTTTTGCGCAACACGTATCTCGTGCTTGGTACGACGTGCTATTGGACTATTGGGACACGTGGTCTGCTTAGCGGACAGTGACATCCGAGATGGCTCAACAACGTGAAACAACTCAGGATTCAAATCAGGAAAGCCATTATAACTGAAAAACAATATACTGATAGTCATCCACAAACAACAATGAATTCATCATCCTTATTTGAAATTTTAAGGTGGCTATTACGAAGGAAGCAGAGATATGAGTAAGTATTAGTTCAGCATTACCTAACAATGCCAGTGTATTCAGCATTACCTAGCAATGTCAGTGTATTCAGCATTACCTAAAAATGGCAGTGTATTCAGCATTACCTAACAATGCCAGTGTATTCAGCATTACCTAACAATGCCAGTGTATTCAGAATTACCTAAAAATGCCAGTGTATTCAGCATTACCTAACAATGCCAGTGTATTCAGCATTACCTAACAATGCCAGTGTATTCAGCATTACCTAGCAATGTCAGTGTATTCAGCATTACCTAGCAATGTCAGTGTATTCAGCATTACATAACAATGCTAATGTATTCAACATTACATAACAATGCCAGTGTATTCAGCATTACATAACAATGCCAGTGTATTCAGCATTACATAGCAATGCCAGTGTATTCAGCATTACCATGCCAGTGTTTTCAGCATTACATATTAATGCCAGTGCATTCAGCATTACCTAGCAATACCAGTGTATTCAGCATTACCTAGCAATGCCAGTGTATTCAGCATTACCTAGCAATGCCAGTGTATTCAGCATTACATAACAATGCCAGTGTATTCAGCATTACATAACAATGCCAGTGTATTCAGCATTACATAACAATGCCAGTGTATTTAGCATTACATAACAATGACAGTGTATTCAGCATTACCTAGCAATGCCAGTGTAGTCAGCATTACCTAGCAATGTCAGTGTATTCAGCATTACCTAACAATGCCAGTGTATTCAGCATTACCTAGCAATGCCAGTGTATTCAGCATTACATAACAATGCCAGTGTATTCAGCATTACCTAGCAATGTCAGTGTATTCAGCATTACATAACAATGCCAGTGTATTCAGCATTACATAACAATGCCAGTGTATTCAGCATTACATAACAATGCCAGTGTATTCAGCATTACATAACAATGCCAGTGTATTCAGCATTACCTAGCAATGCCAGTGTATTCAGCATTACATAACAATGCCAGTGTATTCAGCATTACATAACAATGCCAGTGTATTCAGCATTACATAACAATGCCAGTGTATTCAGCATTACATAACAATGCCAGTGTATTCAGCATTACATAACAATGCCAGTGTATTCAGCATTACATAACAATGCCAGTGTATTCAGCATTACCTAGCAATGCCAGTGTATTCAGCATTACATAACAATGCCAGTGTATTCAGCATTACATAACAATGCCAGTGTATTCAGCATTACATAACAATGCCAGTGTATTCAGCATTACATAACAATGCCAGTGTATTCAGCATTACATAACAATGCCAGTGTATTCAGCATTACATAACAACGCCAGTGTATTCAATATATACAGGAGGAGGAGCTTTCAGCTAGTAAAGATCATCAGAGAATGCACTCAATCAAACACAGACAGCTTCAAGGTAGTAAGCATTGACAAACAAAACACATGAAACCCAAATTTGGTCTGTAATATTTCATAATAAAGCAATGGAGGACAGTTTATCAGATCATATGTTGAAGAAAAGTGAAAAAGGTTCGGAACACTTTTTAGTTAAGACAACAAGAGCCATCAGAAGACAGTATATTCAGGGTCCCCCCCCCCCCCACCCCGGATCCAAACATTTCAGATAAGAATACATCAGGAAAAATGAAATCCTGACACTGCATCTCGCCTTAAAGAAATATAGATTTGTAAGTGCAGGTTCAATTCTGTTCATCTATTATGCCCGGACAAGAGAATTTTGGTGAATTTAAAGTTTTTCAAGGAAAATAAATCAGGAAAATACAGATGAATTTCTTCAAAATGGAATCATAGCACTGCTTCTTCAAGTAATATATTCAGTGACAAATGAATTGATAGCACAGTTTCAAAATTCTTCAAGATCTCCCACGAACACGACAATTTTGATGAATTTTAAGAATTTCAGGGGAGATAACTACAGAGCCCATTACGGTTGGTCTGTCATTTTATTAACCACATAAACATACTTATCATTCAATCACTACTTGCTAAATAAATCTACTTACATTTAGCGCCAGAAAAAGATTTCTAATCTCGCATTTAATGCCTTCTAATGCAAGAACCACAACTCTCTACTCTAGTTCAGGTTTCTGGATGGAGTAGACTCCCTTAATCTCAATCAAACAGAGTTCTGGAATCGTAGCTAAAGTGTAGGAGTTGCGTTGACATCTTGAAATGATTGTCAGAGATGGATGGACCGACAGACTGACATACATACATTCAATACAGACGCATGGATGTACAGGCATACGGATAGCACATGCACATCTTCAAGCGGTATTGAGAACCATTACCATGTTTCAAAAGAATCACAGCTAAATTGTAGGAGTTATGTTGACAAGAAATGATTGGTACTGAAGTTCATGTATCAGCTTAAAGGTATTTAAAGGGGAATAACTCGGTAATGAATAATTTAGTCTCCACGAAAAAAGCACATGCACATCTTCAGATGGTAATGACTAGATTTACCACGTTTCAAAAGAATTTTAACTAAACTGTATGAGGAGTTGCGTTGACAAGAAATGATTGGCAATGCAGTTTATGTATCGGCTTAAAGTATCGCTATTTAAAGGGGGATAACTCAAGGATGGACCGACAGGCGAACATACATTTGGGACAGACGGATGGATGCACAGGTATACAGATAGCATATGTACATCTTCATGTCGTAATGACACACACCAAGTTTCAAAAGAATTGCAGTTAAACTGGAGGAGTTGCGTTGACAAGAAATGATTCGCAATGCAGTTTATGTATCAGCCGTAAGATATTTAAAGGGTGATAACTCTGCAATGAATAATTTTTTGGTCGCGAAAAAGGCACATGCACATCTGCACACGATACTGATGTGGAAAAGTTTTTAAGTTAATCTATTGAGACCTCTAGGAGTTGCGTTGACAAGAAATGATTGGCAATGCAGTTTATGTATCGGCTTTAAGATATTTAAAGGGGGATAACTCTGTAATGAAAAATTCTTTGGCCGCGAAAAAAGCACATGCACATCTGCACATGATACTGATAATGTGGACGAAATTTAAAGTTAATCCATTGAGACCTCTAGGAGGAGTTGCGTTGACAAGACGGGGTCAAATGGATGGATGGACGGACATGCTGATCGCTATATCCCACCGTCTTCCAGCCCTGGGGGATAAAAATGGACATACCTCCATTAAAATTATCATCATCATCCATCCCTGAAGCTAGATTGCAAAATATCTGAATTCAATGTGTTAACTGAATCCATATACGAGAGTGATAATCTACAGAATTATCACTGGATTCTTAGTTTGATGTTTGCTTTTATAATGATATAATTGTAGAGTAGTCATATATACACCTGTGCAAAAGTTAAGCACCAGCAAAAACAATAGAACGTAGAAACATGATGGTACAACTAGGCTGCCATACTTTTTGTCCCCGCGTTAGCTGACATAATTCCAAGTACGAAATGCACATGCATGCATGACTTCACGCCGCTTGATGTCCGTGCGTCGCGGGAAACAGCACACGTGTTCAGTTATGTAAAAGTCCAGTTTGAGGTGTAGAACATTACATACAGATTTAGGCGACAAGATTAGGAATTTTGTGTTCATGACCGTGGTTTATTTGTACAGAGAGAATTAGCTCTTGATTGTGAACCGCTATGGCAAGACGAAGGTTAAGTGATCGTGTGAAATGGCAAATCATAGGCATGCATACCACTGGTATGTCATGCAGAGAGATTGGCAGACAGCTGAACATTAACCATACTGTAATCAGTCGTTTGATTGCAAAACATGGGCAAACTAACGAGGTGAAGGACAGGCCTAGATCTGGAAGACCGAAGAAGACTACTGCCCGTGATGATCGAGCCCTAGTACGCCTTGTTAGGAGATCTCCATTCACCAACAGCAGAGTGCTCAGCCAGCAATGGGAAACGCGCAATAGAGTGTCAATGTCTACCGTCAAAAGGAGACTGTATGCTGCTGGCATGAAAGCTAGGAGACCTGTCAGACGTCCTCTCCTCACTGCACACCACAAAGAGGAGCGTCTGAGGTGGTGCAACGAAAGAAGACACTGGAACATGAGATCCTGGAGACGGGTACACTGGTCCGATGAAAGTCGGTTCCTGCTTCATGCCACAGATGGTCGAACTCATGTATGGAGGTCCAGACGCACGGCGTACGACCAACGTAACATTATGGAAGAAGTTCCATTTGGTGGAGGTTCCGTTATGATATGGGGGTGCATCTCATTTGATTGTAAGCTGGATCTGTTGACTGTACCTGGAACACTAAATGGACAAAGGTATCAAGATTCCATACTGGATAGAGTTGTGGTCCCTCATTTTGTAAATCATGCACCTGGAACCCACCCTATATTCATGGATGACAACGCCCGACCACATCGTGCTAGAGCTGTGCATGAATACCTCCGCCAGAATACCATCGAAACCCTACCATGGCCAGCAAGGAGCCCTGACACGAACCCTATTGAGCATATCTGGGACATTCTGGGAAACATGGTGAGAAGGAGGGATCCTCCTGTGCAGAACCTACAGGAATTAACAGACGCACTCCATCTTGAATGGCAACGAATACCACAATGGTGTATCAGTCGGTTGGTGACCAGCATGAGACGTCGTGTCCAGGCCGTCATCCAGGCACAAGGTGGATATACCCGGTATTAATAATGATGGTCTCAAACTCGTGCACAGATGTTAAACTTCGTTTTCAGACACCATTAATGACAATCTAGCCACATGTGTCAACTGTAGGGCAATAGTTGTCAGTTGTGTCAACGTAACCATATTCAGGCCTCGTTTTCAAGTTCAAACAAAAACATACAGTGTTTCCCCACCATCATAATCAGCATTCCTCTAGTTGCATTATTACCTCTTGCACTAAGATGGATGGGTACATAAATGTTTATGCTATTGCTTTCTTCATAGCACATGAATATACCCTCGCATGTGCGTAAAAATAGGGTGGTGCTTAACTTTTGCACAGGTGTATATATTAAGCGTCAGAGCTTGCAGGAGATGCCCTTTGGTCAGGCATGTCACGAGAGCATGATAATATTTGAAACAACCTTCAATTTCTCTTCAATATGATCAGGATGTATGACCCCAGACATGGATCATTATGGACTAGTCTAGTCACAACATTTATCTATATACATGATCCGATTTAGAGCAGGATTTTTAATTAGAATCACAGCCCACATTTGGAAATCCCAGTTTATCCTCAGTTCCTTAGTTGTGTTTAAATTTAAGAACGATTGGATTACTAGGTTTTGAGATACAGCATCATACCCAAATAGACAGACAGACAGACAGATACCAAGAGGGACAGACAGATACCAAGAGAGACAGACAGACAGCCAGCCAGGCAGGCAGGCAGACAGACAGGTAGGCAGACAGACAGTGACAGACAGACAGCATGACAGAGACAGACAGACACACTCACACAGACCTGAATACAATTGCTCACACCCTTAAAGGGCAGATGTTAGTAATCAACAAGAGAAAGTCAGCTGGAGGCTGACAATACCACCCATCCCCAACATGTGTACATCCCCATCTTCTGGCCGTGTACAATCATCTTGATAAGTTTCATCCAATTTCTTAGGAAACTGTAGGAGTAATAAATAAATAATAATAAACACACAAGGTATGAGATGAAAAATGTAACCATCTCGGTAGCCTCCTCAGTCTTCCTCACGTCACATGATCCACATGGTATGAGACCGGAGCATATAAATATATAGTGTGCTATGATGAGGTTATCAATTCACAACCTGAATGAGAATCTTTATGCATCATACCTATATTTGACTCCCTCAGGCAATCCTACTGGCTCCGGTGGCATTATTAGCACAGTGCGTTCACTGAAATTATACACATAATAATAGTTAATTAACAAATGTGCATGTAATATATTTCCTATGTTGGAGGCGTTACCGGAAATGTCAAATATTTGCCAGCCATACGACCAACCAAATTATAATAGTCGTGAGTCGCAACTAAAAATATAGGCCAATAGTAGAATAAATCTGATTTTTTGGCAGATATATATATCCCTTAGATTGAGTCATAGACAACACACATATTATAGCAGATTAGTATGCAAATTTGGCATGAAGGTTATAATTGAGACCTGTAAGATGGATGCGTGTTATCAGGATGGAAAGATATTAATGTATGGACATGCGAAGGTGCGTGCGTGCGTGTGTTATCAGGATGGGAAGATGTATGGACATGTGAAGATGAGATGTGTGTGTTATCAGGATGGGAAGATGTATGGACATGCGAAGATGAGATGTATGTGTGTGCTATCAGGATGGGAAGATGTATGGACATGCAAAGATGAGATGTATGTGTGTGTTATCAGGATGGGAAGATGTATGGACATGTGAAGATGAGATGTGTGTGTTATCAGGATGGGAAGATGTATGGACATGCGAAGATGAAATGTGTGTGTGTGTGTGTGTGTTATCAGGATGGGAAGATGTATGGACATGTGAAGATGAGATGTGTGTGTGTTATCAGGATGGGAAGATGTATGGACATGCGAAGATGAAATATGTGTGTGTGTTATCAGGATGGGAAGATGTATGGACATGTGAAGCAGGGTTCCTCATTTGCGTCCTTTTGCGCGTAAAGACACATTAAATCTGCCCTGGGACGCATAAAGTTGAATACCATGCGTCCCAGGGGACACTCAGAAAATTTGGCACGAAAATTGGTAACACTACACTGTAGGACTGGGTGGTTTGGCCTAAAAGAAACCGGGTGACGGTATCACTAATTAAACTGGCTAGAATGATCGAAAATAAAATCAAAATATGAAAATATCTTGTTTTCATTGGCTACAGTACATGTATTTTGCGATATGACAACTGACATAAATTGTCACAAAATTAGAACGGTAACTGCGTACGACTGTCCACTCGATGCTACCCATCTCAAAATAGTAGTTAACATAAATAAAATAAATAAAGTCTGGTTCATGTGATGTCGTGAAATTAACTAACTGCTAAAATGCTGATTTTCAACACTCTTATTAGGTTACTATTTTCTAAAGCGTAGTAAAATATAATGCATGAAAATAGGAACCTGGATATTAGAGTGAGTTTAGGCACCGCGTAGAGTAGCGCGATGTGGCTAGAGTTCGCGTAACGACCTACAGTATGATCTAATCTAGTAAGTCACGTGTTTGTATTCGAGTACTCGGTAAACTGTCATTCGTGTTTACGCAGGTGAATGTCATTCAGCACGTAATTAAATGGTAGTCATTTCCCGGAAATCGCATCTCAAGAATTCTCACAAAAAGCTGTCTGTCTGAATATTTTTCAAGAAGCCATAATAATGAGATTATGATAAATTGACAACTTCAATGCAATGATTCACGGGAATCTAACTTAAATCAACACTCAGTAGTCTGGCAGATATACGAACACGCCCCATAAAACAAAACGATATGATTCTAACTCCATCGACCAAAAGGTCACGTGATAAAAAATACTACGATTTACAGGAATTTCATTCATAAAATCAATAGTAGGCTTGCACGATATTGTCTAGGAGGTATCGCGATATATCATGGTGAGAAAATCGCGATATTTCGATATATCGTATAGCTTATTTTATGGCATGAATTCATGGGGTGAATTGCTCTTGGGTTGAGTTGGACTGCACGGTTTGCCTTATGTAGACATGTCAGATTCACTATGAGTTTTCATATCAGTTTTAACCGAATATGACTTCTAATTGGTAAATTTCAACAAAAACATTAAATGCAGTCGCCAAAATGCTTAGAACGATCGTTAATAACACGAAAATAGGAAATTTCCCGGTGTAAATCTTTGACGTCTTACACCTTGGCTTAATGTATACCTTGTCCATCATTGCGGGAGTGAAATTATTACATTGGACAACCCAAATATTGCGTCTCTGTTATAACCATCATTTATTAGATCAGAATTAATCTAAAAATTCGACATTTCATATCGTCTTTGTGAAAATTTACAAATCACATGATATTAGATCCATAGATATCTAATGTTTAGATCTGATCCGCATTTACCGAGTACCCGTTTACTAATTATACAAAATTACACGAATCCTCTACTGACAGCAGGTGTCAACAAGCCTCTAAGGTCTGGAATGGGCTGCATATATTTATGGTTCATTTTAATGTTATTAAGTTGTTATTAACAATTACACATTGGCTATGTTATAATGATTCTGGAGTATAAATATTACAGATGGGTTCACAGTCGTAGTTATAGCGCAATGTAAGTAAATTTATCAAATTTCTTTTTCACGAGTGAGATGACATACTTACCTCCCTAACACTCTTGATATACTAGTATATCGGCTCTAAATTCAATAATATTCAGAATTATAAAAGGTTACGTGCCCCTAATGGGCAGGTGGAAGTACACAGTCATGCACATGACAAACACCACCCACTGAGCATGCGCACACCGGTACTTCCGTTACTAAATATTGGCTGACATAGAAGCAACTATTCAATAACCAAAGGACCAGACCTCCGTGGGGTGGCGAGGCCGGGATCCTGTTAGGGAGGTAAGTATGTCATCTCACTCGTGAAAAAGAAATTTGATAAATTTACTTATTTCACATCATGAGAACATACTTACCTCCCTAACACTCTTGATAAAAACCAGAATTCGAAAGTCAATTTGGCGGGAGGGAGGCAAGGTTCTGAAAACCAGCACACCCTCGAAGAGACTAGGCTCTTTGAATTCTCAAGAGATTTAAAACATCTGAAATTGTGACTGAAACCACAACCAGGAATAGAATTTTGCATCGGATAATCGACCGATGAAGAGAGATTGATCAAAAGGCAAATGCGCCCCCGCCCCCTCTTTCTGAGGAAGGTTAGGAAAAAATGCTGCTCTAAATGACTAGCACGTTCTCTAATACTTAATGAAAAGTATTACTAGACATTGGAAAAAGAAGAATTGCTTCTATACACCTGTGCAAAAGTTAAGCACCAGCAAAAACAATAGAACGTAGAAACATGATGGTACAACTAGGCTGCCATACTTTTTGTCCCCGTGTTAGCTGACATAATTCCAAGTACGAAATGCACATGCATGCATGACTTCACGCCGCTTGATGTCCATGCGTGGCGGGAAACAGCACACGTGTTCAGTTATGTAAAAGTCCAGTTTGAGGTGTAGAACATTACATACAGATTTAGGCGACAAGATTAGGAATTTTGTGTTCATGACCGTGGTTTATTTGTACAGAGAGAATTAGCTCTTGATTGTGAACCGCTATGGCAAGACGAAGGTTAAGTGATCGTGTGAAATGGCAAATCATAGGCATGCATACCACTGCAGACAGCTGAACATTAACCATACTGTAATCAGTCGTTTGATTGCAAAACATGGGCAAACTAACGAGGTGAAGGACAGGCCTAGATCTGGAAGACCGAAGAAGACTACTGCCCGTGATGATCGAGCCCTAGTACGCCTTGTTAGGAGATCTCCATTCACCAACAGCAGAGTGCTCAGCCAGCAATGGGAAACGTGCAATAGAGTGTCAATGTCTACTGTCAAAAGGAGACTGTATGCTGCTGGCATGAAAGCTAGGAGACCTGTCAGACGTCCTCTCCTCACTGCACACCACAAAGAGGAGCGTCTGAGGTGGTGCAACGAAAGAAGACACTGGAACATGAGATCCTGGAGACGGGTACACTGGTCCGATGAAAGTCGGTTCCTGCTTCATGCCACAGATGGTCGAACTCGTGTATGGAGGTCCAGACGCACGGCGTACAACCAACGTAACATCATGGAAGAAGTTCCATTTGGTGGAGGTTCCGTTATGATATGGGGGTGCATCTCATTTGATTGTAAGCTGGATCTGTTGACTGTACCTGGAACACTAAATGGACAAAGATATCAAGATTCCATACTGGATAGAGTTGTGGTCCCTCATTTTGTAAATCATGCACCTGGAACCCACCCTATATTCATGGATGACAACGCCCGACCACATCGTGCTAGAGCTGTGCATGAATACCTCTGCCAGAATGCCATCGAAACCCTACCATGGCCAGCAAGGAGCCCTGACATGAACCCTATTGAGCATATCTAGGACATTCTGGGAAACATGGTGAGAAGGAGGGATCCTCCTGTGCAGAACCTACAGGAATTAACAGACGCACTCCATCTTGAATGGCAACGAATACCACAATGGCGTATCAGTCGGTTGGTGACCAGCATGAGACGTCGTGTCCAGGCCGTCATCCAGGCACAAGGTGGATATACCCGGTATTAATAATGAGTCTCAAACTCGTGCACAGATGTTAAACTTCGTTTTCAGACACCATTAATGACAATCTAGCCACGTGTGTCAACTGTAGGGCAATAGTTGTCAGTTGTGTCAACGTAACCATATTCAGGCCTCGTTTTCAAGTTCAAACAAAAACATACAGTGTTTCCCCACCATCATAATCAGCATTCCTCTAGTTGCATTATTACCTCTTGCACTAAGATGGATGGGTACATAAATGTTTATGCTATTGCTTTCTTCATAGCACATGAATATACCCTCGCATGTGCGTAAAAATAGGGTGGTGCTTAACTTTTGCACAGGTGTATATTTCAAAAACTCTCTGAACAAACCACAATTAAGAGACATTAACCATCACCATATTAAAAAATAAAAATGACACCATCACCAAGACAAAGAAAATAAAAAAATGGTCATAACCACTGACCTCTGATGTCTTGGACGCGGCACTCATCTCTTCCACCACCGGATGAAGAGAATTGTACCAGCTAATAGTAGGGATACCCTATCAACAAATGTGATATTTGTAAATAGCAGAGGAGGAAAACTATTTACAAACATAAACCTCTACATTAATATTTTATTTTCTGAGGACTGAGACGGCGAGCGGGTTAGAAGTGTCACGAAGGTAATGGTCAGTAAAACTTGATTCACAGTGCCACTGGGCTACTGACATAATGTCTTCAATAGAAACACCATTAAATAATGCCGTGGAAGTTACCACACCACGGACACTATGAGCCTTGGCTCTATCTACTTGGATTCCAGTGGCTGTCTTATGACAGAATTGAATACATTTTACTATCCATCTGGAAATAGTGTCTCTTGACGCCCTACCATGGGGTTCAATATATGACAACCATAGGGAACATGGGTCCGTCTGCCAAACCTGAGTTCTTCTCTTGTACTTATTTAAAGCACGGACAGGACACCATACTTTAGCACCAGGATCATATCTGGTTAAGGCAGGTAAAATAATAGGTTTACCCGGATACTTTAAAGATTGATTCTTAGCCAAGAAATTCAATCTTGGTAGAAGCTTAAGGCCTTCACCTGTAACTATATAACGGTCAGGCTCAGCAGACAAGGCATGAATTTCACTCCTGCGTCTGGCTGATGCTGCCGCAACTAAAAATACAGTTTTAAGTGTCAATAATTTTACAGATATAGCACTAAGTGGTTCAAAAGGTTTATCACTCAAAACCTGCAGAACCAGAGAAAGACTCCATGACGGTGTCAGTGGAGGATTTCTTGGTCTGAGATTGCCCATACCTTTAATAAGAGTATTTAAAACACTTACTTCATCACTTCCCCTCTTTGCCAAGCAAGGGATAACAGTCATCAATGCTGATTTGTATCCAGCAATAGAATTAGGTTTAAGACTATAGGTATCATACAGGTGACAGAGAAAATCAGCTACTACCTGAATAGATGCTTCCATCGGATTGATACATCTCTTTGAGCACCATTCTGCAAATCTGTTGATTTTATAATTAAAAGCTCTGGAGGTTGACCCCCTTCTGGCTCTGGCCATGAAATTGGCTGCTTGCTCAGAAAAGCCCTCCTTATCGCGGATTGTTTGACAACATCCATGCAGTCAATTGAAACATTGACGGATTGTTGTGAAGGGTCTTGCCCTGGAAGATAATATTGTCCATCAGCGGCAGAGGAACCGGATTACAAACCAGAAGGTCCAGCAGATCCGTAAACCATGATCGGCTTGGCCAATTCAGGGCGATCAGAAGCACTTGGCATTCCTCTTGTCTGATCTTCTGAAGAATCCTTGGAATCATGCATACATTCCCTTCCAACTGATAGCTAGCGCATTTATTGCGATAGCGCTTGGATCTGGAATCGGAGAAACGTACGTCGTCATCTTCGCATTCTTCTTCATTGCGAACAAATCTATGTTGGGCTTTCCCCAATGATTGAACCGGTGATCCGCCACACATTGATTTGGTTGCCATTCCGTAGGCAGAATACTCATCCTTCGGCTCAACGAGTCTGCTAACAGATTCAGCCTTCCCGGAATATGAACTGCTTTCAAGGTGATCATATGATCCATGCACCAGCAAAGCAGCTTCCATGTCATCTTACAGAGACTGGGCGACTTCGTTCCGCCCTGGCGGTTTATGTAATTCACTACTGTAGAGTTGCCTGAACGTATCATCACAAATTTTCCTGCAATTCTAGCATGTTGATATGTTCCTTTGACTGTTCCAGATTCCAAAGCCCTGATATAGTGGCTTCTTCCAGGCAAGCTCCCCAACCCTCCATCGATGCATCCGTAAACATCGTTACTTGAGGGTGGGGAGGGGTCAGCATGACCCCCGCCAGGAGATTTCCTCTCTCCATCCACCAATGAAGGTGATGAATGAGAGGGTCCAACACTTGAATGCGCGAGTCCAGTGATCCTGAACTCTGCGTCCACTGAGTCATGAGAAATAATTGAATCGGCCGCCTGCGCAAGGCCGCCTGAGGAATGACTGGTTCCATTGAAACCATCAGACCTAACATTCTCAGATAGACCCGTGCTAGAATATAACGACTGTTGCAAACCAACTGAATGCATGAGAGGAGACCTTCCACTCTCTCCTGGGACGGATAAACATATCCTATCTCCAGATCGAAGAACATACCCAGGTAAACAAACTTCTGGGATGGAGTCCGCTCTGATTTCTGAAAGTTCATTATCCAGCCTAAATCTGAGAGTTTTCAAAACTATCTCCAGATTTGCTGTCAAACTTTCTGGGTTGCGTGCTTTCAGCAACCAGTCGTCTATTAAGTGTGAACAGCTATATTTCTCCTGCGGAGGTATGCCGTGATAGCAAGTAACACTCGAGTGAAGACCCTTGGAGCCGTTGAGATGCCGAATGGAAGAACCTTGAATTCCCATTGGCGTCCCTGAAAAGCAAATCTCAGGAACCGACGAAAACGACTTGCAATTGGAATGTGGAAATAAGCATCCTTGAGATCTATAGATGCTGTCCACATCCCCTTCTCTAACCCCAACAACACCTATCTTACTGTTTCCATTTTGAAACTCGATGTGTCTAAAAACTTGTTTAGAGATTTGAGGTTGAGAATTGGTCTCCACCCCCCGGTGTTCTTTGCCACAAGAAACACGGTTGAATAGAAGCCTGGGCAATCCTGCGCTGGTTGAATTGCTTCCTTTAGAATTAGAGATTCTATCTCCTCTTCTATGCACAACCGCTTGTCTGGATCTCTTGGAATATGATTCCAGACCGGTACCCGAGACAGATGCAACGGCGGACCGCTTATCCATTCTGGACTGTATCCTTGCGAAAGCCATTGCAAGACTAAGCGGTCCTGAATTAACCGCCCCCACTTCTGAATGTGGCAAGTCAAACAACCTCCCACTGGTGCACCTAGGGTTGACGGGGTGCCCATAAATTCTAGAAGTGGGAGTGTCTCTCGTACGAGTGACAACACCCGAGTGGTACTTGTGATAACCGGAAAAAATTTTCTTGCATCAGGCCCGGTTACCACGCGCCGCGACCAGCGCCACGTGCACCACGGTGCACGGGCTGCTGTCTGGCTGGCTGCGCTTGAGGCGCTGGCTGACGTACAACAGCACGCTGCTGCTGGCGCAACCGACGCGGTCTCTGTAACTGGCTGGCCTGCTGGCCTCTGACAATGCCCGGCCGCGTATCTTCCCCCAGAGCGGCGCGGACAACCAGGCACAAAGGCCGCGCTTATGTGAGGGGGTTCATGCACACCAGCGCGGCCCGGAACGTCCGTATGAGATTCCACGTCTAAGCGTCTGCTCCAAACCGGGCCACAGGCTGAACCATGAAACCTGCTCCCGAGGGAACAGTGCCATAGGTGCGAGCGGTCACGCTCCCCATGAAGGAGTGTAGACGCTCGCATCCATGTCTTCATGGTCATCCTGTGGACCGAGCAGGTAGTCCTCATCATCTTCCTGGTCAGGAAAGTTAGACTCCGGATTAGTAAAGAAAACTAATCCAGACTGACCAGGAGACTGCTCGAAAGCAGATGATGAGTGTACTCCGCGAGTGATCGTGGTCAGGCCCGCTGGTCTGGTCCCGCCGGATTCTTCTCGCACCGCTGGAACACCAGGCGATGCGAACATCAAGCCTGGGTCCAAGACAGCCGCCCCTGGATCACTAAAAACTTTGTCCGAGCTAGTAGGGCATGATCCAGGGACGGGGGCTACTGCACTGAGGTCGATGCGCAGGAAGTTGAAACACCTGTACCAGGCAACATGCCGCGAAGCATGTCAGGCATCAGGTCTTTCAAAGTCCTGCGCATCTCACTCACTAACTCAACCTTGAAGGCCTCGAGCCCACCCTTCTCAGAGGCCTTCTTCTTACCCTCCTTCTTAGACTTCTTGCCCTCCTCAGCCATCATCTTAGCCTGAAAAGAGAAGAATTCAGAGGTTAGATCACTCCCCCCCCCCACTCTTTACAAATGACACATTTGTTAGTTAGCCTACACGCTGAACACAGATGGCAAGGGTGGGGGAAGAATCTAGCCTTCATAGGCTTCAGATAGGATGGACACTTCTGAAAAGGGAAGGGATACGAAGACAATGAGTATGATAGTTTCAAAGCCTTGTTAATTGACTATTAGTAGAAACAAAAACAAACTCGAGAGAAGACATCCACTTTTATGACAGACAACCCTGACGGGACAGCTGACTTCTCTAGCTAATAAAAAAACAATCACAACCAGGACCACAAATTAAGAGAGAGAGAGAGAGAGAGAGAGAGAGAGAGAGAGAGAGAGAGAGAGAGAGAGAGAGAGAGAGAAAGATTATGACTATCTAGATATCTCTCCACCCTCCTAATAAAAGGGAGATGAACACATCACAGAATTCTCTAACTAAGATTATGACATCAAGGAAAGAGAAAAAACTCTGGTTGATTATGACATCAAACCTCAATGCAAAAGCTCCTTCAAGGAGAGGGGATGTCAGAAAGAATGCAAGAAATATCTAGATATTAAAGACATTCATACCTCCCGAATAATATAATATTAAATTATATATACTCGAGAACCCCCCACAGACCCTAGTCCAGTCAATCTAGGCCAAAAATATTTTAACCCGGAACAAATTGCAACAGAATTTTTTTACCTCGCCCAGTGTATAGGGGGCCATCATGTACAACATATCAAAAGTCCTCCAAAATTCCAATAGGGGAAAGGGTAAAATTTGCATAATTATTACCAGATTTGGGCCATTTCACCTGAAAAATCCATTTTTCTTTATTTCTTTAAAACCGGTATGTAATATATGTGTGACTGGGTATTTTTGGACTTTTTTAGTAATAAATGAATACGATTGACATATTCTCCACAAATTAAATGTATTGTGTTATGCCACTTGCATGAATTTACCTAATACCATCATTGATATTGATACAATAAAATTAAATTACCCCGGCCCTGTGCATACAACCATATTTAATCTGTGGTTTGGAGAATTTGTACAAGTGGTTCAAGGCAATATTGCCAATTGCTTACTGTCTTCCGTGACCATGAATTCAGAGCTTAGACAACATTTCTACTTCGTTTATTTGCGTAATGAAGCAGGTAAGGGAAGTTTCATTATTCGGATAATGGCGGTAGCTAAATATGCGAATTTACCCACTTTTCCATCGAGGGATTTTGGAGAACTTTTGATATGTGACACCTGGCAGTCCCATGAATGCCGCAGAAAAGAAATAAATTCTGTTGCAATTTGTTCTAGGTTAATTTGTAGTTTTACTGGACTAACCCCCCTTGCGGGTTGGTCTGTTGTTTTATTAACCACTATAAAAACATACTTACCGTTCAATCACTACTTGCTAAATCAATTATTTGCATTTTGCTATCAGAATAAGATTTTTATGCCTGCATACACACCTCCCCATGCCTAATCCTATTCCTATGGACCCTCAACCAGGCTACTGGTTGAGTCCCACCTCCAGCCTACCATCAGGTATAGACTGGCACCAGTCTATACTCACCTCATAGTGACGCTTGTCGCTAAGCGCACTCACGCATGCGCCTCAGAGCCCGAATAGGAAACAGATTCACTTTTCTAAATTTAAGTGCAAAATATTTAAAGTCTGATTCTCAAATCTTACCATGCGGGGTGGTTGAGGCCGGGTCGTAGTGATTGAACGGTAAGTATGTTTTTATAGTGGTTAATAAAACAACAGACCAACCCGCAAGGGGGGTCTGTGGGGGGGTTGTTATTACACCACAAAAACATCCATTAGCGTTCAATCACAACTTGCTAAACCCGTAGATTTGGTCAGTGTCCCCTGTCCACATACGGTGGGAGGAGATTTGAGAATCAATAAACCAGGATAAAAATCAAACCAATCTTATCCCTATATTATTAACATAACATATTAGTGTATTTAGCTCAATCACAATGTGATTAGCAAATAAGAACAAGTTGAACTTAAAGAAATAACTAAAAACCAAAAGAAGACTCACCATTTCTCACCGACGCAGTCTTTTAACGAAATGGTGGAAAGTGATTGGTAAATAGTCTTCGGCTTTTTTGGTTAACAAACAAGGATAAATTAAATCAATCTTATCCAAATGTTAACAACATAACCTAATATAGCATTTAGCTCAATCACACCGTGATTAGCAAATACGACCAACTTGAACTTAAAGAAATAACTAAAAACCAAAAGAAGACTCTCCCCCTATCTCACAGACGCATAGTCCTAACAAAAATGGTGGGAAGTACTTGGTAAATAGTCTTCGGCTTTTTTAGTTAACAAACAAGGATAAAATTAAATCAATCTTATCCAAATGCTAATAACGTAACCTAATAGTGCATTTAGCTCAATCACACCATGATTAGCCTGCACTCTGGTCTTTGAGTTAAAAGGATGTAAGGTGTATTCACATTTCCCTCCTGCTACCTGCATGATCTCATCTAAAGACGATCCCTCAAAAAGAGCGAAAGAAGTAGCCATACCTCTAACATCATCGGCTTTAATAAGGGAGAGATTAATTTGATCCGGTGAGGCTATCTCATAACAAGGATTAAGTATTCTCTCAAAATCCATCTGACAATCGAAGAATTTGAGACCGGCTTAGATAAATTTTCCTCGTAGGAAAAACATAAATGAGATGGATTGATTCTTATAACATCTGATCGCTGATTGAAGGTTCCTAATGCCCTAATAGGACAGCAAAATTTTTCCAAACACAGACTAAAATTTATTGGATTTGGATGCACACAAAGACCTTACTTAAGATAGAAGATCCTGGTATACTGGAAGAAGAGGGAAATCTACCAGAAAATCTAGAAGGTCTAAAAACCAAATCCTCTTTGGCCAACAGGGAGCTATCAGAAGAATTTCGCAAACCTGATCCTTGACCCTCTTCAAAACTAACTGAATCAAAATCGTTCGAGAGAAGGCATAGGCGAACATTCCTGTCCACTACTGAGACAGAGCATCCACCCCCCCCGAGGGGTTGACTGTCCAGAAAAGGAGACATGTAAGAGAAGATCTGAGCATTCAGAGAGGCCGCGAACAGCTCTACTAGAGGACAATCCATAAGACTAAACCTCATTCCTCCTTCTAAAAATGAAAGAAAACCCCATGGCCATGACTGAACGAATCGAGATTTAGAAGCCCAACAGACAATCCGACCAATGCACAGAAGCCTGGATCTCCTTTCCAATGAATAGCCTCTTCTATAGACTCCCTGACAATCATAGACAAACAACAACCCCTCTAAAGCTAATAGCTTCTAATAATAAGGAACAGAAAACCTTTTTGGAAGAGGAGACTACATAGAAGGATTCTAGATCCAGGAATATCTAGCCCCTTTTAATAAGGGCCCCCCCCCCCCCCCCCCCTTAAAGAAGAGTCAAACTTACTATATGCTAAAGAGGAGTGCTCATAGAAAACACATAGATTACATATGCCAAAAATCCTGGCCTATATCATAACGCTTATACCTCACTAAATAGGTAACGTACGTTTATTATGGATATTTTAATAATACCGCTTACTCTGAATGGAGACCAAAAAGGGTCATATTAGAATAGCCTAACTTATTAATAATGCTAAAGACTCTGCAAAAATTATAGATATTATTTACAGAGATTTAACCAGAGATTGTGGCAAACCAAAACCCCATAGTAAGTCTATGGGAGTGCTTAGAGTCAAGATATAGCCAAATCATGTGCCCGAGATCTACATGAACTACGGGAAAGTCACTAGTGATGACCGTCATCACAATTCTATGAATAGCATACATGACAAGTCACAAGGTCCTGATAAGAGAACTATGGCCCACATTAGACTATCTAATTTAAACATCGTATAACAATGGAGATTTAATAAAAAAAATTGTATTGAATACATCAACGGTTGCCTAGCCGCTCGGGCTTGCTGATAAATTAGATATCCTAAACAATTCGATATTTATGCCACGAGGCAGAAACTTAAAAGATTTTAATAAATTTATTGATTCTTATATTCATAATCTTAGCATCAATAATTTCATCTTTGTACTAACAAATGCCATTGTGTTAGAAATCCCCAAGAAAAATTGAACACTGATACTAGATATTAACTGATTGAATACTGAATTTTGCAGACGACATATCACAACTGTAATATCTCTGGACTTGCAAAGATTTAGAAAACATATTGACCGAAATAGTTGGTGGATGCTTAAATCCAAAGATTCTCGTCCGCTCTTCCCCCCTCCAGCGCAACCCCAACCCCACTCCAACCGGCCCGCCGCCAACCCCCAGACAACAACCTCAACGAGCAAAAACCCAAGACTCACCGAATAATCCGGGAATAATCCGACCGAAAATTGCCGGTGGCATCGCCAACAACCTTCAGCCAAACTGCCCCCAAAATACCCAGCAAATCCCGAGCCCCGCCCCCCGAAACCCCAGTCCGAAGGCCCGCAGCAACCCAGTCAAAATAGAGCAAAATTTACGCTATAAAAGGAAAACCAAACAAAAATCTGGATTGAAAAATTAAAACAAAACGAACTCACCGAAACTATGTCAACGCAGAAGAATCCGACTCATATTCCTCCTTCCTGCCCCTTTATCCGATTAATTATCCTTTCTAAGCGAATAATATACTTGTAGACATTAATCCTGTACTCATAATGATCCTATGAAACCTTTACTGAATCTAATTCTTTTCAGCGACTGACGAAATTATACTACGATTTACTTAAGAAGCAGGGATATCCCCTCCACAAATAAACTCCCTGTGGTTAAATAAATATGTCAACCTGCCGACATAAGAGGTAAAAGGAGCGAGAAAAAACGCTGAATGGCCCGAAGACAACTGGCCATCTAAAGTTGGATGAAAGCAAAAATCGTATCTCGAAATAATGCGTAGAATACCACCTGACTTATCGGCTTATGAAATGCGCATAGAAAATAATCTGCAACAAAATCCCATATGGTAACCAGTCAGGAGAGTCTTTAATTACGCTGAAATTGTCGCTGATAAACGAATAAATGTCTGAATAGACTACCATTCCAAGAGAGACTACAAGACTGGCAATGACTTGGAATGACTATTTTCAGCAATTTAACATTCCCAATATTAAACAAAAACTGAAATAAGACTAATTCTTAGGCAAGAAGATGACTAGATTCTAGGAATGCGGATATGGAAAAAGGGAAACGGAAATGCATAAACCCGGAAGTATACTACCGGAAACTGATCAAAATCCTACAACCCGGATGTACAGAATTACCGGAAGAGGAAGCTGAAAACCCGGAAATGGATGAACAGGTAATGCCGGGTAAAATCGGAAATGACCCTAACCCCGGCTGTACGAAATCCGGATGTGGAAAAAAGGAAAAAGAAATGGATAAAACCGGAAGTAGACTACCGGAACTGATCAAGATCCTACAATCCGGATGTACAGACTAACCGGAAGAGGGAACTGAAAAAACGGAACCAGAAATTGGTGAACAATGCAATGTCGGGTCCAACAGACCCGGAGATGCATTCTTCCAGAAGCTCTCATGAAACCGGAAACGGAAATCGGAATTACATCCAGGTCTGACCGACCCGGAAGTACACTTCTAATACCGGAAGCGGAAGTAAACTGACTAGTGTCCACCCCGGAACCGGAAACGCCTCTACCAGAATTCGGAAAATAAAAAGAGTCCTCAGACTACGGATATCCGGAATGGCCGGAAGCGCTAAAAGACCCGGAAACGGAAGTAGACACTAGACCTCTAGGACCCGGATGTCCTACATAACCGGAAGACAGACCGGAAGTCCTTCCGGAAACGGAAGTGGTAACCAGATCTTGCCGACCCGGATCACCCCCCCAAACTGGAAGTCCTTCCGGAAACGGAAGCTACCGAAGCCGGAACCGGATCTTGACGACCCGGATGTCTCGCTAAACCGGAAGTCCGGCCGGAAAAAGAATGAGAATCGTAAAACGGAAGTAACCGGAATTAGCAAGACTAGGTAACAACCTCTCAACAATGGGCACTTTCGAGACTACTTTAACCACCGGAACCACCGTTACATTGGCATTTTCATAAGTACTAGCCTTATGGACGCCAGCTTCCGCCGACGCCACCACGGCTTGAAGGTTATGCCCGTCACCTTCTAGTCTAACGTGGATTTTATGTGGTGCACCCTCCGAGCACACCTTCAAGAGCTTAGATGCTCTTGTCTTCTGCTTTTTCGGCGATTCCATCACCTGTCTAGAGGACAGGGGGACCAGCTTCCCCCATTTGCGGGAACGCCCGCTAGTCTTATCTGACCTTTTCGCTAACTCCTACAAAGGAAAAAACGTAACAATGAAGCATACCGCTCAAACTCTCACACAAGAGACACCCTCAACTCAGTTTTAACGGCGGGAAAATTCAAATTTCCGTACCAGAAACTTTCAAGGGATTTTAATATAATCCTTATAATGCACTAGAAATAACTTCGTTACAGGCTCTATATATGGACTGGACATTATCAATGATGATGATGATTTAGGATAGGCATAACAATCAAGATACCACGAAGCAAAAACGATCTTCGCGAAAACCGGTAATATATAAATTTGTCTATAAGATACCATATAAACACAATTATACTCCTAGACGTAACTTAGGGAGGATTGACTTCATATTGGGCATATTGTTCCGAGATATAAAGTCAAAAGGTATCACTGCCACAGCGTAAAAGACAAAAACTTATATAAATATTTTTAGACAACTATTCTGCATGCAGAATAATTGAAAAGTGAATCTGTTTCCTATTCGGGCTCTGATGCGCATGCGCGAGCGCGCTTAGCGACAAGCGTCACTATGAGGTGAGTATAGACTGGTGCCAGTCTATACCTGATGGTAGGCTGGAGGTGGGACTCAACCAGTAGCCTGGTTGAGGGTCCATAGGAATAGGATTAGGCATGGGGAGGTGTGTATGCAGGCATAAAGATCTTATTCTGATAGCAAAATGCAAATAATTGATTTAGCAAGTAGTGATTGAACGGTAATGGATGTTTTTGTGGTGTAATAACAACCCATGCACACACAAGAGAGAATATAGTGCAATAGCAAAAGGCAGCAGAAAATTGTGATTATTTTCAAATAATTATGCGCCATAATTAATAAACTCCCTTAGCCTGAGCACAGGCAACCATCCTCTTGTGCAGGAGAACACGTCCATCCATCCGCCGAGACTCCTCTTCCAGAAGAACTGATGAGGGGGATGGGACAAAAGGAAGGAGATATTTTATTTATTAATTTAATATATCTCCAACCCGTAGACATATCACGATGATAAGTCAAACCTGGGACGTGAACAACCTTCAAAAGAAGAACAGGAATCCTTATTCAGTCATAAGACAAACCTGTAAGCATAAAGCACAAGAGATTAATAGCCCTAGGCGATGGGAAAAAATTTACAAGGAATACCAGCGCCTGAAAACGCGGTACCGCCGAAACGGCCGCGACGAAAACCGGTAACAAATAAAAATTACAAGTCTTAAATAAATACAAGGAACAATGTCACCGTAGATGATGACGAGGAGGACTCCTCCAACAGTTTGGCATCAGCCATGATGGATAGGGATGATAATTTTTCTAGTAGAATTCAGAAAAGAGCCTGTGAAGATTTTCACATGTTGCTTCTCAGCCAATATATTAGAAAACGGAAGTACCGGTGTGCGCATGCGCAGTGGGTGGTGTTTTGTCATGTGCATGACTGTGTACTTCCACCTGCCCATTAGGGGCACCTAACTTTTTATGATTCTGAATATTATTGAATTTAGAGACGATATACTAGTATATCAAGAGTGTTAGGGAGGTAAGTATGTTCTCATGATGTGAAAGATGACTTTCCCATAGCTTGTCTAGTCTAGCCTTGAAAGAATTCATTGAGGGGGGCGCTGATAACGGATTCGGGTAGTTTATTCCATTGATCAGTACAGCGCAACAAGAAAGAAAACTTTCGTATATTGAGTCATGGTCTTATTTTCTTAATCAGGGTTCGTACACATTTGAGAAAATCAAATTCAAGCACTATTTAAGCACTTTTCAAGGACAATATTTATCATTTTCAAGGACTATTTTCCCATTCCGAACAACAAAATTTGAAGCAAATGATCGATCTCCTTGAGTTTACCCTGAAATCTAAAAGGCAGTAATGTTGTTTTTTATTTATTCTTAAACCCTTTATAGATCAAGACAGGTTAAGAAAATTAGCATCATTACTTAATGAATGCCCATTTGCAGGCCAGAAGAGCATTTAAAAAAAATTACCACTGAAATTGCTGGTTCGTTTATCGACCCAGTCGTTCTAGTGATAAATGTTCAAAAATAGTCTTCTCTTGGCTTGAAAATTGACATTTCTAAAGACAATTGCAGAGGCCAGTTTTGGCCAGCTTGATCACTAAAGGGTTAAATCTGAGTCCCAGAACTGGCCTCTGCAATTTAAAATAGTGGCCAATGGGTCTTGTTGAGAAATGTCAAATTGCAGACAAATGGAAGATTAGTTTTAAAAATGTATCACTGGAATGACTGGCATGATAAAACAGCCAGTCATTCCAGTGCTATAGTTTCAAAAATAGTCCTATCCTGGTTTACAAATGAACATTTTCTATGAGCAAATTGTAAGTTCATTGACACCAAATTTGGACATTATATGCTTAAGTTATAATGGTCGGCATCACAATAGTTTTCATTTGATCCGGTGGCGCGCTATTGCTACAACTCATAGATGCAACTGGAGATTTTTTAATCCGAAATAAATCCAATAGGGAACCGTTAGTAGCTTTTTCAAGTTTGCGATGTTTCTCGCCTTTTGAGTGGGATTTGAGACCACTTTCTCCCATGGCACCAATTTCGATGTCTTTCCGACATATATTGCAACGTGCTTTATGTATATCGCTCGTGGCACTAACCCATGTATATGTCCTTACCCATACAGGGTTATAAACAGATTTTCCAAACGGCATAATCATAATTCGCGCGAAAAGTTTCACATTGATGGCCACTATTTTAAAACTTTTACTACAACGTAGTGTTTACCGCGTGAATAGGTGACACGATGTTGGGAGAATTTATAACCGCTTTGCGGAAGGAAAATGGCTATCTATGGGCTATAGTGCTTCTTGCCATGAGACTGGTTCCCGATCAGGACAAGTCACAGTACGTGTAACACTATAGCGATGTTGGGAGAATTTATAATTGCTTTGCGGAAAGTGGCACAGTGTGTCTTATTCGGTTGAAATTATACAATAATAATCAACGAGATGATCTACCGTATTTCGCTTAATAGTAGTCTAGGCATCTATTAGGACAAGAGGTGTTAAATTTCCAACCAAACATCTTTGAGAAAGGGGGTGGGCTTATAATACAGTTTTCCCAAAAAAGTTTTCTAAAATTGATACCACGGAAATTCAACGTATTTTCTCCCGTAAAAATTCCCACCGCCTACGCCTATGTTTAATGTATACCTCAAAACATCACCGGGGAAGTGAAATTATCTGATTTGAGCGCCTAAATATTGCGCATCCTTTAATAAAGCTCGTTTATTACATCAAAATTAATCCACAATTTGATATAAAATGGCGTCGTGAAAAAATACAAATCACGTGATTCGCCTCCAATTGAAGAGTTTATTTTAAAGCGAGTACTCGGATATAAATATTCTGGAATCGGGGACTCGGAACTCGGGAATATCCATATATTATCATTGCGCGATAGGAACTGAGTATTATACTGATCTTAAAAAATGGGTACCCGTTTGATAAACTCCCATTAACGTATAATATCTCGCGAGAACATGATGCCTCCCATCGCAAGAACCACTGGCTCGCCAACTTAAGAAGTCGGCTATGTTGTCGTTCGTAATAATTCAATTTGGATCATTTAATGTTGATCAGCGTTACAAAATTGATGCACATTTTCTCCCATCCTTGTTGTTTGGTACATAAATTTGGTCTTAAAGTATATTTATAAGGAAGGTATTTAATCACGCCAAGACTGTTTTTTCGGTGATTCGCGGTTAACCATAGGGGGGGGGGGGGGTGTGTGCATCATTTTTGTCAAATTCAAGCACTTTTCAAGGCAGCTCATGGGGTTTCATGTACTTTTCAAGGTTGACACAAAATGCAAGCACTTTTCAAGGCAAGGGGCAATATTCAAGCACTATTCATTTTTGTGCGAACCCTGTTAATTTTTAGGCTGTGGCCTCGAGTTATGCTATTTGTGTCTTGTCGCTCAATAAGGTCTGCAGTAACTTGGTCATATTTATTGCTAAGAATTTTATATAACTCGATCACGTCGCCACGCAATCTTCTAAATGCTAATGTTGGTAACTTTAACTTTTGGAGGCGTACATGATATGGTAGATTACGCATACCAGGAACAAATTTGGTTGCCCGTCTTTGGACATTTTCGATTGCATTTATGTGTTTTTTCAGATATGGAGCCCAAACCACATTAGCGTATTCAATATGTGGCCTAACAAGAGATTTGTAGAGATGTTTAAAGTTTTCTTTATCTAGATAGTCAAATGTTCTCCTAATCAGTCCCATTATTTGGTTAGATTTGCTTATTTTTCCATTTATATGTTCATCGAAGCATAGTTTATCGTCTATTATGACACCCATATCTAGATGAATGGGCTAGAGTATGGTTATTAAATTCCATTGTATAAGTGTGTAGAGATGTTTTTTTTGTTGGTATTCGCATACTTTTGCATTTATCTGGGTGGAACCTCAATAATGAATTATCAGTCCATGAACACAGAGTTAATATCATTTTGCAGGGTGTCGCAATCTTTTGGGTTGAAGATTGATCGAAAGAGTTTAGTGTCATCTGCATATAAAAAGATCTCAGACCCACTACTGATTACATCGGGAAGATCATTAATGTAAATTATAAACAGTAATGGCCCTAAAACTGAGCCCTGTGGTATACCGCTCGTTACGTCTGTTGGTTTAGATACGATTCCATTTATAACTACTTGTTGCTGCCTTCCGGTTAGGAAGGATTGGATCCAGTTTAACAAATGACCTACTATGCCGTATGCAGTTAGTTTTTTAATTAGACGTTTATGTGGAACCTTATCAAATGCTTTCATGAAGTCGCAGTAAATCACATCAATCATACCCCCCTTATCCAGAGTCAGTAGCCATTTTTCAAGAACAGTCAAAAGTTGGAGAACTGTTGATCGGCCACTTATAAAACCATACTGTTTTTCTGATAGCATATTATTAATCCTAAGATGTTCCATAATCGTGTCTTTAATAACAGATTCCATTATTTTACAAACAACAGATGTTAAGCTAATTGGACGGTAATTGTCTGGTTTGGTTTTATCTCCTGTTTTGAAAATTGGTGTGATGTTTGCATTTTACCAGCATTGTGGTAATGTTCCCAGGCTTAGTGATTTATTAAAAAGAATTGATAGTGGCAGGCTTAGTTCGTAGCTTAGTTCATAAAGGAATCTTGGATGGAGTTTATCAGGCCCGGGTGACTTAGAAGTGTTGAGATTCACACGTTTTTTTCTTACAATTTCAGGTGTGATCTTTAATGTACCCATTGGCACGTGGGCTCTACAAGGAATAGTTGGGGAATCATCATCAGGTTCTGTTGTAAATACTGATCTGAAGTAGCTGGCTAGGATGTCTGCCTTCTCTTTATCATTTTTTGTAAATGACACTTCCATATCATGCTCAGTGCCACTAGGTATTTGCAGATCTGGAATACCTGATCTGACTTTAGTCTTGGATTGCACATAATTCCAAAACTTTTTTGGGTTATTTTTGGCTGATATAGAAATATTTTTCTCATATTGTTTGTGCTTTTCTCGTTTCTCTTCGAACCTGGTTTCTTGTTTTACAATATTCATATATATTACGGTTACCACCTGCATCAATATATTTTTTCCATAGTCACTTCTTCCTGTTTATTTTGGTTCTTGTAGTTTGGTCAAGAGGATATTTGTGCCTTTTGTTTTTTATTGTTCTTTTAGGAATAAATTTATTTTCAGCTTCTTGACACATTCCAAATATGGTTTGCCACATATCATTAATATCGTTTATTTGTTTTAGGCGTGTGTTCCAGTCTATATTTAAGAAATTAATTATAGCTTTATAATCTGCTTTATCATAACAGACCCTTGTTTTACTTGTAGTAGTAAATTCGCCATTTAAGCGAATCTCCATCTGTATAGTGGAATGGTCACTTTTTCCAAGTGGCGCATTTGTATGAATATTATCCACCAGGTCAGGGTAAATAGTAAATACTAAATCCAAAATTGTTGGCTTGTCGGACCCACGCCCTCTAGTAGGCATTGAAATTAGCTGTTGTAAGAAGCAGTCTCTTACAGATTCAATAAACTTAAACGTAAAGTCTAGGCTAGAGCTAGAAGTGTTGTATGTGTTTCTAAACCAATTAATATGTGGCATATTAAAGTCTCCTAGGATAAGCGAGTGCAGGTTATTGGTGTGTATTTCCTTTAAAATATGACAGAGTTCATTATTGTTTTGGTTATTAGAGTTTGGGCTTCTATAAAACACTCCCAAACGCAGTGTTTCATGTTTACATCGTATGTCACAGAGGATGTATTCTTCGAACATATTTTGGTTAATGTTTAGTAGTTTATAAGATAAAGTGTTTTTTATGTATAGTAAGATACCTCTTCCTATTGTAGTAGTAATATTTTTATTTTCAATGCTGTAGCCATCTAGATTGTAGTCTGCTATACTAGGTTGAGTTCTGTAGTTTTTTGGCTTGGCTTCAACTATAGCTGTGATATCTGGTGGGTCATGTTGTATTATGTGCAGAAGTTCGGTTTTCTTCTCACGTGTAAAGACGTCAGCATTTGTATAGAGGATCGTAATCTCATTAATTGATTTTGTACATTTCGTATTTATATTATTTGGTTTATTTCCTCTAATTTAGGAGCCGACCAGAGATTGTGTCAGACTTTGGCCATGTTTATTATTTACACATTCGTCTGAAAGTAAAGTGAAACAGTTTCTAGTGGATATAGGGAAACAACGTTCCTTAAGGACACAATCATCTGGTACATTACCAGTATTTAAAACATTCCATTTAAATAGAGAATCTACATTCGCACTGTGACTTATCAAAGCAAAAGTTAGAACAATTGAGGTGTTCTGATGTATGTACAGTGTCATGCAAATTACTATGTACGCCATTAAATCTATTTACAGTTGCTGGGTCATTAGTTACTGTACAGTTTGAAAATTGTGATAGTACTGGGTTGGTCTGTACTGTGATTGGTGGTAGGTGGGAGCCCGATTTGCCCAGGAGCTCTTTGCGTTGTAGTTCTGGTGACTCCTCCCATGCATCCACCCATTGTGAAAATATGGATTCATGAAATGATTGTCTACATTCTGTAGCATAGGTGTCATGTACGCAGTTTGTGACATTATAAGAATCGATAATAGTTTGTAATGTTTTCTGACAAAACACGCGTTCCATTGACATTTGGATGAATGCGGTCATGGAATAGCTCTGTGTAAACTGTTCCACTAGGGTCATTGAAGAGCTGGGAATTGTCTATGAATATTGCATTTTGTACTTCTGACAGTTTAAGCAGCATGCTGTTAAATTCCAATGTTAGACTATTTTCATGTGCATTCAGAGGTCTAGGTAGTAGTGAGGATACAAATATTTGTATGTGCGGTGAGATAGCACGGATCCTATGCAGCAGCACTGTGTAGTCTAACATTTCATGTGAATTACTCTTCACGATGTCATTACTTCCGACATGGATAACAATTGCATCGTGACTGCTTGCAGAAAGATAACTGTCTATGTGGTCGTGTATGTCGATAATATGAGAACCTCTTAGAGTTTTAATGTTGATGTTCATGGTGTCATTGGACATATAGCGTCCACTAAACTTCCTCAACGTTGAGCTCCCTATAATTAGGACGTGTTTCCTCTGGTCCCTTGTTGGAGTAACATCTGAATGATACTGTGCTGTAGCAGTCCCATTCTGGTAAGATATATCACCTGTTGCCTTTGTGATGTTCCTATTCTGGTTATTATATTTCTGCTTATTTTGGACATTTTCTGGACGATGATAGGCTTGTGAGTTCATACTATCACCATTGTATTTCTGTCTCATTTGAGAATGTTCTGTGGTTGGTTGATAGGTTTGCTGGTTTGTATTTATATTCAGATTTGTCTGCCTACCAGTGGATTGAAATTCCCTTGATGTTTGATAGGATTGTGAAGTTGCTGCACTGCTGGGTATTGAATTTAACTGTCGCGTTTGCCTGGTTAGAACTGGTATCGGTCTGTATATTGGTGGAGAAACATCTTTGATAACTGGAGTTATGAATGTATTATTACACTCTACACCATGGTGAGGGGTGGATTGAAGATTCTTTACTTGATAACTCAGCGATTCAAGACTCTTTTGGATTTCTTTTATTTGCCCAGCAAGATCAACTATAGTAGGATTAGATGTAGGTACTGTTGTGCTCGGTGAGGATCTTTTAGCATTTGCTAGTTTTACATCATTAGTTGATGTAGCAGTTAGAGTTTGTTGCATTTCCATGTTTGTTAGGCTTACATCATTAGTATGTGTTACCGTTTGTTGGATTTGTGCAGTTGGTAGGTCTGCAACTTTAGGGGATGTCTCCATTAGAGGTTGCTGGGACGGTGATACAGGTCCAGCAGTTACTGTGTTATTGTCTTGGGACGTACTTATATGAGCTGGCCCATGTTGGCATGTACTGTTGGGTGCTGGTTCAACATGGCAGCCTTCTGGTGTTTTACGCCATTCGATGTATTCTGCAATATGGTCTGAGATAGTCATACAGGTGCTAAAGCTATATCTGCGCCGGGATGCAGTAAGGATGGACAACATATAAGTTGGCAGATTATTACAGTGGTAGTGTTGCCAGTTCTTACAATTAAAACACATTATCATATACCTATTATTTGGTTTATGGCAGGGGCATAAAATCTGTAGAGTATGGGTATTTTCATTTTCTTCTTGGTTACCAGGATCAGTCATATCTGGTAGTATGTTTGTGATAGGAGGCTCAACCACACATGTTTGCTGTGCGTGAGAGCCAGTCGGAGAAGTATTTGTTGACAAGCTTGATGTCATAATGTCTGGTGTAGAAAAATGCTCATTTGGGGTTGTATACACACCCATGGAAGACTTTGACACACTAACTGGCAATGTTGGCTGAACAAATGCTTCAGTGGTGATGTTAATTGATGGGTCAACTAATAATAGTTGGCCTTCAGAAACGTCTCGGATAGTTCACCTTGCTGGCTAAAGCGTGTATACCGTCTCATTTAGCTATCACATTTGTGAACGCACCACCTCTTGCCTCCAAAAACAGGAGAGTAAGCAATATCATGTGATTTATATATTTTCGCGACGCCATTTATTGTCCAATTTAGGATTAATTTAGATTTTATAAACCCTGCTTATTAAGAAATATACAATATTTATACCGTCCCAGGTAATAATTTCACTCAGGTGATCATGGTTTTGAGGCATACAGTACGGGGCAAGAAATTGTACCGGTAAATTGCGTTCAATTTTCGTATTATTAGTCCATCTTTTAAAACAATTTTAAAGAATGAACTTCAACTTTTTCTTGACCTATTCCTAATATAAGCCCACCCCTCTCGCAAAGATGTTGGTTTGGAAATAAATTGAACAGCTTGCGGTAATAGAAGGCTACGCTACAAATACAATGTACATGACAAATAGGCAGAATATGGCGTGACAGTACAATTTTCGCGATATTTCAATCTTTTCATAATCATATCGTAAAAAATTGTGGCTGAAAATTTTTTTTGCGATTTTCGATATCGGACAATCGTGCAAGCCTAATCAATAGTGGTGAATATTTTGGTGGAAGAATTCATTAACAACCAATCACATTACGCCTGCTCGTATTTGAGAGGCTAAGAGGTTTATTTTACAACTGTCTCAGGCGTTCAAGCAATTTGCTTCTTACATCTTATTCCATGCTGGATCATTTTATGTTTGTCAAAATCTAAGGGAAATAATGACATGTTTGGATTGGGAGTTTATTGTAAAGCGTGGTTGTTTTTGTAGCGCAATTTTTGATTTTTTTTTGGTGCCATGCTTGGAATCATAATTAACCATAGTACAAACTCAAATTGATAAAATGATTATGTGTTACAAAGAAGAAATTTAAATTTTCAAGTTATTCAATCTTACCTTGAACTCGCAGTGCTTACATCATGTAAAATTCACTGCTAGCAATTCAAATCATATTTGGTGAGTATCGTTATCGGCCGATTTGACGGCTATTACATATACTTATAGTTAATTTCATTGAAATTGCTCCCTCCCCACCCCACCCCCATTTCAGCTTGGGACCCCCCAGATTTTGGCTTAGGACCACCAAATTTCAGAGTAATGGGTCCCAGGGCCCCCCAAAATTCAGGTGCCATGTGGAACACTGATGTGAAGATGAGATGTGTGTGTTATCAGGATGGGAAGATGTATGGACATGTGAAGATGAGATGTGTGCGTGTTATCAGGATGGGAAGATGTATGGACATGTGAAGATGAGATGTGTGTGTGTTATCAGGATGGGAAGATGTATGGACATGTGAAGATGAGATGTGTGTGTGTTATCAGGATGGGAAGATGTATGGACATGTGAAGATGAAATATGTGTGTGTGTTATCAGGATGGGAAGATGAATGGACATGTGTTATAGTGCTTTCTGTGTTCCAGAATTCTCTCTGCTCATCAACGTGTTAGTGTCATTATTACCAATACCTCGATGACATTTCATAATAATTTTAGGTATACATGCTGTTATTTCGGCCTTGCATCTAGTTAGCTAATTAGAATAGCTTTACGCCATAGTAGAAATGTGTGCAAATATTTGAAAAATTGACAGCTGATAAAAGGATGACACCTAGATCCTATACAGAAATCGATCTTTGTAGTGGTGATGCTCCACATGCTTTATTGGTATGTAAATTAATGAAATGTATTGCGTTGTAAAGAGTATTTCAAATTTGAAATCAAATTTTAAACATAACTAGAAGAATGGTGCAGCTTATTTAGTTGAATTCCACCAAACAGTATCGGAGGAGATATATGTAGTTTGGCAGACAGATGTAGAAGCGATTGCAATATACAAAAGGTATGTTTTCAAAAAGTGTTGGGATAATCATCGTAACAACACAGCCATGTCCATATCCATATAGAGCTTATAGCATAATGTCAGAAGCAAAGAAATATGTAGCTTGATAACATGTTGATACTGACCTCTTGTAGGAATCATCAAGTTCAATGAGACGTGGTTCATCTTTTGTATCCTCAACCTGACAAACAATATAACATGGTTTCAGTGAATTATAGTAGACATTAATGATGTCATGATCATGAGAGCCATTTATCTTCTCATGAAACAGCCATTAATCCTCTCATGAAACAGCCATTAATCCTCTCATGAAACAGCCATTAATCCTCTTATGAAACAGACATTAATCATCTGATAAAATAGCCATTAATCATCTCATAAAACAGATATTAATCATCTGTTGAAACAGCCATTAACCATCTCATAAAACACCCATTAATCATCTGATTAAACAGCCATTAATCATCTGATGAAACAGACGTTAATTCTCTCATGAAACAGCCATTAATCATCTCATGAAACAGCCATTAATCATCTCATGAGACAGCCATTAATTATCTCATGAATGCCACAAATCATCTCATGAAATAGGCATTAATTATCTCATGAATGTTGTGAATAATCTCATTAAATCGTCATTAATCCTCTCATGAAACAGCCATTAATCATCTGAGAGCCATTGATCACCTGATGAATGCTGTGAATCATCTCATGAGACAGCCATTAATCATCTCATGAGACAGCCATTACTCACCTCATTAAACAGCCATTAATCTGTTCATGAAACAGCCATTAATCCGTTCAGGAAACAGCCCTTAATCAGCTCACGAATGCCGTGAATCATCTCATGAAACAGGCATTAATTATCTCATGAAAGCCGTGAATCAGCCATTAACCATCTCATGAAACAGCCATTAACCATCTCATGAAACAGCCATTAATCCTCTCATGAAACCGCCATTAATCATCTCATGAGACAGCCAATAACCATCTCATGAACCAGCCATTAATCATTTCATGAAACAGCCATTAACCATCTTATGAAACCGCCATTAATCATCTTATGAAACAGCCATTAATCATCTTATGAAACAGCCATTAATCATCTCACGAATGCCGTGAATCATCTCATGAAACTGCCATTAATCATCTCATGAAAGCTGTGAATCATCTCATGATATAGCCCTTAATCATCTCATGAATGCCGTGAATCATCTCATGATATAGCCATTAATCATCTCATGAATGCCGTGAATCATCTCATGAAACTGCCATTAAGCATCTCATGAATGCCGTGAATCATCTCATGAAACAGCCATTAAGCATCTCATGAATGCCGTGAATCATCTCATGATATAGCCCTTAATCATCTCATGAATGCCGTGAATCATCTCATGATATAGCCCTTAATCATCTCATGAATGCCGTGAATCATCTCATGAAACAGCCATTAATCATCTCATGAATGCCGTGAATCATCTCATGAAACTGCCATTAAGCATCTCATGAATGCCGTGAATCATCTCATGAAACAGCCATTAAGCATCTCATGAATGCCGTGAATCATCTCATGATATAGCCCTTAATCATCTCATGAATGCCGTGAATCATCTCATGATATAGCCCTTAATCATCTCATGAATGCCGTGAATCATCTCATGAAACAGCCATTAATCATCTCATGAATGCCGTGAATCATCTCATGATATAGCCATTAAGCATCTCATGAATGCCGTGAATCATCTCATGAAAATGCCATTAAGCATCTCATGAATGCCGTGAATCATCTCATGATATAGCCATTAATCATCTCATGAACGCCGTGAATCATCTCATGATATAGCCATTAATCATCTCATGAATGCCGTGAATCATCTCATGATATAGCCATTAATCATCTTATGAATGCCGTGAATCATCTCATGAGACAGCCATTAAGCATCTCATGAATGCCATGAATCATCTCATGATATAGCCATTAATCATCTCATGATATAGCCATTAATCATCTCATGAATGCCGTGAATCATCTCATGATATAGCCATTAATTATCTCATGAATGCCGTGAATCATTTCATGAAACTGCCATTAATCATCTCATGAATGCCGTGAATCATCTCATGAAACAGCCATTAATCATCTCATGAATGCCGTGAATCATCTCATGAAACTGCCATTAAGCATCTCATGAATGCCGTGAATCATCTCATGAAACTGCCATTAATCATCTCATGAATGCCGTGAATCATCTCATGATATAGCCATTAATCATCTCATGAATGCCGTGAATCATCTCATGATATAGCCATTAATCATCTCATGAATGCCGTGAATCATCTCATGATATAGCCATTAAGCATCTCATTAATGCCGTGAATTATCTCATGAAAATGCCATTAAGCATCTCATGAATGCCGTGAATCATCTCATGATATAGCCATTAATCATCTCATGAACGCCGTGAATCATCTCATGATATAGTCATTAATCATCTCATGAAACTGCCATTAATCATCTCATGAAACTGCCATTAAGCATCTCATGAATGCCGTGAATCATCTCCTGATATAGCCCTTAATCATCTCATGAATGCTGTGAATCATCTCATGAAACAGCCATTAATCATCTCATGAATGCCGTGAATCATCTCATGATATAGCCATTAATCATCTCATGAATGCCGTGAATCATCTCATGAAACTGCCATTAAGCATCTCATGAATGCCGTGAATCATCTCATGATATAGCCATTAATCATCTCATGAATGCCGTGAATCATCTCATGATATAGCCATTAATTATCTCATGAATGCCGTGAATCATCTCATGAAACTGCCATTAATTATCTCATGAATGCCGTGAATCATCTCATGATATAGCCATTAAGCATCTCATGATATAGCCATTAATCATCTCATGATATAGCCATTAATCATCTCATGAATGCCGTGAATCATCTGATGATATAGCCATTAATCATCTCATGAATGCCGTGAATCATCTCATGATATAGCCATTAATCATCTTATGAATGCCGTGAATCATCTCATGAGACAGCCATTAAGCATCTCATGAATGCCATGAATCATCTCATGATATAGCCATTAATCATCTCATGAATGCCGTGAATCATCTCATGATATAGCCATTAATTATCTCATGAATGCCGTGAATCATTTCATGAAACTGCCATTAATCATCTCATGAATGCCGTGAATCATCTCATGAAACAGCCATTAATCATCTCATGAATGCCGTGAATCATCTCATGAAACTGCCATTAAGCATCTCATGAATGCCGTGAATCATCTCATGAAACTGCCATTAATCATCTCATGAATGCCGTGAATCATCTCATGATATAGCCATTAAGCATCTCATGAATGCCGTGAATCATCTCATGATATAGCCATTAATCATCTCATGAATGCCGTGAATCATCTCATGATATAGCCATTAATCATCTCATGAATGCCGTGAATCATCTCATGATATAGCCATTAATCATCTCATGAATGCCGTGAATCATCTCATGATATAGCCATTAATCATCTCATGAATGCTGTGAATCATCTCATGAAACAGCCATTAATCATCTCATGAATGCCGTGAATCATCTCATGATATAGCCATTAATCATCTCATGAATGCCGTGAATCATCTCATGATATAGCCATTAAGCATCTCATGAATGCCGTGAATCATCTCATGAAACAGCCATTAACTATCTCATCAATGCCGTGAATCATCTCATGATATAGCCATTAATCATCTCATGAATGCCGTGAATCATCTCATGAGACAGCCATTAATCATCTCATGAATGCCGTGAATCATCTCATGATATAGCCATTAATTATCTCATGAATGCCGTGAATCATCTCATGAAACAGCCATTAATCATCTCACGAATGCCGTGAATCATCTCATGAAACTGCCATTAAGCATCTCATGAATGCCGTGAATCATCTCATGAAACTGCCATTAATCATCTCATGAATGCCGTGAATCATCTCATGATATAGCCATTAATCATCTCATGAATGCTGTGAATCATCTCATGATATAGCCATTAATCATCTCATGAATGCCGTGAATCATCTCATGATATAGCCATTAATCATCTCATGAATGCCGAGCATCATCTCATGATATAGCCATTAATTATCTCATGAATGCCGTGAATCATCTCATGAAACAGCCATTAATCATCTCATGAATGCCGTGAATCATCTCATGAAACAGCCATTAATCATCTCATGAATGCCGTGAATCATCTCATGATATAGCCATTAATCATCTCATGATATAGCCATTAATCATCTCATGAATGCCGTGAATCATCTCATTAAACTGCCATTAAGCATCTCATGAATGCTGTGAATCATCTCATGAAACTGCCATTAATCATCTCATGAAAGCTGTGAATCATCTCATGATATAGCCATTAATCATCTCATGAATGCCGTGAATCATCTCATGATATAGCCATTAATCATCTCATGAATGCCGTGAATCATCTCATGAAACTGCCATTAATTATCTCATGAATGCCATGAATCATCTCAAGATATAGCCATTAAGCATCTCATGATATAGCCATTAATCATCTCATGAATGCCGTGAATCATCTCATGATATAGCCATTAATCATCTCATGAATGCCGTGAATCATCTCATGAAACTGCCATTAAGCATCTCATGAATGCCGTGAATCATCTCATGATATAGCCATTAATCATCTCATGAATGCCGTGAATCATCTCATGATATAGCCATTAATCATCTCATGAATGCCGTGAATCATCTCATGATATAGCCATTAATCATCTCATGAATCATCTCATGATATAGCCATTAATCATCTCATGAATGCTGTGAATCATCTCATGAAACAGCCATTAATCATCTCATGAATGCCGTGAATCATCTCATGAAACAGCCATTAATCATCTCATGAATGCCGTGAATCATCTCATGATATAGCCATTAATCATCTCATGAATGCCGTGAATCATCTCATGAAACAGCCATTAATCATCTCATGAATGCCGTGAATCATCTCATGATATAGCCATTAATCATCTCATGAATGCCGTGAATCATCTCATGAAACTGCCATTAAGCATCTCATGAATGCCGTGAATCATCTCATGAAACTGCCATTAAGCATCTCATGAATGCCGTGAATCATCTCATGATATAGCCATTAATTATCTCATGAATGCCGTGAATCATCTCATGATATAGCCATTAATCATCTCATGAATGCCGTGAATCATCTCATGATATAGCCATTAATCATCTCATGAATGCCGTGAATCATCTCATGAAACAGCCATTAATCATCTCATGAATGCCGTGAATCATCTCATGAAACTGCCATTAAGCATCTCATGAATGCCGTGAATCATCTCATGAATGCCGTGAATCATCTCATGATATAGCCATTAATCATCTCATGAATGCAATTACTAATTAATAATGACACCCATTACTTATAATGTACAAATAACTTCCCAAACAAAAAGTAGAAAGTTAACCACAATTGAAGATCTCGAGAGTGATTTGACTGGAAGCTCATGCTCCTCATTTTAAATGATGTAAAAACAACTAATAAATTCAAGCATGATAGAACAACCCCAGCATGCATGTTACTACCGCATAAACAATGACATATATGTGTTTGATATCACTAAAACAATCCCAGCATGCATGTTACTACCGCATAAACAATGACTTATGTGTGTTTGCTATCACTAAAACAATCACAGCATGCACGTTACTACCGCATAAACAATGACATATATGTGTTTGCTATCACTAAAACAATCCAAGCATGCATGTTACTACCGCATAAACAATGACATATACATGTTTGCTATCACTAAAACAATCCAAGCATGCATGTTACTATCGCATAAACAATGACATATATATGTTTGTTACAACTAAAACAATCCCAACATGCATGTTACTACTAGAGAAGAGCTACACCAAGCCTGTATAGCACAATACATCATGTTAACTTGCATGCTTTTCCGATCATGCTGACAAATGATCCGTATGCTGGATACCAAACAAACATATGGATTACAGAATTAGTGAGTGCCTCATAGACGCACAATGAACGTCAAGCACATGCTTTTCCCCTCACCTTTTCCGTGCATTCATCAAAGAAAGCTAAGCTTGCATCCTTGTCTGAGACAAATGAACGCTCCTCTATGAAGCGGATAAAGGTTTGTGTACGCATCATCTGTGTAAAGAACTTTGTGTACGCCTTGTCACGACTTTTAAGGAAGCCTGTACAAATGAAGAACAATTTGTCATGTACAGACACCTGTTTCATAAACCCATTAACCCTTTAACACTCATATCAGCCAAAAACGGCTTCTGCAGTGGTCTTGAGAAATGTCCATTTGCAGACCAAGAGAATTTTTTGAAAATTTATGACTGAAATGACTGGCTCGATAACCGAGCCAGTAATTCCAGTCATAAAATTTTTAAAATAGTCTTCTCTTCGTCTGCAAATGGACATTTTCTATGAGAAAATTGAAATTTCTTGAACAAATTCAAGGGTTAATGAGAATGGAGCATTCCAGTTTATCCATTAATCATACGTGGCAACAAACGCACCCAGTCAAATTATTTTCATAATATTCAACAGCTTGCCTGTAGTTTTCTGGAAATTGATATCCTGAAGTTCAGGGATCGATCGATCCCAACACTGTGAAGTGTGGGTGGATTTTATCCAAAGACGGGCGTGGCATAGGTAAAACTAGAAAGATCCACTCCATGACATACTACATATTTATATCACAGACAGGAAGATTGTGGGTAACATAATAGTCATATGAGTAATAGAATAGAGGATTAATTTATGTATAGTATAATGGAGGACTATTGATCATATAATGAAGGATTATGGGTAATATAATGAAGGAGTATGGATAATAGAATATAAGATTATGGGTAATATAATGGAGGATTATGGATATTAGAATAGAGTGTTATGGGTAACATAATGAATGATTATGGATAATAGAATAGCAGTTACAACGTCTCCAACGAGCACAAAATACGGCAGCCCGGTTAATAACCAGAACAAAAGTGCATGAACACATTCGACCAGTCCTCAAAGAGCTACACTGGCTGCCAGTGGAACAACGAATCGAATTTAAGGTCGCACTTTTCGTGTTCAAATGCCTACATGACTTAGCCCCACCGTATTTATCATCACTCATAACTAGACGAATAGCACCGAGAGGACTAAGATCGAGTGAACAGCTACTCTGCGTAGTACCCAATTCCAATCTTGTCATTGGAGAGCGTGCTTTCTCCATAGCTGGACCAAAACTTTGGAACGACCTTCCATCCAACATTCAAAACAGCAACAATGTTGAGGCTTTCAAAACTCTTCTAAAAACCCATTTGTTCCAAAAAGCATATTTCACTATTTTAAATTAGCTTTAACTTTTGTAAAGCGCCTTTGGGCAGTTAATTCTGGAATTGGCGCTATATAAATGCATACATACATACATACATACATACATACATACATACATACATACATACATACATATTATGGGTAATATAATGAATGATTATGGATAATAGAATCCAGTATTATGGGTAATATAATGAATGATTATGGATAACAGAATAGAGTATTATGGGTAATATAATGAATGATTATGGATAATAGAATAGAGTATTATGGGTAATATAATGAATGATTATGGATAATAGAATAGAGTATTATGGGTAATATAATGAATGACTATGGATAATAGAATAGAGTATTATGGGTAATATAATGAATATGGATAATAGAATAGAGCAATATTGGTAATATAATGAAGGATTATGAATAATGGAATAGAGTATTATGGGTAATATAATGAAGGATTATGGATAATAGAATATAGGATTATGGGTAATATAATGAAGGATTATGGATAATAGAATACAGTATTATGGGTAATATAATGAATGATTATGGATAATAGAATAGAGTATTATGGGTAATATAATGAAGGATTATGGATAATAGAATATAGGATCATGGGTAATATAATGAAGGATTATGGATAATAGAATAGAGTATTATGGGTAATATAATGAAGGATTATGGACAATAGAATATACGATTATGGGCAATATAATGAATGATTATGGATAATAGAATATATGATTATGGGTAATATAATGAAGGATTATGGATAATAGAATATAGGATCATGGGTAATATAATGAAGGATTATGGATAATAGAATAGAGTATTATGGGTAATATAATGAAGGATTATGGACAATAGAATATACGATTATGGGCAATATAATGAATGATTATGGATAATAGAATATACGATTATGGGTAATATAATGGAGGATTATGGATAATAGAATAGAGGCAATATGTTTAATATAATGAAGGATTATGGATAAAATAGATGAAGGATTATGGATAATTATTGAAGGGTTATGGATAATAGAACGGAGTATGGGCAATATATAGAAGGGTTATGGGTAACAGAATGGGGAACTAGGTCACTTTATGAGCAGCTGATAATGCTGGACGAAGTCACGCAAAATAATATGACAAATGCGATTTGCTGAGATTTTAACTGTTGCTAGGAACTCCATAATGACATCATCGGAATTCTTTTTATTGCACAGCGATTGGTTAACATCTATGATGCGTCAATGACATTTCATTAATGTCTGTGACGTATCAATGAAATAAAGATTATTTTAAAATAGAAGTAATGTAACAAATGTGACTTTTTAAATGCTGGCTGCATTGTTTAAAATCAAAACGTGAATATCATTAAAACATCTAACACTAATGATAAACTCTAATCATAACCAATTCCAATTGCTGGCTAAGATATAATCTTGTTTTGTAGGTGGCCAGTAAACCTAAATGTGCTAACCTGCATCATAGGCATTTCAACCAGAAAGGCCATCAACAATAAATAGAACCCAACATAGTTGAGCAGAATTATAACAAGAAAACAGAAACCATGTTTCTTTATGTATCAACTACTTTTGAACAAAACTTAACGGCCCTTAGTCCCTTATCATATATGCCCAATTTCGGCCCAATCCGTTCAGTGATTCTGGATACGAAGTTGTTTTCATGAAAACCAGGTCATCCAAGATGACTGCTAAAGCATTAGGCAATCAAGTTCCATTGAACAAACTGGATTCAGCTGTTTCCGTAAATAACCTGTCATGAGTTTTGAATCAATCCCCCATGCGGATTCGGAAAAGAAGATTTTCAAAGGCATTTCAAAAATCCTGGATGGCCGGGCGCCAGGCAAATTACAGACCAGCTTCATTTGAACAAACGTGTATCTCTAAGTATGCCCTAAGTATGTTTTCTGCCAAATACACTTGAAATTTCCTATTGCTTAATCTTTATGGGAGTTTCTAGTTGGAAAATGATCCATGATGGCCGCTAAAACCTTTATCCGACAGTTTCGAAAATGGCAAATCTGAAATCAGAATGCCCAAACACATATATAAAACAAATATCGGGTTCAAGAATCGTCAAAATAAAAAAATTCAATATGGCCACCAAACATGCTACATTTTGATTGGGCCACGGCAGCCATATATTTTGATGGATCAACTTCCCTTCAACAAATTTTAATGGCCCTTAGGCCCTAATCAAATCTCCCAAATTTCAGCCTGATCCTTCCAGCGGTTCTGAAGAAGTCGTTTTCGAAAAAACTAGGTTATCCAAGATGGTTGCCGAACTATTTGGCCAATTAAGTTCTCTTGAACAAACTTGTTTCAGCTGTTGCCCTAGATCATATTTAATGAGTTTTCTAAAAATCAGCCAACATCCAAGATGGCTGCCGCCCAAGTTGTCCGACTGGCTTCATTTGAACAAACTTGAATATCTATGCCCTAAGGATTGTTCCTGCCAAATATAATTGAAATCAGCCCAGTGGTTCTTGAGAAGAACTCGTTTAAAGAATTCCCCATTGCTTTACTATGGGCCCATTGCTTTACTATGGGAGCCTATGGTGGGAAAACAAACCAAGATGGTAGCCAAACCATTTATCCGACAATCTCGAAAGTGGCATATTTGAACTCGCCACCCTGATAAGCATAATATATAGAGCAATTTTTGGCATTAAAATACATCAAATACAAAAAAAACCAATATGACAAACAAATGCTAAATTTTGATTGGTTGATGCCGGCCATGTTTTTTAATGTATGAAATTCCTTTGAACAAATTTGAATGGCCCTTGGTCCCTAAGCATATTTAATAAATTTCAGCTCTATCCCTTCAGCGGTTCGGGAAGAAGTCGTTTTCGGGGAAACTACGTCATCCAAGATGGCCACCAAGCAAATAGGCCAATAAGGTTGGCTTGAACAAACTTGGGTCTAACGTTGCCATAGATGATGTGTTATGAGTATTGAATCAATTCCTCTTGCGGTTTCGGAGAACATCTTTTAAAGTGTTTCTAAAAATCGTCCATTTTGGCCGGCAGCCATTTTGGATTTTGACCGATCCGCTTCGTCTGAACAAACTTAGATCTCTATGCCCTATGAATGCTTCCTCCAAAATATAATTGAAATTGGCCCAGTGGTCCTTGAGAAGAAGTCATTTAAAGAATTCCACATTGCTTTACTATGGGCCGATTGCTTTACTATGGGAGCCTATGGCGGGAAAACAAACCAAGATGGCAGCCAAACCATTTATCCGACAGTCTCGAAAGTGGCATATTTGAACTCGCCACACTGATAAGCATATATAAAGCAATTTTCGCCATCAAAATACATCAAATACAAAAACGCCAATATGACCAACAAACGCTAAATTTTGATTGGTTGATGGCGGCCATGCTTTTTAACGTACAAACTTCCCTTGAACAAATTTGAATGGACCTTGGTCCCTAAGCATATTTCCCAAATTTCAGGTCTATCCCTTTAGCGGTTTGGGAGGTCGTTTTCACGAAAACTAGGTCATCCAAGATGGCCGCCAGGCAAATCGACCAATCAGGTTGCCTTGAACAAACTTAGGTCTACCGTTGCAATAGATGATGCCTTATGAGTTTTGAATCAATTCCTTCAGCGGCTTCAGATTATATTTTTTAAAGTGTTTCTAAAAATCGGCCATTTTGGCCGGTGGCCATCTTGGATTTTGGCCGATCGGCTTCGTTTAAACAAACTTGAATCTCTATGCCCTAGGGATGCTTCCTGCCAAATATAATTGAAATCAGCCCAGTGGTTCTTGAGAAGTCGTTTAAAGAAAAAGTTGACGGACGACGGACGGTCGCCATGGCATAAGCTCACTTGGCCTTTCAGGCCAGGTGAGCTAATAACAATGTGAACGTCATTTGAAAAAGTTCACGCTAACCCTAGTACTCAACACTAACCCTAACCAAATCTAATTAAGGTGAAATATAGTGGTGTTTGTAGGTGACTAGTAAGCCTATGTGTGGTAAATTTGTTAGAAACCCCACTTTTAAATTCCTGGGAAATCCCTGACAACGATTAAAATTTTACATTATCTCGTCGGTCGCGTTATTTCGTCGCCCATTATCGGCGACCCGTAAAGTGGACTATCCCAGAATGGAGGGTTATAGGTAATACAAGAGGCTCAAGGGGCCTGTGTCGCTCACCTGGAACATTTACAACTCAACTAATCTTTATGGAGTTTTACATCAATCGGTGCCACTTCCAATGACTTTCAGTCAAATGGTTGATTTTGCAAAGGTGCTTTTGAACAATATTTAAGCAAAAATAGAAGACATCAGTACCAACAACAGAAATTGATGACATGCAGTCAAACTTGTATTAAGACACCACTCAAATGAGAATCAGAAGACAGCCTCTTATGGTAGCTGGTTTCTTAACCCTTTAATGGTCATGATTTTTCAGTAAAACAAAACTTTCAGGCTATGTCTATTTGCAGGCCAAGATATGGAGCATTTTGAAAATGTATCACTGGAATGACTGGCTCGATTATCGAGCCAGTCATTCGTGGTAAATTTTCAAAAATACTCATGCTGGCCTGCAAATCGACATTCCTCAAGGCCACTGCAGAGGCAGGTTTTCGCTGGTTTGACCATTAAAGGGCTAATAAAGTTTCAAATACATTGCTTAATTGCATTTAGCAAATGAAGAAAATAGTCTTTAAGGCAGGTGGTCTCTTAACCCTTTCACCCATAAATCCCGGAAAAAGTATATTCTTTATGATATAAAACGTATTTTGTTGAATATTTTGAAATTAATTTGATGCGAAGCCGTTGTACCTTAGGCAACATAGGCTTTCTTTAAGAAGGGTTAATACAGATGGTCTTTATAGCAGGTTCAACTGAGTATATTCCAAACCATCCTTTTAACACGTGTACATCTTGCTGAATGGCCAAGTTCGCGATGCTGCAGTTTATTAAAAAAATAATTTGACTGAGTCATAGCTGACTTAGGCAGCAACAACTTTCAATGAATCAAATACATTTCAAAATATTTTAACAGTATAGGTATCAGAGTACGCGATACATATCTTAAATATTTAGGCAGCAGTTGCAGGGAAAAGGTTAACCTGTTAATTTAGTTTTTATCTATTATGGTAATAAAAACTGTCATATGTCAATGGATGGTGGAAATAAAACTCCAATTGCACATTAATTAACCATTTAACCATTGAATTTAAGAAAAGTTCAATTTTCTCATAGAAAATGTCTATTTGCAGACCAAGACTATTTTTGAAAATTTACCACTGGAATGACTGGCTCGTTAAAAAGAGTCCGTCATTCCAATGGTAAAATTTTCAAAAATAGTCTTCATTTGGTCTGCAAATGGACATTTCTCAAGACCACGGCCGAAGCCGTTTTTGGCTGATATGATGGCTAAAGGGTTAACCGTTTTCCTAACCCAGCAAAATAGGTAAGATATTGTGTCCTCTGATATCGATAGCCAGGTGAGCTAATAATAATAAATTGATAAGCGAATCTTATTAACGCATTTAACTGGAAATAATGGCCACCAAACCGTTTATCCGACAGCTTTGAAAATTGCAAATTTGTGATCAGAATACCAAAAAATCTATATAAAACCCTTTCAGCCTCAAAATCCATCAAATAAAAAAATCCAATATGGCCACCAAAACATGCTGTATTTTGATTGGCCGACTGCACCATGTTTTTTGACGGATTAACTTCCCTTGAACAAACTTTAATGGCCTTTAGTCCCTAATCATATCTGCCAAATTACGGCCTGATCCCTTTAGCGGTTCCGGAGAAGTCGTTTTCGCTAAAACTAGCTCAACCAAAATGGCCGCTGAACCATTTGGCCAATCAAGTTCCCTTGAACAAACTTGGTTCAGCTCTTACCCTAGATCATATTTCATGGGATTTGCTTCAATCCACCAACCGGTTTCAGAGAAGATTTTTAAAGACATTTCCTAAAATCGGCCGAAATCCAAATTGGCCACCGGCCAAATTGGCCGATCGGCTTTGTTTGAACAAACTTGGATCCCTATGTCCTAAGGATACTTCCTGCCAAAGATAACTTATATCGGCCTAGTGGTTCTTGAGAAGAAGTCGTTTAAAGGAAAAAGTTGACGGACGGACAGACGGACGGACGCCATGACATAAGCTCACTTGGCCATTCTGGCCAGGTGAGCTAATAATGAAGGATTATGGGTAATATATTGAAGGGTTATGGGAATATATTGAAGGATTATGGGTAATATAATGAAGGATTATGGGTAATATATTGAATGATTATGGGTAATATATTATTTGATTATGGGTAACAGAATGGAGGATTATGGGTAATATATTGAATGATTATCGGTAATATATTGAAGGATTATGGGTAATAGCATGAAGGATTATTGGTAATATATTGAAGGATTATGGGTAATATAATGGAAGATTCTGGATGTTCTTGATCACGCTTGGTCACTTGCGCAAGTCCGCCCAGCCCTCAAAATTTGTTGTGAACAATTACTGGGAATGAAAAAGCAGTCCCACTGAGTTAGACAAGCCAAAGGGTTAAAGTTTGAAAATCTTTTGACTGGAAAGATGCCAACCACTAAACCTTACTTTTGATAGTCAGTCTCTCTCTCCCTCCCTCCCACCATTTCCCGTGCATTTTTACATTATAAACTGACTATTCCATTTTATTTAACAACTCAGTACAGGTTAATTAATATTTGCAACAGTAAAAACTTACTAAGACAGCATATATATGCACATGACATACAGGTAATTTCTTTGATTTCCACCTAGAGAGGGATACCACAATTGCTAATTACCTATGAACATTGTGCACACATGAACTGCGGTGTCAAAGTTACTCATGGCTATAACGAACGAGTTAGACAGTATACAGTGCTAAGATGCATTGCATTATAACGGAACCAGAGACCGATCTACCCACTAACCAATTGCTAGTAAAACTGAAATCTGGCTAATGAGTAGCGGAATTGTCTAAATCATTGGCTAATGATTAAAATTCATTTAATTTTCTTGATTGGTTGAATCCTTATTAATTCCGGCATTTTAATTACAAAGCAAATATTCCTGTTGTTGAATAGTTTGAAACTAATATGACTGAAAGCTGCCTAAGGCAGCAACAGCTTTCAGTCATATTAGTTTCAAAATATTAAACACATTTCTTTTATATAAAGACCCTATTGTATCTGGACTATAAAATTGATAGTATTAACTGATGATGACCGACTGCAAACATGTTGTTAAATGACATTGAACCAAAGATGTGACTAAAATGTTTACTGTTTGGTTAACAAAAATAGTATTTGGCTAATTTATTGGCTAGAACATAGCAAAAGTCAGATCTGTCCCTGGGAACTACGACTAGAACTACTAGAGAGCACTTCCACTATAACCATGACAGTTTAGCTGTAGCCGAGCTAAACAGAAAAGTTAACCTGTATGGATGAAGTCAAGTTACACCCAAAATTTAACCAGAAATCCAGAAATAACAATGTTCCTAAGCTGAAAATATAGGTAGGAAGGGGATACATGTATTGGACTATTGATAGACATGCAGTATATAGCTATAGATGAAGTTTGGTTTTAGTTTAGCTGTAGCTGACCTAAACAGAAAAGTTAACCAAAACTGCCATCAACGATGAGGACGCAGATGCTGCCACCGCCACCGTGGTGATGACATAAGCTCCCCTGTTCTTCAAACAAGCTAACTGAAAATGGGTACGTAGAGTAAATCTACATTGCGACATCAGACAAACATTGATAGGTATAGGAAGGCACGATTGTACCCTCAAAGATCACTGGCTTACCTGCCATGTCAAACAATGACGTCGGGTTTGTTGTTGTTAATGTTGGTGCTTTAGTAATTGGCTTCAGGTAGTTTTTATAGCCCTTCATCAAACATGCCATAAAACGTAACAAGACTTCTTGTATCTGAAGATCCATTAAGCTCTGAAAATACATGTATACCGTATATATACTGAACCAAAAAAGTTTAGCAATTCTGTACAAAGAATGAAATAAATACAATCTCATAAAATATTAATTTTATTTAGTCACATTATTTCATTGACAGAGCATTTCTTAATGAGAATATCAATCCATGTTTGTCACAATATCAACGTTGCTCCTTTAACGTCACTTTATTTAGCGCAGGGGTCGAAGCGCAAAAATGGTGGCAACATTTCAATAATGTGTGTGACCACCTCCGGCATTCATAACGGCAGTACAACATTTTCTCATGCTTCTGATGAGACGATTGATCTCAGGAACTGTAATAGCATTCCATTCCTGAATCAGAGTAAGTTCAAGGTCACGGACATTATGAATATTGGGATGGTTTTCTCGTACCCTACGACCAAGAATGTCCCATGCATGTTCAATAGGCGCTAAGTCAGGTGACCTTGCTAGCCAGTTTAACACCTGAACATTGTTCCTCAGAAGAAGTTCAGTGGTAAGCCTAGCCGTATGTGGTCGCGCATTGTCCTGTTGAAACAAGTAGCCCGGATGCTGCTGCATAAATGGAATGATAACCGGTGTGATAACTTCGTTACAATAATGCAGAGCATTCAGGTTTCCATGAATGATAACAAGATCTGTTTTTCCTGTACCATGAATCCCTGCCCACACCATGACGCTGCCACCAGCGTATCTGTCACGCTGGATGATGTTGTCAGCCTGATACCGTTCTCCTACTCTCCTCCATACGCGGCGCCTACCATCTGCAAATTGCACACAGAATCTGGATTCATCCGTAAATAACGTGTTATTCCATTGTGCAAGGCGCCAATGCTGGCGAGTTCCGGCCCATCTTAAATGTTCCTGAATGTGATGTGCTGTTAGTGGAACTGCAACGACCGGATGACGTGCGCATAATCCAACGGCATGGAGACGGTTTCGAACAGTTTGTGCATGAACTCTAGTGCCAGTGGCATTATGCAAATTCATGGCTAAACGTGGCACGCTTTCGAACCTGTGACGTCGAGATGACAGCACTAAATACCGATCTTCCCTTTGGGTTGTTGCTCGTGGTCTACCAGAACGTGGTCGATCCCGAACTTGTCCAGTCTGCTGTACACGTTGGCGGAGACGAGAAATGGTACTGGCATGCACATTGAATTGCCATGCAACGTCGTGAATGCGTTGGCCAGCGCTAAGTCTTCCCATTGCTTCATGACGCTGATTTTCAGTTAAACCTGGACGACGACCCATGTTGACATGCGAAAGTTTTGCGTTTGTTTTCAGTTCAAGCTGGTTACCTGATTGGAAATGTGATGTCATTTCACACATGCTGCATGGGAATTTCGACCAGGAAACACAAAGTGCACTAGCACGTGCAGTACAAATACAGGCAGGTTTAGCGAGTAAAGAAGTTGATTTCATGACAAACAATGAGTGACCATTTTCCGCAAAAAACAAAGCAATATTGATCACGCTAGCGTGCATATTTTTTATGTGACAGGCAAAAATCCAAGATTGCTAAACTTTTTTGGTTCAGTATAGTAATCTGATTGGCTGATGCCAATGATAGCAGTCAATTATTAGTTTATTTTCTGAAACAAAAACTTATATTCAGCATAGATGTTATGAGAAAATGAAGAAGAAAAGCAACAAAATAGACAAAACGTGAGTTTGATCAATATATACACTAGTAAAGTTATTGTGATCGCCCTTTTAAATTCATCATACGACATTAATCTTCTAGAATTTTAGCAATGTTCCATCACACACACACACTCACACACATGAACGCGCACACACGCACACACACACACACACACACACAAACTCATACATGCATATATACACATATAGCGCATGCATACACACAGCATAGCTACATGTTTATTCAGTCCACACATCATAGCTCCATGTTTATTCAGTCCACACATCATAGCTCCATGTTTATTCAGTCCACACATCATAGCTCCATGTTTATTCAGTCCACACATCATAGCTACATGTTTATTCAGTCTACACATCATAGCTACATGTTTATTCAGTCTACACATCATAGCTACATCTTTATTCAGTCCACACATCATAGCTACATGTTTATTCAGTCCACACATCATAGCTACATGTTTATTCAGTCCACACATCATAGCTACATGTTTATTCAGTCTACACATCATAGCTACATATTTATTCAGTCCACACATCATAGCTACATGTTTATTCAGTCCACGCATCATAGCTACATGTTTATTCAGTCCACACATCATAGCTACATGTTTATTCAGTCCACACATCATAGCTACATGTTTATTCAGTTCACACATCATAGCTCCATGTTTATTCAGTCCACACATCATAGCTCCATGTTTATTCAGTCCACACATCATAGCTCCATGTTTATTCAGTCCACACATCATAGCTACATGTTTATTCAGTCTACACATCATAGCTACATGTTTATTCAGTCTACACATCATAGCTACATCTTTATTCAGTCCACACATCATAGCTACATGTTTATTCAGTCCACACATCATAGCTACATGTTTATTCAGTCCACACATCATAGCTACATGTTTATTCAGTCTACACATCATAGCTACATATTTATTCAGTCCACACATCATAGCTACATGTTTATTCAGTCCACGCATCATAGCTACATGTTTATTCAGTCCACACATCATAGCTACATGTTTATTCAGTCCACACATCATAGCTACATGTTTATTCAGTTCACACATCATAGCTCCATGTTTATTCAGTCCACACATCATAGCTACATGTTTATTCAGTCCACACATCATAGCTACATGTTTATTCAGTCCATACATCATAGCTCCATGTTTATTCAGTCCACACATCATAGCTACATATTTATTCAGTCCACGCATCATAGCTACATGTTTATTCAGTCCCTACATCATAGCTACATGTTTATTCAGTCCACACATCATAGCTACATGTTTATTCAGTCCCTACATCATAGCTACATGTGGATACAAGTTACAGATACCTTTAAATCTTTCACTGACAAATCCATGAAAAAGTAAATTCTTTACGATATGAAACTTAACATATGAAATTAATTTGACTGAAAGACATTGCTGCCTTACATTGCTGCCTTACGTTGCTATGGTATTCAGTCAAATTAATTTCAAAACATTCAACAGTTTTCCTGTATGGTTGCCTTGAAAATGAGATATGGGGAATTCATCGATGAAAGAGTTGGTTGGCGTGCAGATGAGCATTTCTTCAATGCTAAATTTCTAAAACTATATCATTGGTTGTTATGCAAATGGCCATTAATGTTTGCACTTCATACCTCAGTCCGCTTGCGTTTGAAATCATGATCAAATGCGGGCATTTCTAATGACACCTCATCATGCGTATGATACGTGTTTGCTGATCTCTCAGTAAAGCGGTCATAGAGCTTCAACAAGCTCTCCTGTAGCACTTTAGCTGGCTTCTGAGAATACAGGTAAAAATACAATCATTAGAATATCACAGGAACGCCAAAATAAATACTGCAACCATGACAACTTGCTAACAGGCATAATGCTCACATGCTCTATGTTGTACTCACTGACACAACACACTTAATGCATGGACCTGGTTGGTGTAGCTGGACTTGACCTGGCTTAATGTTGTGTATCTGTCACTTCAGGGCTGCACTAACTGTAACTTATAACTCACTGTAACTTAGTTATATTTCTCATGTAACTAAAGTAACATATAACTGAAGGATTTTTGTTCAGTGACAGTGACTGAAATGTAAAGTTACATTAAAAAAGCAATGGATGAATACAGTTTTAGCTATGCACCGCCTATCTCTAGCTATGCCCCACCCATCTCTAGGTATGCGCCGCACATCTCTAGCTATGTTCTACCCACACTTTACCTGTGATGAGATCGATCAATCCCTGCACGCTCTGAATTTCAATTTCTAGAAAATTATACATGTAAGCTGTTGAATATCTTGAAACTAATTTGACTGAGTGCTGCTGCTGCCATCAAAATATTCAACATACAATTCGTACAACAACAGTTAGTCCGTCATTGGTTAAGCATTTGTGATAAACTTATTTATGTCATTCATGACATTGATTATTATGTAATCCTACACGTCACGTAGTTGATTATGATGCTATATGATTGGGGGATAAACTGGATTTCTGTTTAATGTACACATTCAGAGCAGCCTGTTTAATTTTTTATTTCCATTATAACTTAGCTCTATAAATACGTCCATCAAATTGATCTCTTATCAACGATGGTACAAAATCAAACACAGGATTTTGCTTGATGTATTGAAAGTGTGAATAACTTTTTCGCCACATTTTGTCTAAAACCTGCTCTTCTGACAAGTTTATGTGCATGCCCGTAACATTCTAATAACATCATCCGGGTTACATGATAAATTGACTTAGAAGAGAATTCTGACGCATTGATTGATTATCTAATGACACGATTGTATGACTATTCAGGGCTTCATAAACGTAATTTTCCCAGCCGGACATGCCACTGTGTGTGTGTGTGTGTGTGTGTGTGTGTGTGTGTGTGTGTGTGTGTGTGTGTGTGTGTGTGTGTGTGTGTGTGTGTGTGTGTGTGTGTGTGTGTGTGTGTGTGTGTGTGTGTGTGTGTGTGTGTGTGTGTGTGTGTGTGTGTGTGTGTGTGTGTGTGTGTGTGTGTGTGTGTGTGTGTGTGTGTGTGTGTGTGTGTGTGTGTGTGTGTGTGTGTGTGTGTGTGTGTGTGTGTGTGTGTGTGTGTGTGTGTGTGTGTGTGTGTGTGTGTGTGTGTGTGTGTGTGTGTGTGTGTGTGTGTGTGTGTGTGTGTGTGTGTGTGTGTGTGTGTGTGTGTGTGTGTGTGTGTGTGTGTGTGTGTGTGTGTGTGTGTGTGTGTGTGTGTGTGTGTGTGTGTGTGTGTGTGTGTGTGTGTGTGTGTGTGTGTGTGTGTGTGTGTGTGTGTGTGTGTGTGTGTGTGTGTGTGTGTGTGTGTGTGTGTGTGTGTGTGTGTGTGTGTGTGTGTGTGTGTGTGTGTGTGTGTGTGTGTGTGTGTGTGTGTGTGTGTGTGTGTGTGTGTGTGTGTGTGTGTGTGTGTGTGTGTGTGTGTGTGTGTGTGTGTGTGTGTGTGTGTGTGTGTGTGTGTGTGTGTGTGTGTGTGTGTGTGTGTGTGTGTGTGTGTGTGTGTGTGTGTGTGTGTGTGTGTGTGTGTGTGTGTGTGTGTGTGTGTGTGTGTGTGTGTGTGTGTGTGTGTGTGTGTGTGTGTGTGTGTGTGTGTGTGTGTGTGTGTGTGTGTGTGTGTGTGTGTGTGTGTGTGTGTGTGTGTGTGTGTGTGTGTGTGTGTGTGTGTGTGTGTGTGTGTGTGTGTGTGTGTGTGTGTGTGTGTGTGTGTGTGTGTGTGTGTGTGTGTGTGTGTGTGTGTGTGTGTGTGTGTGTGTGTGTGTGTGTGTGTGTGTGTGTGTGTGTGTGTGTGTGTGTGTGTGTGTGTGTGTGTGTGTGTGTGTGTGTGTGTAATACCGCGGCTTCTAATAGGAGAAGGCCAGTAAATTTTCTAAATGGAAAGCGAATAATGGGGGGGGGGGGTGCTTCTATTAGGTATATTTCACAAAATTTTTGTTTTTAAATGATACAAAAAATAGCACACATTTCACGCTAGAAAATCTTACCATCTTACGCCTATGCTCAATGTATACCTAATATCCATCATCGCGGGAGTGTAATGATTAATTGCGCATACTTTAATAAACATTGTTTATTTCATCAAAATTAATCCAAATTAATATCGAGATAAAATAGAAATCCAGGGATTTATCAGCTATTGTCTCCCTTTGTATGACGAGTTACTCGAGTAGCGTGCTGATGCTAATATTAGTACCTGGGTAGAGACGTGCCCAATCCACATATATAGGAAGGGAGCTTCGAGTAGCTACGAGAGTGACGGCGTAAACTCATCCTATTGCGGAAGCTGATTAATACTCTGTAGAATTGTCTGCATTTTACGGACCTAAAATACTGGACTCGGGAACTCGGAATGTATTATATATATCATTCGTATCTCGTGAGATCTCCTTCGATACGAGATCTTGAAAAGTATGTTCTCGAAGAAGCCACGCCTCTATTTTTAGATTGTATATATATATATATATATATATAATCATTTCGTGATGGTAACCGAGTATTATAAATTCAATCCGATCCACATATTTGGTACCCGTTCATAGTTGTATTATACAAGGAAGTGACGTAATTTGGATGGTATTTCCGTGAAGTTATTGCAAAATTTTGCTTCAAATCTAGTTTTATTTAACATTTATAGGTTATTTAACTGGGTTTTTTTTACACAAAGTGCTGAAATTTTGATGCGACTTCTATTAGATACATTTGCTGGGTTTTTTTATTCACAATGATTTAACAAACTACATACATTGCTGTCCGATTGAACATCACATTTACCGGTCATCGAAGACAATTCTCGGACATGTCCGGACAATATGGACATTTTTGAAGCCCTGATTATATATTATATATATATATATATATAATGCGTGCATGTATGTATGTATGCATGTGTGCGTGCGTGTGTTTATGCATGCGCGCGCATATATGTGCATGTATGCGAGCGTGTATGTGCACACGAGTGTTTGAAGTAATGAACAAGAGGCCCAAGGCCTGTGACGGTCACCTCGACCATTAGCATTTGAAACATTTGCATTTCAATAGACATGATTTTTTACATTAAATAAGATGGCCGCCGAGAAAATCTACCAATCAAAATTCTGTATACAAGGTCTGAAGCATACCAGTCTAGGATCCTTCCAGGCAAGTTTTCTTGAAATCAGCCAAACAGTTACCGTTAAATCCCTTGTATATTGCGCTATCGTGCATAGTGCGCACCCCTAAATTTAACCAAAATCGGCCTGAAAAAAACGCTGTTTTCGTGTATAGTGCGCAGTAAGATTCAGAGATGTGTGAACGAAAACTCGTAACAAAAAAATCCATGACTTACTGCGTGTCGAATAGGCTTTCCTTATAAAATCTTTTTTGTGGCGTGCGTTACTCTGTTGTTTAATCATGGGAATATCATTCGCCTACACTTTTAGCAAATATTTTGAATTAAACTTTATTGAATGACATAAAAATACAAATATAATTTCCATCAGAACAGGTTAGAATCCGAATTTGATTTGAGCAGAGCTCATTAACATAAATGGTCGTTAGAACATAAAAAATCGGATATTTATTTTGTTTCAATTCATAAAATATGAGTTTTGTGCGCTGATACTTGAGAATAAAATCGATTTTAATTTTAAAAAACTCAAATCCATTTTGGCTCACTCTAACAGTGCCGGTAATTACTTTGATAACTATATCAAAGGCGAGCCCATGAGATTTTGTTCAATCATATACGCAGTAGATGAGTGGTTTCAAGACTCGGTTCACAGGCAGTGTAGTCAGGTGGTGGGGCGGGGTGGGTGGATTAACGCGGTCAGAAGTACAATAAACAAAGGTGATAGAGCTGACCGCCTGCCGTTTACAAAATCGACAGTGATCAATTGTGGGTATTGTTTGAGTGGGGGTGGGGTTTATATAATATATTATAGTATATCATCATCATAATATATTATAATATAGTGCTATAATCTAGTTTATTCCACGCATTGTTTATTAAATAAATTGAATTATCTTCAATTTGAAATGATTTTCTATTCTCATCCTTTCGTTTCTACAGTTACTTCGTCATACGTTGACGGCTGTGACCTTTAAGCTTAACCTGTCAATCATAATCATCCTGCCCGCTGATTGGTCAAAACATTGTGCTGTTTAGTACATATAAAAGATTCCTTTCTATATCTATGTAAATGCTAGATAACATTGAAAAACATCGGCGCAATCATTCTTTTTTTAACACATTTATGTCCATATCTGTGTAGTAATCTATGGATTCTAAACATCTCTATGTTCAACTTGGGAAGACAGGAGTAACCTCCCTTTATAGAAATAAATTAGAACAAATTACAGGAAATAATGGCGTTGTAAAAAAGTTAAATGATGGTTTATTTGATAATTTTACAACACTATATGGTATCTAATAAAGGTATAACACAATATTTAGACAGTAGTAAGGCATTTTAACGATCTAGTTGAGATAGTCCCATTATACACATGTTAGAATGCGATCGTTATTCCCGACTGATTCCTGATCCATAAAATCATATTTCAGGCCTGAATTTTGCGATTCTGACGAAAATTCTGAGGGAAAAAATGTGACAAATATTTATCCTTGTATATAGTGCGAAGTAGCTTTTTATAACATGTAATTTGAGCAAAAAAGTGCGCAATATACACGGAATTTAACGGTAATGAGTAGGTTTTTATCTTATTTCCCAAGATTTTCTGAAAAGCCAATATGGCCACCAGAAAAATTGCTCAATCAAAATTATGTATACATGTTCTGAAGCCTACATCCTTAGGGCCCTTCATGCCGAATTAGGTTGAAATCCGCTGACCGGTTAATGAGGAGTAGAGTTTTAAAGCAGAAGTTGATGGACAAATGGATGAATGATGGACGGTCGCTATGGCATAAGCTCACTTGGCCATTCTGGCCAGGTGAGCTAATAATTACTGTCTACCTTAGGGAGCTGCTTGAGGCTGAGATGACGACGATCTTCAGGTCTAAAATAACAAATAATACAGAACATGCATTCAAGCTCCATTCTCAATGACACAATCTTCCCCAGAATATGTTAGATAATACTAATTAGATAGTCCTGAAGATGGCTTGCAAGAGGTCCAGGGGGCCTTCATGCCTAGGTGTTTAATAAAAGGTCCAGGGGCCTTGATGCCTAGGTGTTTAATAAGAGGTCCAGGGGCCTTGATGCCCAGGTGTTTATTAAGAGGTCCAGGCAGTTTGATGCCTAGGTGTTTATTAAGAGGTCCAAGGGCCTTGATGGTTAGTTGTTTATGTCCAGGAGCCTTGATGCCCAGGTGTTTATTAAGAGGTCCAAGGGCTTTGATGCTTAGGTGTTTATTAAGAGGTCCAGGTGCCTTAATGCCTAGGTTTTTATTAAGAGGTCGAGGGGCCTTGATGCTTAGGTGTTTCTCAAGAGGTTCAGGGCCTTAATGCCTAGATGTTTATCAAGAGGTCCAGGGGCCTTGATGTTAGGTGTTTATCAACAGATCCAGGGGCCTTGATACTTAGGTGTTTATCAAGAGGTCCAGGGCCCTTGATGCTAGGTGTTTATCAAGAGATCCAGGGGCCCTGATGCTTAGGTGTTTATCCAGAGGTCCAGCAGCCTTGATGCCTAGGTGTTTATTAAAAGGTCCAGGGGCCTTGATGCTTAGGTGTTTACTAAGATGTCCAGGGGCCTTGATGCCTACCGGTAGGTGTTTATCAAGAGGTCCAGGGGTCTTGATGCTTTGGGGGTTATCAAGAGATTCAAGAAACTTGATGCTCAGGTGTTTATCAAGAGGTATGAATTCTGTCCAACGGTTTCGAAAGAGATGCATTACATTATGACTTTTTTTTATCTCCCCACCCCCACCCCACCCCACCCACCACCACCACATCTGGAGCTGAGCCAAATGTAAATATCCTATTTCACTCTGCAATCATATGGATCTCACATACCAAATTTGGTTAAATTCTGTCCAACATGATCGGAGAAGTTGCGTTATAATCAATGCAAACAAACACATGCACACACCGAATGCACACACGAACGCACAGACAAACAGGCAGGACAGAATACCCACTTTTCTTTTAAAATGTGGATAATGAGTGAAATAGATAACTTACAGCCAGATAGTGTTTGTATCCAGGTCCACGCAGATGACATCAGTGGGTGGATCATAAAGGTCAAAGTAGCGTGAATCAATACCTGTTCAATAGAAAACAAATGTGAGTCAATACTTGCTTAATAAACAAGAGGCGCAAGGGCCTGTGATGCTCACCTGGACCATTAGGATTAGAACCATAAGCATTTAAATAGACATGATGGATAATTTTCCAGGGTCTCAAGGCATAGAAGGCACCCACAGCAAAACTATAGGAGGACAAAAGAATTTTCACGTCTAAAATGTTTCATTTGCATGATTTAGCACCTTAATTTCTCATGGAATATATTGATGAAACAGCATGGGTGAGTTGTCTATGAGGCGACAAAGCAGCATGGGCGAGTTGTCTATGAGGCCACAAAGCAGCAGATTATTGACGAAGCTGCATGGGTGAGTTGTCTATAAGGCCACAAAGCAGCATGGGTGAGTTGTCTATGAGGCCACAAAGCAGCATGGGTGAGTTGTCTATGAGGCCACAAAGCAGCAGATTATTGCTGAAGCTGCATGGGTGAGTTGTCTATGAGGGTACAAAGCAGCAGATTATTGATCAAGCTGCATGGGTGAGTTGTCTATGATGCCACAAAGCTGCATGGGTGAGTTGTCTATGAGGCCACATGGCTGCATGGGTGAGTTGTCTATGAGGCCACAAAGCTGCATGGGTAAGTTGTCTATGAGGGCACAAAGCTGCAGATTCCTGATGAAGCTGCATGGGTGAGTTGTCCGAGGCCACAAAGCTGCATGGGTGAGTTGTCTATGAGGCCACACAGCAGCATGGGTGAGTTGTCTATGAGGCCACAAAGCTGCATGCGTGAGTTGTCTATGAGGCCACAAAGCAGCATGGGTGAGTTGTCTATGAGGCCACAAAGCAGCATGGGTGAGTTGTCAATGAGGGCACAAAGCTGCATGGGTGAGTTGTCTATGAGGCCACAAAGCAGCATGGGTGAGTTGTCTATGAAGGCACAAAGCAGCAGATTATTGATGAATCTGCATAGGTAAGCTGTCTATGAGGCCACAAAGCAGCATGGGTGAGTTGTCTATGAGGCCACAAAGCTGCATGGGTGAGTTGTCTATGAGGGCACAAAGCAGCATGGGTGAGTTGTCTATGAGGCCACAAAGCAGCATGGGTGAGTTGTCTATGAGGCCACAAAGCAGCAGATTATTGATGAAGCTGCATGAGTAAGCTGTCTATGAGGCCACAAAGCTGCATGGGTGAGGTGTCTATGATGCTACAAAGCTGCATGGGTGAGTTGTCTATGAGGCCACAAAGCAGCATGGGTGAGTTGTCTATGAGGCCACAAAGCAGCAGATTATTGATGAAGCTGCATGGGTAAGCTGTCTATGAGGCCACAAAGCTGCATGGGTGAGTTGTCTATGAGGCCACAAAGCAGCAGATTATTGATGAAGCAGCATGGGTGAGTTGTCTATGAGGCCACAAAGCAGCATGGGTGAGTTGTCTATGAGGCCACAAAGCAGCAGATTATTGATGAAGCAGCATGGGTGAGTTGTCTATGAGGCCACAAAGCAGCATGGGTGAGTTGTCTATGAGGCCACAAAGCAGCAGATTATTGATGAAGCTGCATGAGTAAGCTGTCTATGAGGCCACAAAGCTGCATGGGTGAGGTGTCTATGAGGCTACAAAGCTGCATGGGTGAGTTGTCTATGAGGCCACAAAGCAGCATGGGTGAGTTGTCTATGAGGCCACAAAGCAGCAGATTATTGATGAAGCTGCATGGGTAAGCTGTCTATGAGGCCACAAAGCTGCATGGGTGAGTTGTCTATGAGGCCACAAAGCTGCATGGGTGAGTTGTCTATGAGGCCACAAAGCAGCATGGGTGAGTTGTCTATGAAGGCACAAAGCAGCAGATTATTGATGAATCTGCATAGGTAAGCTGTCTATGAGGCCACAAAGCAGCATGGGTGAGTTGTCTATGAGGCCACAAAGCTGCATGGGTGAGTTGTCTATGAGGGCACAAAGCAGCATGGGTGAGTTGTCTATGAGGCCACAAAGCAGCAGATTATTGATGAAGCTGCATGGGTAAGCTGTCTATGAGGCCACAAAGCTGCATGGGTGAGTTGTCTATGAGGCCACAAAGCAGCATGGGTGAGTTGTCTATGAGGCCACAAAGCAGCAGATTATTGATGAAGCTGCATGGGTAAGCTGTCTATGAGGCCACAAAGCTGCATGGGTGAGTTGTCTATGAGGCCACAAAGCTGCATGGGTGAGTTGTCTATGAGGCCACAAAGCAGCATGGGTGAGTTGTCTATGAAGGCACAAAGCAGCAGATTATTGATGAATCTGCATAGGTAAGCTGTCTATGAGGCCACAAAGCAGCATGGGTGAGTTGTCTATGAGGCCACAAAGCTGCATGGGTGAGTTGTCTATGAGGGCACAAAGCAGCATGGGTGAGTTGTCTATGAGGCCACAAAGCAGCAGATTATTGATGAAGCTGCATGGGTAAGCTGTCTATGAGGCCACAAAGCTGCATGGGTGAGTTGTCTATGAGGCCACAAAGCAGCATGGGTGAGTTGTCTATGAGGCCACAAAGCAGCAGATTATTGATGAAGCTGCATGGGTAAGCTGTCTATGAGGCCACAAAGCTGCATGGGTGAGTTGTCTATGAGGCCACAAAGCTGCATGGGTGAGTTGTCTATGAGGCCACAAAGCAGCATGGGTGAGTTGTCTATGAAGGCACAAAGCAGCAGATTATTGATGAATCTGCATAGGTAAGCTGTCTATGAGGCCACAAAGCAGCATGGGTGAGTTGTCTATGAGGCCACAAAGCTGCATGGGTGAGTTGTCTATGAGGGCACAAAGCAGCATGGGTGAGTTGTCTATGAGGCCACAAAGCAGCAGATTATTGATGAAGCTGCATGGGTAAGCTGTCTATGAGGCCACAAAGCTGCATGGGTGAGTTGTCTATGAGGCCACAAAGCAGCATGGGTGAGTTGTCTATGAGGCCACAAAGCAGCAGATTATTGATGAAGCTGCATGGGTAAGCTGTCTATGAGGCCACAAAGCTGCATGGGTGAGTTGTCTATGAGGCCACAAAGCTGCATGGGTGAGTTGTCTATGAGGCCACAAAGCAGCATGGGTAAGTTGTCTATGAGGCCACAAAGCTGCATGGGTTAGTTGTCTATGAGGCCACAAAGCTGCATGGGATTTTGCTTAGTCCCTTCAACCTTCCATCTGAATTAAAAACAAGAGGCCCAAGGGGCCTGTATCGCTCACCTGCATCATAGGCATTTCAACCCGAAAGGCCATAAACAATAAGTAGAACCCTACAGAGCTGAGCAGAATTATAACAAGAAAACAGAAGCCATGTTTCTTTATGTATCAACTACTTTTGAACAAAACTTAATGGCCCTTAGTCCCTTATCATATCTCCCAAATTTCGGCCCAATCCATTCAGCGATTCTGGATACGAAGTTGTTTTCATGACAACCAGGTCATCCAAGATGACTTCTAAAGCATTAGGCAACCAAGTTCCATTGAACAAACTGGATTCAGCTGTTTCCGTAAATAACCTGTCATGAGTTTTGAATCAATTCCCCCATGCGGATTCGGAAAAGAAGATTTTTAAAGGCATTTAAAAAATCCTGGATGGCCGCCAGGCAAATTACAGACCAGCTTCATTTGAACAAACATGTATCTCTATGCCCTAAGTATGTTTTCTGCCAAATACACTTGAAATTTCCTATTGCTTTAGTACATGGGAGTTTCTAGTTGGAAAATGATCCATGATGACGTTTATCCGACAGTTTCGAAAATGGCAAATCTGAAATCAGAATGGCCAAACACATATATAAAACCAATTTCAGCTTCAAGCTTCGTCAAAATAAAAAAATTCAATATGGCCACCAAACATGCTACATTATGATTGGGCCACGGCAGCCATATATTTTGATGGATCAACTTCCCTTCAACAAATTTTAATGGCCCTTAGGCCCTAATCAAACCTCCCAAATTTCAGCCTGATCCTTCCAGCGGTTCTGGAGAAGTCGTTTTCGAAAAAAAAATAGGTCATCCAAGATGGCCGCCGAACTATTTGGCCAATCAAGTTCTCTTGAACAAACTTGTTTCAGCTGTTGCCCTAGATCATATTTAATGAGTTTTCTAAAAATCGGCCAACATCCAAGATGGCTGCCACCCGAATTGTTTGACCGGCTTCATTTGAACAAACTTGAATATCTATGCCGTAAGGATTGTTCCTGCCAAATATAATGGAAATCGGCCCAGTGGTTCTTGAGAAGTCGTGGTTTAAAGAATTCCCCATTGCTTTACTACGGGCCCATTGCTTTACTATGGGAGCCTATGGCGGGAAAACAAACCAAGATGGTAGCCAAACCATTTATCCGACAGTCTCAAAAGTGGCACATTTGAACTCGCCACACTGATAAGCATACATAGAACAATTTTTGCCATTAAAATACATCAAATGCAAAAAAACCCAACATGACCAACAAATGCTAAATTTTGATGCCGACCAAGTTTTATAACGTACAAAATTCCTTTGAACAAATTTGAATGGCCCTTGGTCCCTCAGCATAGTTAATAAATTTCAGCTCTATCCCTTCAGCGGTTCGGGAGAAGTCGTTTTCGGGAAAACTACATAAATCCAAGATGGCCACCAAGCAAATAGGCCAATATGGTTGGCTTGAACAAACTTGGGTCTAACGTTGCCATAGATGATGTGTTATGAGCATTGAATCAATTCCTCCAGCGGTTTCGGTGAAGAAGATTTTTTAAAGTGTTTAAGAATCGGCCATTTTGGCCGTCGGCCATCTTGGATTTTGACCGATCCGCTACGTTTGAACAAACTTAGATCTCTATGCCCTATGAATGCTTCCTCCCAAATATAATTGAAATCGGCCCACTGGTTCTTGAGAAGAAGTCGTTTAAAGAATTCCCCATTGCTTTACTATGGGCCCATTGCTTTACTATGGGAGCCTATGGCAGAAAAACAAACCAAGATGGCAGCCAAACCATTTATCCGACAGTCTCGAAAGTGGCACATTTGAACTCGCCACACTGATAAGCATATATAAAGCAATTTTTGCCATCAAAATACATCAAATACAAAAAAGCCAATATGACCAACAAACGCTAAATTTTGATTGGTTGATGGTGGCCATGTTTTTTAATGTACGAATTTCCCTTGAACAACTTGAATGGACCTTGGTCCCTAAGCAAATTTACCAAATTTCAGGTCTATCCCTTCAGCGGTTCGGGAGAAGTTGTTTTCGTGGAAACTAGGTCATCCAATATGGCCGCCAGGCAAATCGGCCAATCAGGTTGCCTTGAACAACCTTCAGTCTACCGTTGCAATAGATGACGTGTTATGAGTTTTGAATCAATTCCTCCAGCGGTTTCGGAGAAGATTTTTTAAAGTGTTTCTAAAAATCGGCCATTTTGGCAGTCGGCCATCTTCGATTTTGACCGATCCGCTACGTTTGAACAAACTTAGATCTCTATGCCCTATGAATGCTTCCTGCCACATATAATTGAAATCGGCCCAGTGGTTCTTGAGATGACGGACGACATACAGACGACGGATGGTCGCCATCGCATAAGCTCACTTGGCCATTCTGGCCAGTTGAGCTAATAATATAAACATAAAGGAAATTTAGGCCGTTTTGACCCTAATATAGGAAATATAGGATTTGCTAAGAAACATCGGAAAATATAGGAGCACTTGTATGCCGGGGATCCTTCCAGCCAAGTTTCGTTGAAATTGGCCACACAGTTCATGAGCAGACCACAATTAGAACCATTACGTAGTGTACTCAAGAGGAATGCATGTGATTTTATGTGATTTTAAATGTCTTTCAACTGATAAGTGTTAATAGAATTAAAGTTATCAGATGCATTGATACAAAGGAAACTAGATTCATCGGTCGATGACACGTTATCGCAAATCCCCACATTTGACCCCACTCCACAACCCACCCGGGGGCCCAAATGTGAATGTCCTTTTGTACTCCACAATCATATGGGTAGCTCACATACCAAGTTTGGTTGAATTTCGTCTAACAGTGTCAGAGGAGTTGCATTACAATCAATTTCATGAGCTTTTGACCCCATCCCAGGGCCAAATGTAAATGTGCTCATCCACGCCACATTGATATGGGTAACTCACATACTAAATTTGGTTGAATTCCCTCCAATGTTGTCGGAGGAGTTGCATTACAATCAATTTCTTGACACTTGGACCGCAACACCACCACGACCCCGCCCCACCTACCCCAACCAAACGGGGGGGGGGGGGGGGGGGGGTCAAATGTAAATGTGCTCATCCACTCCACATTGATATGGGTAACTGACATAGCAAATTTGATTGAATTCTGTCCAATGGTTTCGGTGGAGTTGCATTACAATCAATTTTTTAACCTTTTGACCCACCCCACAACCTAACCCTGGGGCCAGAACCAAATGTAAACCTCCTTTTGCACTTCACTTCACTCACATACCAAATTTGGTTGGATTTCGTCCAACGGGTTTGAAGAAGATGCGTTACAATCAATTTCCGCACGCTAAGATTTGACCTTTTAACCTCTCCCCACCTCCTGGGGGAGGAGCCAAATGGAAATGGCTTCTTGCACTCATATTAACTGACATATAAAATTTGGTTACGGTCCGTCTAACAGTTTCAGAGGACTTGCGCTACAAGTGATTTGACTTTTTAACTTTCCCCACCCACCCCACCGCCCTGTGGGCGAAGCCAAAAGTAAATATTGTCTTGCAAAGCGGAATCATATGGGTAAATCTCAAACCAAATTTGGTTGAATTCCACAAAATGGTTTGGGAGATAACGGACGGATGGATAGACAGATGGGCAGACAGACGGAGGCGATTACAATATCCCCAATGGCCAAGTGAGCTTATGGCATGGCGACTGTCCGCCAAATTTTGCTTTAAAACATTCCACCTCATTTACAGATGTATGGATTTCAATTTGGCTGGTAGGATCCTATGGCTTCAGAATATGTATGCAGAATTTTGATTGGTCAATTTTTAGGGTAAAAATCTTAGATTTTATGAAAAATGCACAACTTGTAAGACATGAATATGATAGCTTAATCATTTTGTTGATGACTTATTAGATTCCACTGAATCATAGAAAGACTGACAAGTCAACTGATCTAGAACTCAATCAACACAATGGCTTAGCATTCAAAACCTATTATTAATCAACACAATGGCTTAGCATTCAAGCCCCACTATTAATCAACACAATGGCTTAGCATTCAAGCCTTACTATTAATCAACACAATGGCTTAGCATTCAAGCCCTACTATTAATCAACACAATGGCTTAGCATTCAAGCCCTACTATTAATCAACACAATGACTTAGCATCCGAGGCCTACTATTAATCAACACAATGACTTAGCATTCAAGCCCCACTATTAATCAACACAATGGCTTAGCATTCAAGCTCTACTATTAATCAACACAATGGCTTAGCATTCAAGCCCTACTATTAATCAACACAATGACTTAGCATCCGAGGCCTACTATTAATCAACACAATGACTTAGCATTCAAGCCCCACTATTAATCAACACAATGGCTTAGCATTCAAGCTCTACTATTAATCAACACAATGGCTTAGCATCCAAGCCCCCTATTAATCAACACAATGGCTTAGCATTCAAGCTCTACTATTAATCAACACAATGGCTTAGCATCCAAGCCCCACTATTAATCAACACAATGACTTAGCATTCAAGCTCTACTATTAATCAACACAATGACTTAGCATCCAAGCCCCACTATTAATCAACACAATGGCTTAGCATTCAAGCTCTACTATTAATCAACACAATGACTTAGCATCCAAGCCCCACTATTAATCAACACAATGGCTTAGCATTCAAGCCCTACTATTAATCAACACAATGGCTTAGCATTCAAGCCCCACTATTAATCAACACAATGGCTTAGCATTCAAGCCCTACTATTAATCAACACAATGGCTTAGCATTCAAGCTCTACTATTAATCAACACAATGACTTAGCATTCAAGCCCCACTATTAATCAACACAATGGCTTAGCATTCAAGCCCCACCATTAATCAACACAATGGCTTAGCATCCGAGGCCTACTATTAATCAACACAATGGCTTAGCATCCGAGGCCTACTATTAATCAACACAATGACTTAGCATTCAAGCCCCACTATTAATCAACACAATGACTTAGCATTCAAGCCCTACTATTAATCAACACAATGGCTTAGCATCCGAGGCCTACTATTAATCAACACAATGACTTAGCATTCAAGCCCCACTATTAATCGACACAATGGCTTAGCATCCAAGCCCCACTATTAATCAACACAATGGCTTAGCATTCAAGCCCTACTATTAATCAACACAATGGCTTAGCATTCAAGCTCTACTATTAATCAACACAATGGCTTAGCATTCAAGCCCCACCATTAATCAACACAATGGCTTAGCATCCGAGGCCTACTATTAATCAACACAATGGCTTAGCATTCAAGCTCTACTATTAATCAACACAATGGCTTAGCATTCAAGCCCCACCATTAATCAACACAATGGCTTAGCATCCGAGGCCTACTATTAATCAACACAATGGCTTAGCATCCGAGGCCTACTATTAATCAACACAATGGCTTAGCATCCAAGCCCCACTATTAATCAACACAATGGCTTAGCATCCGAGGCCTACTATTAATCAACACAATGGCTTAGCATCCGAGGCCTACTATTGATCAACACAATGGCTTAGCATCCAAGCCCCACTATTAATCAACACAATGGCTTAGCATCCAAGCCCCACTATTAATCAACACAATGGCTTAGCATTCAAGCGCCACCATTAATCAACACAATGGCTTAGCATCCAAGCCCCACTATTAATCAACACAATGGCTTAGCATCCAAGCCCCACCATTAATCAACACAATGGCTTAGCATCCGAGGCCTACTATTAATCAACACAATGGCTTAGCATTCAAGCTCTACTATTAATCAACACAATGGCTTAGCATTCAAGCCCCACCATTAATCAACACAATGGCTTAGCATCCGAGGCCTACTATTAATCAACACAATGGCTTAGCATTCAAGCTCTACTATTAATCAACACAATGGCTTAGCATCCGAGGCCTACTATTAATCAACACAATGGCTTAGCATTCAAGCCCTACTATTAATCAACACAATGGCTTAGCATTCAAGCCCTACTATTAATCAACACAATGGCTTAGCATTCAAGCGCCACCATTAATCAACACAATGGCTTAGCATCCGAGGCCTACTATTAATCAACACAATGGCTTAGCATCCGAGGCCTACTATTAATCAACACAATGACTTAGCATCCGAGGCCTACTATTAATCAACACAATGGCTTAGCATTCAAGCTCTACTATTAATCAACACAATGGCTTAGCATCCGAGGCCTACTATTAATCAACACAATGACTTAGCATCCGAGGCCTACTATTAATCAACACAATGGCTTAGCATTCAAGCTCTACTATTAATCAACACAATGGCTTAGCATCCGAGGCCTACTATTAATCAACACAATGGCTTAGCATTCAAGCGCCACCATTAATCAACACAATGGCTTAGCATTCAAGCTCTACTATTAATCAACACAATGGCTTAGCATTCAAGCTCTACTATTAATCAACACAATGGCTTAGCATTCAAGCTCTACTATTAATCAACACAATGGCTTAGCATTCAAGCTCTACTATTAATCAACACAATGGCTTAGCATTCAAGCTCTACTATTAATCAACACAATGGCTTAGCATTCAAGCTCTACTATTAATCAACACAATGGCTTAGCATTCAAGCTCTACTATTAATCAACACAATGGCTTAGCATTCAAGCCCCACCATTAATCAACACAATGGCTTAGCATCCGAGGCCTACTATTAATCAACACAATGGCTTAGCATTCAAGCTCTACTATTAATCAACACAATGGCTTAGCATCCGAGGCCTACTATTAATCAACACAATGGCTTAGCATTCAAGCTCTACTATTAATCAACACAATGGCTTAGCATTCAAGCCCCACCATTAATCAACACAATGGCTTAGCATTCAAGCGCCACCATTAATCAACACAATGGCTTAGCATTCAAGCTCTACTATTAATCAACACAATGGCTTAGCATTCAAGCCCCACCATTAATCAACACAATGGCTTAGCATCCGAGGCCTACTATTAATCAACACAATGGCTTAGCATTCAAGCTCTACTATTAATCAACACAATGGCGTAGCATTCAAGCCCCACCATTAATCAACACAATGGCTTAGCATCCGAGGCCTACTATTAATCAACACAATGACTTAGCATCCAAGCCCCACTATTAATCAACACAATGGCTTAGCATTCAAGCCCCACCATTAATCAACACATATCATTCAAGCCCTACTATTAATCAACACAATGGCTTAGCATTCAAGCCCTACTATTAATCAACACAATGACTTAGCATTCAAGCCCCACTATTAATCAACACAATGGCTTAGCATTCAAGCTCTACTATTAATCAACACATTGGCTTAGCATCCGAGGCCTACTATTAATCAACACATTGGCTTAGCATCCAAGGCCTACTATTAATCAACACAATGGCTTAGCATCCGAGGCCTACTGTTAATCAACACAATGGCTTAGCATTCAAGCCCTACTATTAATCAACACAATGACTTAGCATTCAAGCCCTACTATTAATCAACACAATGACTTAGCATCCGAGGCCTACTATTAATCAACACAATGGCTTAGCATCCGAGGCCTACTATTAATCAACACAATGGCTTAGCATCCGAGGCCTACTATTAATCAACACAATGGCTTAGCATTCAAGCCCTACTATTAATCAACACAATGGCTTAGCATTCAAGCCCTACTATTAATCAACACAATGGCTTAGCATTCAAGCCCTACTATTAATCAACACAATGGCTTAGCATTCAAGCCCTACTATTAATCAACACAATGACTTAGCATTCAAGCCCCACTATTAATCAACACAATGGCTTAGCATTCAAGCTCTACTATTAATCAACACATTGGCTTAGCATCCGAGGCCTACTATTAATCAACACAATGGCTTAGCATTCAAGCCCTACTATTAATCAACACAATGACTTAGCATCCGAGGCCTACTATTAATCAACACAACGGCTAAGATCCTACTACTGGTATTAATAAACATAATGGCTAAGACCGTTCTATTAATCTACACAAGGGCTGACAATAAATAAACCAAATCTAGGATTTCTTTTTTTACGAGAGTGGATACTTACCATTATGAAGAGTATTTAATATATGCTAATATATCTGGCTGGCTCAATTTAACACAGAATCAAAAACAAACATGCCCCTAACAGGCAGGTGACCTAGTAGTATTCTTTTATTGTCCACTTTTGCTTGGTCAGAGCTGATGAAGTCTCCATGAGAGTTGTGCATAACAAAGAGTGCTGATTCCTACTACTTTGGCTGCTCTGAACATTTCATGACAATAATCGATGGAAGTAATCACAGTTACCAGGTCATCTGCTCTGTTGATGGCCAGTTCTTCAAAATTCACTGATTTGGTGCACGATAATGTTGCGGTTATTTCTTAGTTTAGTTCAGACTTACCTGAACATACCAGACAATAAATGCTACCATACCAGACAATATATGCTACCATACCAGACAATAAATGCTACCATACCAGACAATAAATGCTACCATACCAGACAATATATGCTACCATACCAGACAATATATGCTACCATACCAGACAATAAATGCTACCATACCAGACAATAAATGCTATCATACCAGACAATATATGCTACCATACCAGACAATAAATGCTACCATACCAGACAATATATGCTACCATACCAGACAATAAATGCTACCATACCAGACAATAAATGCTATAATACTAAGTGTTGACTTACCCACAATAAATGGAATTGGTGCATTAAGAACAGTGGATAGTCCCAGAGGACAGAGTGGTATGTACGGACATTGCCAGTGGAATGGGAAAATCATCTGTGAAAAGCAAACATGAATTAAAAACAAACATGAATAGTGTGCAGTTAAGCTTGCACGATTAGGTGATTAAATTGAAAATCATGGGGTTTTTTTAAATCGTGAATTTATATGATTAATAATTAAACAAGAGGCCCAAGGGGCCTGTGTCACTCACCTGGAGCACCATCAATTTTTGTCAAAATTGTTGGTGGGTGGTTTAGCAGTCTTTTAAATGAGTTTGTGGACATTTTTGCAAGTGCAATATGGCCGCCAAACACACTACATTTTGATTGGCCCATGGTTTTTTGATGGATCAACTTTCCTTGAACAAATTTTAATGGCCCAAATTTCGGCCTGATCCCTTCAGCAGTTCTGGAAGAGTAATTTTCGTGAAAACCAGGTCATCCAAGATGGTCGCCGAACCATTTGGTCAATAAGGTCCTCTTGAACAAACTTGGCTTACCTCTTGGCCTAGATGAAGATTGTGGTTTCGGAGAAGATTTTTAAAGACATTTCCTGAAATTGGCCGAAATCCAAAATGGCCGCTGGGCAAATTGGCCGATCGGGTTCATTTGAACAAACTTGGATCATACCAATCACCTTTTGTTATGAACCTATCCAATATAGTTCTAGATCGTGACACAATAAGTGTTCTCGATAAAGGGCTTGGTTTTAGCCCAATGGTACCAGAACCCAATATGGGTTCTCTATACACGGACCTACAAGCATTCTTTAGATGCCTACGCCTCACCCACTACCACACACCCCCCCCCCCCCCCCACACACACACACACACACACACACACACTCCTACAGGCTGAACCTCCAACGCAGCCACCACCCACACCGCCAACCTTCTTAGACCTTCTGACTAAGAAATTTGAAGTCAAAAAGAAAACCATGCCACCGCCTTGTCTAGATACTGCCCTTGAATCCTTTATCAAATTGGTTAGATATGAATTCAACAAACATGTTCACCATAGAACAACCATGGGCAACCTTAACCGTCTAGAAACAAAAGCTCTCACCAACCTTAAAGATAATCATGACATAGTGATTAAGAGCTGATAAAGGGCAGGTGACAGTAATCCAATCTAAATCAGACTATACACCTGTGCAAAAGTTAAGCACCACCCTATTTTTACGCACATGCGAAGGTATATTCATGTGCTATGAAGAAAGCAATAGCATAAACATTTATGTACCCATCCATCTTAGTGCCAGAGGTAATAATGCAACTAGAGGAATGCTGATTATGATGGTGGGGAAACACTGTATGTATTTGTTTGAACTTGAAAACGAGGCCTGAATATGGTTACGTTGACACAACTGACAACTATTGCCCTACAGTTGACACACGTGGCTAGATTGTCATTAATGGTGTCTGAAAACGAAGTTTAACATCTATGCACGAGTTTGAGACTGTCATTATTAATACCGGGTATATCCACCTTGTGCCTGGATGACGGCCTGGACACGACGTCTCATGCTGGTCACCAACCGACTGATACGCCATTGTGGTATTCGTTGCCATTCAAGATGGAGTGCGTCTGTTAATTCCTGTAGGTTCTGCACAGGAGGATCCCTCCTTCTCACCATGTTTCCCAGAATGTCCCAGATATTCTCAATAGGGTTCATGTCAGGGCTCCTTGCTGGCCATGGTAGGGTTTCGATGGCATTCTGGCGGAGGTATTCATGCACAGCTCTAGCACGATGTGGTCGGGCATTGTCATCCATGAATATAGGGTGGGTTCCAGGTGCATGATTTACAAAATGAGGGACCACAACTCTATCCAGTATGGAATCTTGATATCTTTGTCCATTTAGTGTTCCAGGTACAGTCAACAGATCCAGCTTACAATCAAATGAGATGCACCCCCCATATCATAACGGAACCTCCACCAAATGGAACTTCTTCCATGATGTTACGTTGGTCGTACGCCGTGCGTCTGGACCTCCATACACGAATTCGACCATCTGTGGCATGAAGCAGGAACCGACTTTCATCGGACCAGTGTACCCGTCTCCAGGATCTCATGTTCCAGTGTCTTCTTTCGTTACACCACCTCAGACGCTCCTCTTTGTGGTGTGCAGTGAGGACAGGACGTCTGACAGGTCTCCTAGCTTTCATGCCAGCAGCATAGTCTCCTTTTGACGGTAGACATTGACACTCTATTGCGCATTTCCCATTGCTGGCTGAGCACTCTGCTGTTGGTGAATGGAGATCTCCTAACAAGGCGTACTAGGGCTCGATCATCACGGGCAGTAGTCTTCTTCGGTCTTCCAGATCTAGGCCTGTCCTTCACCTCGTTAGTTTGCCCATGTTTTGCAATCAAACGACTGATTACAGTATGGTTAATGTTCAGCTGTCTGCCAATCTCTCTGCATGACATACCAGTGGTATGCATGCCTTTGATTTGCCATTTCACACGATCACTTAACCTTCGTCTTGCCATAGCGGTTCACAATCAAGAGCTAATTCTCTCTGTACAAATAAACCACGGTCATGAACACAAAATTCCTAATCTTGTCGCCTAAATCTGTATGTAATGTTCTACACCTCAAACTGGACTTTTACATAACTGAACACGTGTGCTGTTTCCCGCCACGCACGGACATCAAGCGGCGTGAAGTAATGCATGCATGTGCATTTCGTACTTGGAATTATGTCAGCTAACGCGGGGACAAAAAGTATGGCAGCCTAGTTGTACCATCATGTTTCTACGTTCTATTGTTTTTGCTGGTGCTTAACTTTTGCACAGGTGTATATATAGCCGAAGCCAACAAACAGCTGGCAGATACCAAATTCTAAATTAGAAACCAATCCAACCTTAGAGTTCACTGAACTGGTCCGCAGAAGACTGGGCCAACTGGTCAGGGATGAAGAGATCGACCCCTCCACCGCCTCCAGACTGATCCCAGATGCCCTGGTCACGGCCAGGTTTTATTTACTACCAAAAATCCACAAGGCCAATTATCAGCGGCATCGGCTGCCCTACGGAACTAATCAGTAGCTTTGTAGACGAACACATTAAGGTTCACGTCACTCAAATCAAGTCCTATGTCAAGGACACCACAGACTTCATCAACAAAGTGGAGTCCTTTGGCCCACTTAAGGCCAATTCGCTTCTAGTCACCATGGACATCACATCCTTATACACAAACATCCCAAACAGAGAAGGCATTAGAGCAGTAGCCATTTTTGTGAAAAAACATGGTATGCCAGGCACACTCAATCAGGGGCCTCTGTAACCTCCTGAAACTCGTCCTGGAATGCAACAGTTTCGAATTCAACGGACAACATTATCTACAAGTGGGCGGTACCACAATGGGAAGCAAAGTAGCGTGCACATATGCATGCATCTTCATGAGCATTCTAGAAGACAAGCTGCTACAAAACGCACCATATTCCCCAGCGCTATACGTCAGATACCTAGATGACATCTTTATGATCTGGGAGCATGGGCATGAAGCCCTACAAGAGTTTGTCACCCATATGAATGCATTCCACCACAGCATCAAATTCACCATGGAATCATCAAACCGCCAAGTCTCTTTCCTGGAGACCAAGGTCCAAATCTCACAAACAAATACCATCATATTCGACCTCTACACCAAAGCCACGGACACACATGGGTACCTACACTATGAGTCTGCCCACCAGACCTCGTGCAAGGATGCCAGCCCATATGGTCAATTCCTTAGGCTTAGAAGGATTTGTTCCACCTTTCAAGCTTTTGATAGAAACAGCCTGTCCATGCAGGAACACTACGCAGCCAGGGGCTATCCTGCCAGGATTCTACAGAAGGCCAGACAGACAGCCAGGTCCAAAGACCGCCAGTCACTCCTCAAACCCACCCCAATGAACACATCCACCAAAAAGCCCTACAGACAAATCTTTGTCTGTGAATTCAACCGCACAGGTATGATGCTGAAGGACACAATCACCAAATACTGGCCCATCCTTCAGGGCACAGAACGTTGCAGGTTAGCTTTCCCAGAGAAACCCCTATTCGGCTTCAAAAAGAACAAAACAATCAAAGATATGATCATCAGAGCAAAACTCCCTCCTCTGGACAAACCACCACGAGAATACCGAAACCCATTTCTCCCTTGCCCAACGAGGAACTGCAACATCTGCAATAATATGAACAAATCCAGATTCTTCAAAAGCCAACACACTGGCCTCTCCTACAAAGCCTAAATTATAGGCAACTGCCAGACCCGCAATATAATCTACCTTCTAAACTGCAGTCTGTGGCAACAATACGTAGGAGAAACCCTCCGCCCCTTCAAAATCAGGACCCAAGAACACCTGCATTCCATCACGAACCTGTATAGACACGAGAGATACGACACACCGGTATCTCGTCACTTCAACAGACCCAGGCATCAAAGAATTGACATGCAGTATAGGATCATCCAAGTCCTATCCTCGGATCCAACAGATCCAAACTCCACCGTTTGGAGAAAACAGAAAGAATGCCACTGGATCCACCAACTCCACACTATGGAGCTGATAGGAATCAATCTAGCGGTGTAGGAGCGGCCCCTTTGAATGCCTCGACCGCCAGCAGAAACTTTCCATGTTGTTATTTTCGCTGTTATAAATACTGGCATGAACCTCCATATTGGAACCCAAAACACCCGACCCTTGTCCTGCAAGTGAACATTTCTAGGTCATTGCAAGGGAAAGCACCAAGGAAATAACAAGAGGGCCAAGGGCCTGTGATGCCCACCTGAGTTAAAACATTCTGGTGAATGGTAACTTTATATAACAAGGTATATCAGTAAACTGATGTATGCTCCCTGAAGTCATACTCCGAAGGGACACTGTATAAATCATTATCCAGACAAAAAATTTCTCTAATGTTCAGTGAACCATGAAAAGTAGGTCAAAAGCATGTTCAGTGAACCATGAAAAGTAGGCCACAACTTTTCATATGTGACACACCTTCAGTGTATAACACATTCATACACTCGGTTTAGTTCCAGTATGCCAAAAACTCTTGAAACAACAACCTGGACAAAGATTTATGGTAATATTCAATGAACTGTGAAAAGTAGGTCAAATGTATGTCACATTGACATACTTTTCATACACTGCACACCTCCCTAAGATGCATCCACATATCAAGTTTAGTTCCTGTATACCAAAAACTTTTGAAACTACAGCCCTGACAAATGTTTTAGGTAATATTCAATGAACCGTGAAAAGTAGGTCAAACGCATGTTACGCTGACCTACTTTTTACACACTGCACATCTCCATAACATACATCCACAAACAAGTTTCATGATCGTATATATAAAAATATTGAAGTAATGGCCCAGACAAACTCCTAGACTGTAAAGTTCAGTGAACCATGAAAAGTAGGTAATTCTGACCTACTTTTCACACACTGCATATCATTTGCATAAGATGCGTACACATATCAAGTTTACTTCCTGTATACCAACAAGAGGCCCAAGGGGCCTGTATTGCTCACCTGGACAATAGGCATTTCAACTAGAATGCTCTTTATCAACAAGATGGCCAGCAAACCAGTTATCCGGCAGTTTCGAAAATTGCAAATTTGAGATCAGAATACCCAGAAACACATATAAAAACAATTTCGGCCTCAAAATCCATCAAATAAAAAAATCCAATATGGCCGCCAAACATGCTATATTTTGATTGGCCCACGGCGGCCATGTTTTTTGACGGATCAACTTCTCTTGAACAAACTTTAATGGCCCTTAGGCCCTAATCATATCTGCCAAATTTCGGCCCGATCCCTTCAGCGCTTCTGGAGAATAAGTTATTTTCACTACAAGATGGCCGCCGAACAATTTGACCAATCAAGTTCCTTTGCCATAAATCATATTTCATGAGGTTTGCATCAATCCCCCAAGCCGTTTCGGAGAAGATTTTTAGACTTTTCCTAAAATCGGCCTAAATCCAAGATGGCCGCCGGACAAATTGGCCGATCGGGTTCATTTGAACAAACTTAGATCTCTATGCCCTATGAATGCTTCGTCCCAAATATAATTGAAATCGGCCCAGTGGTTCTTGAGAAGAAATCGTTTAAAGAATTCCCCATTGCTTTACTATGGGCCCATTGCTTTACTATGGGAGCCTTTGGCGGGAAAACAAATCAAGATGGCAGCCAAAGCGTTTATCCGATAGTCTCGAAAGTGGCATATTTGAACTCACCACACTGATAAGCATATATAAAGCAATTTTCGCCATCAAAATACATCAAATACAAAAAAGCCAATATGACCTAGAAACACTGAATTTTGATTGGTTGATGGCGGCCATGTTTTAACGAACAACCTTCCCTTGAACAAACTTGAAAGGCGCTTGGTCCCTAAGCATATTTACAAAATTTCAGCTCTATCCCTTCAGCGGTTCGGGAGGTCGTTTTCGCGAAAACTAGGTCATCCAAGATGGCCGTCAAGCAAATTGGCCAATCAGGTTGCCTTGAACAAACTTGGGTCTACCGCTGCCACAGATGATGTGTTATGAGGTTTGAATCAATTCCTCCAGCGGTTTCAGAGATTTTTTAAAGCGTTTCTAAAAATCAGCCATTTTGGCCGACGGCCATCTTGGATTTTGACCGATCCGCTTCCTTTGAACAAACTTAGATCTCTATGCCCTATGAATGCTTCCTCCAAAATATAATTGAAATTGGCACAGTGGTTCTTGAGAAGAAGTCGTTTAAAGAATTCCCCATTGCTTTACTATGGGCCCATTGCTTTACTATGGGAGCCTATGGCGGGAAAACAAACCAAGATGGTAGCCAAACCGTTTATCCGATAGTCTTGAAAGTGGCATATTTGAACTCGCCACACTGATAAGCATATATAAAGCAATTTTCGCCATCAAAATACATCAAATTCAAAAAAGCCAATATGACAAACAAACGCTAAATTTTTATTGGTTGATGGCGGCCATGTTTTTTAACGTACGAACTTCCCTTGAACAAACTTGAATGGACCTTGGTCCCTAAGCATATTTACCAAATTTCAGACCTATCCCTTCAGTGGTTCGGGAGAAGTCATTTTCGCGAAAACTAGGTCATCCAAGATGGCCACCCGGCAAATAGGCCAATCAGGTTGCCTTGAACAAACTTGGGTCTACCGTTGCAATAGATGATGTGTTATGAGTTTTGAATCAATTCCTCCAGCGGTTTCCGAGAAGATTTTTTAAAGTGTTTCTAAAAATCGGCTATTTTGGCTGGCGGCCATCTTGGATTTTGGCCGATCGGCTTCATTTGAACAAACTTGAATCTCTATGCCCTAGGGATGCTTCCTGCCAAATATAATTGAAATCGGCCCAGTGGTTCTTGAGAAATCATTTTAAAGGAAAAGTTGACGGATGGACGACGGACGGACACACGACGGATGGTCGCCACGACATAAGCTCACTTGGCCTTTCAGGCCAGGTGAGCTAAAAACTCTTGAAACTACAGCCAGGACAGACTTTCGGTAATATTCAATGCCCCATGAAAAATAGGTCAAAAGTAGCTGACCTACTTCTCACACACTGCACATCTCGTGACAGGACCTACTTTGTCACACAACTTTCAAAATATTCAGTAGGCATCATGTTACGACCCTGGAAACCAGCAGTGTATTTTGAAAACAATTTGACTGAAACATAGAGAAAATAGCATGATGATAATATATGTTTCTCATACATACGCTAGAGACAGCTTCTGCAACTCCCGTCAGGACAGCGGGTCGGAGTGAGTGAATAAGGATTTTCTGTTCAGTGAGAACATACAACATTACATTCATACAGTTATCAGGACCGAGGTTCTTCAACAGCGTAATGAATGATGCACCGCTAAAAGAACACAAACACAATCACCATAATTATGATAATAGAAACAAGGTCATCATGGTTACAATAATAGAAACATGATCACCATGGTTACAATAATAGAAACAGGATCACCATGGTTACAACGGCAATTCCATGCGGTAACGGAATTACAAGTGACTCACCTTCCCAGTAATGAATTGCTGTACTATATTAGTGAACATATTTTTGTTTGATATATTTTATGTGAATGCCAAGATGCTAGTGTAGTACATTACAAAATTTTTTAATTACATGATAGGAGTTCTGAATTACTGGCCATCAAATGGAAAAGTAACGTAGTGACAAAAAACACACATATTTTGGGTTATGACATAAAACACCAAAACTGTGAATTTACATGTAGACAAGCTATACCTAACTTTAATAGCCATTTCCTATAGTCACATCTAATAGATGATCATGCTTGCAGCAAATTTTTAGACCGAGTATAATTTATCGTGGCCCAGGAAAGAGTGGCGGTAACGGAGTGACATCTTGATGGTAACAGAGTGACGAGTGCAAAAGAAAATTTTGTAAATAATGTGTCTGTCTCCACTGAGGGTAAGCCCACATTTTAATTTCCTTTATATGACACACTTCTGGATGATTAACAAGTAATTTAACAATATTTGGTATCATTTGTATATCCAATCAGATGATCAGAGATTTCACTATTTTATATATTTCTGGAAAATTCAAAATTTATGTAAAATTCAGTGTTTACTATATTATGTGACTCTCTTCCTCATGACGTGAAATGGTAAGATGCATCATCCTCAATAACATACTTTTTCTTAAGGTAATCTCTGTCCCAATTTTGCCCAGCACCAATTTGCTCATCCATCTTTCCAGCAGTTAAACTTTCATCACCCATCACCCACATTTCAAATGCATCTAATACGCATCTGCTTATCTTCCACTCCTTGTCAGTTGTAATTAACCATAGCCGATATGATGTAATTATTATAGCATGGAAAGAGCTGCTATTTAGAGTTCTCCTGACAGTAATAATCATTTCCTTTATGTAGATGTTGTATATAGACTTAGTGCCATTACACAGCTTGCCTCTACATGTATGTGTGATCCCTCTGAAATGGACACCATGATCTCACAGCTCAATGACTTGCATGAGCAATTGCTGACCAAACATGAAAACATCAAGGGATGGATGTATCATATGGAGCTATGATCAGATGTGGGTTGCACACTTAGTCACTAGACATGCTAGAAAAAGGATCTAGAATGTAATGGCTGACTATGGAGATTAAGATTTAATGGTGAGGATGAGTTGCAGGGATCATGCCATCTGTTACTGGGTACCATTGAATGTCATTTTAATATCAATATACAGTATATTGTTATTAAGATGTTCTTTAATGACTTTCTGTATATTTCTTAGGTATCAGAATAATAAACAGTTTTGCTTACTTCCCCCAAAATGTAGTCTTCTTTATGTGTAGTGTCATATGAAGCACCAAAATTATTTATTTATTAGCTTACTTTTATTTGCTGAATTAATTTATAGATAAATCACTTGTCACGTCGTTACTATGTGTGATGCCACTCCATTACTGGTCACAAAATGTCACACCATTACCATCATTGCTCCAACAAAGCAGATCCTCACAAGGTTGTTAATATGTACACAAACTACCATGGTAAAACTATCATTGCACAAGAAATTATTGCTTTGTGCTGTGTCAAGAGAACAACCTACATTATGTAAGGTATAAAATATGCCTATTTTGGTAACGGAGTGACATATATATATAGCACATATACTTACTAATAAGACTAAATTAGATCAAATTTTAAAATTTTTGTTTGATTAATTATTAGTATGCTTCCTGATCTTGCTTATAAGCCACATCAGATACTTCTCTCTTTATTTACTTGCCAAATATCAGTTAAGCAGTTATTCTTACACTAAAGAAAACTGCTATTAATAGATAAAATATAATAAAAAATATATATAAAATTGATTTAGTTCTTATTAATTTTAAAAACATAAATATTTGATCAAATAATTATACCATACATGAAAAGAAACAAGAAAATTTACCAAATTTCTTTTTAACAAGTGAGATGGCATACTTATCTCCATAACACTCTTGATATACTAGTATATCGGCTCTAAGTTCAATAATATTCAGAATTATAAAAAGTTAGGTGCCTCTAATGGACAGGAGGATGTACACAGTCATGCACATGACAGACCCCACCTAATGCGCATGCGCATACTGGTACGTCCGTTACTAAATATTGGCTGACATAGAAGCAACTACTCAAATAACCAAAGGACCAGGCCTCCGTGGGGTGGAGAGGTCGGGATCCAGCTAGGGAGGTAAGTATGTCATCTCACTCGTGAAAAAGAAATTTGGTAAATTTTCTTATTTCACATCATGAGAACATACTTACTTCCCTAACACTCTTGATAAAAGCCAGAATTTGAAAGTAAATTTGGTGGGAGGGAGGCAAAGTCCTGAAAACCAGCACACCCTCGAAGAGACTAGCTCTTTGAATTTTCAAGAGATTCAAAACATCTGAAATTGTGTCTGAATTACCATCATTGCTCCAACAAAGCAGATCCTCACAAGGTTGTTAATATGTACACAAACTACCATGGTAAAACTATCATTGCACAAGAAATTATTGCTTTGTGCTGTGTCAAGAGAACAACCTACATTACCTAAGGTATAAAATATGCCTATTTTGGTAACGGAGTGACATATATATATAGCACATATACTTATTAATAAGACTAAATTAGATCAAATTTTAAAATTTTTTGTTTGATTAATTATTAGTATGCTTCCTGATCTTGCTTATAAGCCACATCAGATACTTCTCTCTTTATTTACTTGCCAAATATCAGTTAAGCAGTTATTCTTACACTAAATAAAACTGCTATTAATAGATAAAATATAATAAAAAATATATATAAAATTGATTTAGTTCTTATTAATTTTAAAAACATAAATATTTGATCAAATAATTATACCATACATGAAAAGAAACAAGAAAATTTACCAAATTTCTTTTTAACAAGTGAGATGGCATACTTATCTCCATAACACTCTTGATATACTAGTATATCGGCTCTAAGTTCAATAATATTCAGAATTATAAAAAGTTAGGTGCCCCTAATGGACAGGAGGATGTACACAGTCATGCACATGACAGACCCCACCTAATGCGCATGCGCATACTGGTACGTCCGTTACTAAATATTGGCTGACATAGAAGCAACTACTCAAATAACCAAAGGATCAGGCCTCCGTGGGGTGGAGAGGTCGGGATCCAGCTAGGGAGGTAAGTATGTCATCTCACTCGTGAAAAAGAAATTTGGTAAATTTTCTTATTTCACATCATGAGAACATACTTACTTCCCTAACACTCTTGATAAAAGCCAGAATTTGAAAGTAAATTTGGCGGGAGGGAAGCAAGGTCTTGAAAACCAGCACACCCTCGAAGAGACTAGCTCTTTGAATTTTCAAGAGATTCAAAACATCTGAAATTGTGTCTGAAAACACAACCAGGAATAGAATTTTGCATCGGATAATCGACCGATGAAGAGAGATTGATCAAAAGGCAAATGTGCTCTTTTCCCCCCTCCCCCTCTTCCTTCTGAGGAAGGTTTGGAAAAAAACGCTGCTCTAAATGACTAGCACGTTCACTAATACTTGATGCAAAGTATTACTAGACATTGGAAAAAGAAGAATTGCTTCATTTTCAAAACAAGAACACTGAAGTGTACAATGTCTCGCCTGTAAAGGCATGGATAGTGTTGATTGGCGAAGCAAACTTGGCATGGTTTGTAATACACATATTCAGTAATGTACCAACAAACAAGTGTAACCAATCAAACATGGACATTTTTTTACCAAACTGCGGATAGTCTGATCTTGAAATTTTTTCCCAAATGAAACTAGTAATGATGCAGATAGTACTCTTGCATAGTATGTAACTCTGCTCTAAAATTTTTGTTGATATCTGGTGAGCCATTGTTGAAAAAATGGCCAAGTCCCAAACGGTGAAAAAATTAGTTAAAATGCCCCAAAATTAAATCCATTGTTTGTAGATCACATCCCTGTACAGAATAGATAAGTTCTGTAAAGTTTCATTAAAATTGGATGAACCAGTGCTGAAAAATAACTTTGACCCCTGGCCACTGCCCTCAGATTGACTCAAGAACAAAAAAACTACAAGCTTCAAAATGACATGTGACATGATCACATTTGCTAAAATTTATTTTCTGCCCAACATTTCCCCCACCCCTGCCCTGGGGGTGATATCAAAATTCCAATGTGTCATGCACATCTCTGGCCATATGTGTAATCATACAGAAAGTTTCAAGTTTCTATCTGAAATGGTCTAGGAGTTATTGTTATGGAGATGACATCCCTGTATAGTATAGATCACCTCTGTAAAGTTTCATTGAGATTGGATGAGTCAGTGTTGAAAAATAAGTTGATTAAAAAACCTTAAAGGGGACCACAAGAAGGGTCGCCATCGTTTGCATAAAACACGCAGTTCTATTGTAGAGCCCACATTTAAGCTACTGTATAAAGCTTTCCCCCGACATTTGTATATAAATCTGAGTTAAATGGTGTTAAAAACGCTATGTTACTATAATTTTCTGCGAGTTAATTAAACCTATGACGTCATAGGTTGAATCCCATCCGACAAGAACCATAATAACGGCACTCTGAAGACAGGAGTGCATGCATTTGGATGGTGATATCTCTATCGGTGATAATGCTATCGACATCATTTATATATGTACAGATTGAAGAGATTAAGGCGTTTATCACACTATCGCAAATGTATGGAATGTATTTGTTATTTCCACACATTAATTGCCGAATCTTAAGATGGCCATTTTCTATGAAGATACCTGCCAATTACATTAACATTACAAAATCTCAGGAAGTTTTGAGGCTAGTATGAAAACATAAGTCCCTAAAGATGGACTGGATGTATGTACAAACTATTTAAACTCTCATATTAATAGATGAAACTTTAATAACATTATCTGCCATAGCCCCAGTAAGAGTGTTGATTCAATAGTGGCAATTATATTGAATTGCCTATACTATCGCGTCATTCATTTATCTCAAGATCAAAACTTCATGTCAAAATTGGCACCATCAGACAAATCAGACAAAGGACTGTTAGTATATATTCCTCAACATTTCTGCAAATATAGTGTATATATTCCTAAAACCGCTGAAGAGAATCCCCTTATAAAAACGCAATTCGGAATTTTATTGCGATAGCGTTGGATGACAGCGAGAAAAACGTTCAACTTATGACGTCATACGCCTCATCCGGGAATAGAAATTTAACCCATGTACCACATATTTAAATAACGAAGATATATATTTCTAATTTGAGGACAGATCTTACAATTATATTTTTGAAAACGTTACGGTCTGTAGATTCATTTTATACACAGTAGCATAGAGGGTCTGGTGATTCCCTTTAACCAAAACTGAGTAATCCCTATGGCTTGCTTCTGCTTCGCAGGCTAGACAAAAACTCTCTGAAAGAATTAAGAAACATTAACCATCACCATATTAAATTAAAAAACATGTACCAGACAATAGTAGGGATACCCTACCAACAAATGTGATATTTGTAAATAGCAGAGGAGGAAAACTAATTACAAATATATACCTCTACATGTATTTATTTTCTGAGGACTGAGATGGCGAGTGGGTTAGAAGTGTCACGGAGGTAATGGTCAGTAAAACTTGATTCACAGTGCCACTGGGCTACTGACATAATGTCTTCAATAGAAACACCATTAAATAATTCCATGGAAGTTACCACACCACGGACACTATGAGCCTTGGCTCTATCTACTTGAATTCCAGTGGCTGTCTTATGACAGAATTGAATGCATTCTACTATCCATCTGGAAATAGTGTCTTTTGACGCCCTACCATGGGGTTCAATATATGACAATATATATGCATGGGTCCGTCCGCCAAACCTGAGTTCTTCTCTTGTACTTATTTAAAGCACGGACAGGACACCATACTTTAGCACCAGGATCATATCTGGTTAAGGCAGGTAAAATAATAGGTTGACATGGATATTTTAAAGATTGATTCTTAGTCAAGAAATGCAATCTCGGTAGAAGCTTAAGGCCTTCACCTGTAACTATATAACGGTCAGGCTACGCAGACAAGGCATGAATTTCACTTCTGCGTCTGGCTGATGCAGCCGCAACTAAAAATACAGCTTTAAGTGTCAATAATTTTATAGAAATAGCACTAAGTGGTTCAAAAGGTTTATCACTCAAAACTTGAAGAACTAGAGACTCCATGATGGTGTCAGTGGAGGATTTCTCGGTCTGAGATTGCCCATACCTTTAATAAGAGTATTTAAAACACATACTTCATCACTTCCCCTCTTTTCCAAGCAAGGGATAACAGTCATTAATGCTGATTTGTATCCAGCAATAGAATTAGGCTTAAGACTATAGGCTCCATACAGGTGACAGAGAAAATCAGCTACTACCTGAATAGATGCATCCATTGGATTGATACATCTCTTTGAGCACCATTCTGCAAATCTGTTGATCTGTTGGCTCTGGCCATGAAATTGGCTGCTTGCTCAGAAAAGCCCTCCTTAATCGCGGCTTTTTTGACAACATCCATGCAGTCAATTGAAACATTGAAGGATTGGTGTGAAGGGTCTTGCCCTGGAAGTAGGCTTGCGCGATTTTTGCTTTGAAACATCGCGATCGATTTTATAAAAAATATCGCGATTTTCGATTAAATCATAGGTCCAAATTCTCAAAAGTATAAACCCGGATAATGTGACTTGTTTCTAGAAAAAGTTGAAATAAATGATACAAAAATAGCACGAAATTAGAACACATTTTCATGCACCGAATTCTTACCATCCTACGTCTATGCTTAATGTATACCTTATATCCATCATCGCGGGAGTGAAATTATTAATTGGGACTGTCTAAATATTACATATAGTTTAATAAACATTATTTATTTCATCAAAATTTGAGATAAAATGTTGCAGAGAAAAAAATATAAATTACATGATGTATCAGCTCCGCTTATAGTCTCCCTTTGTAGGACGAGTTTAGGTCATTATCGGAGTAACGCGAAGACGTTAATATTAGTACCCGGGGAGATACTGGGCAATCCACATACATAGGACGGGAGCTTTGAGTAGGTACGAGTGTAACGGCGTAAACTCGTCCTATAGAGTAGTTTATAGTTGCTTTCAGAATGCACGATTTACATTTAAGAGTAATCAACAGAACGCACAGTTCAAAATCAAACAATCTGGAATGCTGTTGCTTTATTTTCTTTAATTTGACATGACAGCCGAATCAAAAGGGAAAAATTATTGCACCGCCTGAAATGGCTAACCCTAGAATTAAAAAGAATTCTGTTCACAGATTGCCTAACACTCTGCAACTAAGTATATACTTGGCATTTCACGACAGACTCAGGGTCTGCAGCGAAAGAAAGAAAATTATATGGCGATTCGACGGATTAACTAGCTGGTTTTCTCAATGACAAAGGTTTTATCTCGCTATTGTTAGTTTGTTTATTGTAGCGCTTTGTGTTGTGATTAGTAATTATTCTGCGTGGCGGGATATAAACACAATGAACACAGGCGTGAATCAATTATAATTGTACTCATGTACTGATAAAATGTGACAGAAAAGTACACACTTCAGATTTTAAAAAAATTAAAGAAATTTTTTACGATTTTACGATTTTTCCTCAATTACATCGTAAAAATCACAATTTAAAAAATAAATCGAACTTCACGATTAAATCGAAAAATCGTGCAAGCCTACCTGGAAGATAATATTGTCCATCAGAGGCAGAGGAATCGGATTGCAGACAAGAAGGTCCAGAAGATCTGTAAACCATGATCGGCTTGGCCAATTCGGGGTGATCAGAAGTACTTGGCATTCCTCTTGCTTGATCTTCTGAAAAATCCTTGGAATCAGGATTGTTGGAGGGTATGCGTATGCATACATTCCCTTCCAACTGATAGCTAGTGTATCTATTGCGATAGCGCTTGGATCTGGAATCGGAGACATGTACGTCGTCATCGTCGCATTCTTCTTCATTGTGAATAAATCTATATTGGGTTTTCCCCAATGATTGAATAGATGATTCGCCACACATTGATTTAGTTGCCATTCCATAGGCAGAATGCTCATCCTTCGGCTCAATGAGTCTGCTAACAGATTCAGCCTTCCCGGAATATGAACTGCTTTCAAGGTGATGATATGATCCATGCACCAGCAAAGCGGTTTCCATGTCATCATACAGAGACTGGCCGACTTCATTCTGCCCTGGCGGTTTATGTAACTCACTACCATTGAGTTGTCTGAACGTATCATCACAAATTTCCCATCTACTTCTTTTAAGAAGTGTTCCAGGCCTCGAATTACAGTCCGTAATTCTAGCATGTTGATATGTTCCTTTGACTGATCCAGATTCCAAAACCCTGATAGAGTGGCTTCTTCCAGGCAAGCTCCCCATCCCTTCATCGATGCATCCGTAAACATTGTTACTTGAGGGTGGGGAGATTCCCTCTCTAAATCCACCAATGAAGGTGATGAATGATTGGGTCCAACACTTGAATGTGCGAGTCCAGTGATCCTGAACTCTGCGTCCACTGAGCCATGAGAAACAATTGAATCGGCCGCCTGAGGAATGACTGGTTCCATTGAAAACATCAGACCTAGCATTCTCAGATAGACTCGTGCTAGAATATAACGACTACTGCAAACCAAGTGAATGCACGAGAGGAGATTCTCCACTCTCTCCTGGGATGGATAAGCATATCCTATCTCCTGATCGAAGAACATACCAGGGTAAACAAACTTCTGGGATGGAGTCAGCTCCGATTTCTGAAAGTTGATTATCCAGCCTAAATCTGTGAGAGTTTTCAAAACTTTCTGGGTTGTGTGCTTTTAGCAACCAGTCGTCTATGTAAGTGTGGACTGCTATATTTCTCCTGCGGATGTATGCTGTGATAGCAAGCACCACTCGAGTGAAGACCCTTGGAGCCATTGAGATGCCGAATGGGAGAACTTTGAATTCCCATTGGCATCCCTTGAACGCACATCTCAGGAACCGACGAAAACTCCTTGCAATGGGAATGTGGAAATAAGCATCTTTGAGATCTATTGATGCTGTCCACATCCCCTTCTCTAACCCCAACAACACCAATTTTATTGTTTCCATTTTGAAACTCGGTGTATCTATAAACTTGTTTAGAGGTTTGAGGTGGAGAATTGGTCTCCACCCCCGGTGTTCTTTGTCACAAGAAACACAGATGAATAGAAGCCCGGGCAATCCTGCACCGGTTGAATTGCTTCTTTTAGAATTAGAGATTCTATCTCCTCTTCTATGCACAACCGCTTGTCTGGATCTCTTGGAATTTGAGTCCAGACCGGTACCAGAGACAGATGCAACGGGGGACCTATTATCCACTCTGGACTGTATCCGTGCGAAAGCCATTGCAAGACTAAGCAGTCCTGAATTAACTGCTCCCACTCCTGAATGTGGAGTCAAACGCACTTCAAATTGTGCCCGCAGCGCCCTCCTGGTTATTCACCAAGTTAACTGTCTCTTGGAGGTGCCGACAACGCTCACCTCCAAAAAGACCAGGGCCCGCCATCGGCGCTTGCAACAAGCGTGACTTGAGCTCCTGGGACACGCACAAATTGTCTAAATTGTCCTCAGCGACTTGGTGACTAACCTAGTCAGACAATCCAATGCCAGGTTGATCCCATCCTGGATGGCTTGTTGCACTGTCACCGGACTAGGCTGTTGGTGCACCGAGGCTGCTACTACCCCTGATAGCAGCTGAGACACGTGAGACAGCGCAATAATCGCTGCTCGCGAGCTCTCCTCGGTGTCACGCAAAGCGGCATTAGCTAAGTGCATAGCACCCGAGCACAGCTCTCTCATGTCAGCACGAGAGCCCAGCCGCATATCGGTCGTCCGTGCTCGGTCTGTGCGCTAGACCATATCGAGTGTACTGACTAGCAGTAACTTGACATCGCCTAGCAACCTGGTGGGGGAGGGGGGGGGGGCCTTCGCGAGGCGACCTTTTGGTCTGATCGACTCCTCTGCTGCAGTGAACATATCTATGTTCAGCATACGGCAGAGACTGAGTCGCGGTGGCCAACGGCTTTTCCTGTAACTATGCCCGTGGGTTACTGGTGGCCGTTTCGTCCACGGAGAGCTCTAGTCTGAATGTGAGCCATGCACATGCGTCAGACCAGTCTTCGTCCGTAGCTACCTGCGAATTGCTGATGAGCAGCGGGCCCTCGTCATCTTCAATGGCATTCGCAGGTAGGGCCATGGAGGATGCTATAGACGAACCCAGCTGCCCAGGGAATGCATACGGGCCCGCGAGGGGTGAGGGGCATAAAGCACACTAGCACGGTCCGAGTCATCCGTACAAGATTCCACGTCTAAGCGTGGTATCTTGTACGGGCGTCCATCCGCTCCAAATTGGCCCACAGGCTGTATCATGAAACTTGCTCTCGAGGGAACAGTGCCATAGGTGCGAGCGACTGCACTCCCCCTCGCATTCATGTCTTCATGATCGTCCTGTGGACCGAGCAGGTAGTCTTCGTCATCTTCCTGGTCAGGAAAGTTAGACTTTGGGTTAGCAAAGAGAGCTAACCCAGACTGACCAGGAGAATGCTCGAGGGCAGATGACGAGGGTACGACACGAGTGATCGTGGTCAGGCCCGCTGGTCGGGGCCCGCCTGATGCTGCTCGCGCCGCTGGATTACCCGGCGATGCGAACATCAAGCCTGGATCCAAAACGGCTGCCCCTGGATCACTGAAAACCTTGTCCGACCTAGTAGGGCATGATCCAGGGATGGGGGGGGGGCCTACCTGCACTGAGGTCGATGCACAGGAAGTTGAAACACCTGTGCCTGGCAACATGCCGCGAAGCATGTCAGGCATCAGGTCTTTCAAAGTCCTGCGCATCTCCCTCACTAATTCTACCTTGAAGGCCTCGAGCTCATCCTTCTCAGAGGCCTTCTTCTTACCCTCCTTCTTTGCCTTCTTGCCATCCTCGGCCATCAGTCTTGCCTGCAAAGCAAAGAATTCAGAGGATAGATCCCTCCACCCCCGAACCCTTTACAAATAGCACATTTGTTGGACAGCCTACAAACTGTACAAGATGGGCAAGGGTGGGGGAAGAATCTAGCCTTCAGGTACTCGAGACATGTTGGACATGATGACTTCTGAAAGGTAGTCATACGAAGACAATGAGTATTATAGTTTGTAAACTTTGTTATTTCTTTTTAGTAAATACAAACAAACTCGAGACAGAAGACACCCACTTTTATGACTGACAACCCTGAAGGGACAGATGTCTTCTCTTGTTAAACAATAAAAAACACAACCAGGGAAACAGTATTAAGAATGTTAGAAGGATGAGAGAGAAAGATTATGACTATCTAGATATCTCTCAACATTCATAATAAAGGATGATAATAACATCAATTAGATTTCTCTAAACTAAGATTATGACTTCAAGGGAGAGAAAAAAATCTCTGGTTGATTATGACATCAAACCTCAATGCAACGTCTCCTTCAAGGAGAGGAGACATCAGAAACGAATACAAGAAATGCCTAGTGACTATATACATTCATTACTCAAACATAATATAATATTAAATTATATATCCGAGAACTCATGCATATACAAGTGAGAATACAGTGCAATAAAGATGGCAGAAGAAATTGTTAAATATTTTCAAATAATTAGGTGTCATAACTAATAAACTCCCTTATCCTGAGCACAGGCAAACCATCCCTTTGTACAGAAGAACACGTCCATCCATCCGCAGTCTCTTCTTTTTGTAGAGTCTGATGAAGGGGATGGGACAAAAGGAGGGAGATATTTATTCGTGCTATATCTCCGACCCGTAGACATATAATAATGATAAGTCAGAAAAAGATACGTGAACAACCTCCGAGAGAAGAACAGGAACCCTTACCATCCATAAGTTGAACCTGTGGACACAAAGCATAAGAGATTAATAGATCTAGGCGCTGGGAGAATTTAACAAGGATTCCCAGTGCCTGAAATCGTGTTAACGCCAACTCGGCCGCAAACGAAATTAATATATGGAACAATATCACCTTAATGGAAGATGAAGATGACTCCTCTGATGATTTTGACTCAGGCATAGATGAAGATGGATGATAAAATTAATTGAAAATCTCAAAAAGAGCGTAGAAGTTTTCACAATGTTGCTTGAACAGCCAATATATTAGAAAACGGAAGTACCAGTATGCGCATGCTCAGTAGGTGGGGTCTGTCATGTGCATGACTGTGTACATCCCCCTGCCCATTAGGGGCACCTAACCTTTTACAATTCTGAATATTATTGAACTTAAGAGCCGATATACTAGTATATCAAGAGTGTTAGAGACGTAAGTATGTTCTCATGATGTGAAATGTAGTTTCAATTTTTAGTGGAATGTACACTTTTGCATGGATTTGCCTGGTAATAGAAACATGGTCACCAAGGTTACAATAATAGAAACATGATCGCCATGGTTACAATAACAGAAATACAATCAGCAATGGATACAGTTGACTATATAAATACAAATAAGTAATTGATCTGCTCCCATTGCAATGCTTAAAGCCTAGGGAGGGGAAGGAGTGGGGTGTGTGTGAGAAGAGCAAACAGTCTTTAGTTCATTTTCTATTTACAATTAGATACTCAATTTCTACAGTATTTGATTGCAATCCTTTATTTCACAGCAAGAGATGAGACAAGGAGGAGTATTAGAACCTATCTTATTTCACAGCAAGAGATGAGACAAGGAGGAGTAGTAGAACCTCTCTTATTTCACAGCAAGAGATGAGACAAGGAGGAGTATTAGAACCTCTCTTATTTCACAGCAAGAGATGAGACAAGGAGGAGTATTAGAACCTCTCTTATTTCACAGCAAGAGATGAGACAAGGAGTATTAGAACCTCTCTTATTTCACAGCAAGAGATGAGACAAGGAGGAATATTAGAACCTCGCCGCCATACATTATATTATATACAAATTGCACAATTATTGAAACTGCCATGATGGTCTCTGACATGTTTGACAAGTAACACAAGATATAATAAACATGATCGTTAAATATTAGCATTACAAGTATAGCAGAGTAGGATTTTCAGCCCCACAGATTTACATTTATGGCAGAGAATCTTGAGTCTTACAGATTTACAGATGGGGTAGAGGAGAATATTCAGTCTTCACAAATTTACAGGTATAGTAGAGGATAATCTTCCGTCTCGAATAAAATTAAACCCGCTCTAAATTCCATCTCTATATAAATCCCATCTCTATATAAAGACAATCTCTATATAAAGACAATCTCTATATAAAGGCAGGAAAGAGGCCGACACACTGACGTTTGTGGTAGAGAAGAGGCAGACATATTGACCTCGATGGTAAAGAGGTGAGAGGCTTGTAAATTTACCTGTATGGCAGAGGAGAATCTTCAGGCATACACAATGACAATGCCTCATGATTAAGTTGCACGAGTATTCGCGGTCGTTGTGGAGAAGGATATGGAACCTCAAACATGAAATGTGATATATGTCTGAAAGCATGTGGAAAATTAGCATTAGTTACTCATCACCATAATGACAGGTTGGTGCTCATCAGTATGAATATAATTATTCATCACCATGACCACATACTCATCACCATAAGAAAATAGTCACTCATCACCATGACACCATAGTCAATCATCACCACGACTACATATGCATCACCATGATTACATGGTCACTCATCACCATGACTACATACTCATCACCATGACAACAGTCACTCATCAGCATGACAACATAGTCACTAATCATGATGACTACATAGTCACTCATCAGCATGACAGCATAGTCACTCATCACCATGACAACATAGTCAATCATCACCATGACTATATATGCATCACCATGACTACATGGTCACTCATCACCATGACTACATACTCATCACCATGACAACATAGTCACTCATCACCATGACAACATAGTCACTCATCATGATGACTACATAGTCACTCATCACCATGACAACATAGTCACTCATCACCATGACTACATAGGTTATTCATCACCAAGACTTCATAGGGAATTAGGATCACTTATCACCCTAACTATATAGCTATCAACCATGGTCATGACTACATACTCATCACCATGACTACATAGTCATAACCATTACATACAGTTACACATCACCATGACTACAGGCACCCTTTTACCAGACTACAGACTCATCACCATGACTATGTACATAGTCATTTAGCATTATGACTACATAGTCACTTACCATAGTGACTTATTACCATGACAACATTGTCACCTATCACCAGGCCCTTAGTGAGAAATCCCACTCTCCCTGCCCTAAGTGTGTAAGGGTCAAGAAGGAATGTTGTCCCATCAGTATGTGTTGCTATCGGTGATGCCTTTTGTTGAATACACTATCTCATGGATACAAGATTTACATTTTGAGTCAATAATTATTAACTAATAGAACATCTACTGTTGGTTATGCCTGTACATTTGTCTGTATCTTAAATTCAGTCTCAAATAAGGTTGAATCATGATCTGTCATTTTTAGGATGATTCTGCAAGTCTCATCCACGACTACATACAGTCGCCTATTTCCATAACTACATACTGATCACCACAAGTACATCCTCATTACCATGACTACATCCATGTACAGTCACATATCACCATGACTACACAGTCACCTATCAATATGACACCATACAGTCACCCATCGCCAAGACAACATTACAGTTACCTATCATCATGACGAGATACGCATCACCATGTACACTTTACAGTCACTCATCACCATGACTACATACTTATTATCATGACTACATATTAACTTATGACTATGACTACATGCAGTCAACCATCACCATGACCACATACAGTACAGATCTTAGTTAGCTTTACTTAAACGCATCCTAAAGCTCGTTTAAAACGCGTCTGTATGGCGTCATTTTCCAGACATTTTCTCGTAGTGATTTTCTTAGACATGGTGCGTTTGGTAAAATGTCAATAAGCATCTTGAATTTTATCTTGACGGGTTGAAATTTTGACACTACGGGTTTGACATTTTGAATGACGGGTTTAACTTTTTGCCCTACGCATTTGGTAGCGTTTGAAAATTTTACGATAAATTAAATGCGCCATCAATTCCAACCGCGGTTCTCCAGTTCTTTCGACGAGTCCTATGGCTAGAAGCAAACGGGTACCCGGTTTCTAGTCTATGCAGAACCGCTTATCAGTACATGTTTCCTCCGTACATGTATCTCGCGTGCTTTGCAAACTTTGAGTGATTCGTACAGCAGATTTAAACTTATTTACGTCAATATGTGGCTGGATTTATCAGAAGATGTATTTAATTTAGTGTTTCTTCGCGGGATTCGTCTAATTTCTGCGCTTTTATAGTGAAAATCTTGATATATCTAATGCCGAATGGACAATCGTCTTGAACTGGAACACCATTCCATTCTGATGACGTCATCGCGTATATATTTAACCTCGTTATCTTTGATTGGCAGAGATATGTTGGAAAAGCCATCAATGGCAAATCTGATTGGTTGAACTAATCTCATGACGCTTTGACAGTTGTGTACTATTAGACGACAGTAAAAAAGCAACATAACCGAAACAAGGATTTCCAGACTTTGGCTGTGATCTGGACAAAAACCAAGTTGGATCCAGATTGGGTACAAATTTTAATCTATGGATATATCGGAAACAAACTGGTCAGATTGTGCTCAAATTTGAATAAAGGAGGTTGTGTGATCATACATTAAGATTTAACAACCCTGGAAGTGATCAAAAGAAAAATTATAGGCTGTGGGTTACAATCTCTGATAACTTGGATCTATCTGACGATGGAAAGTAAGTGATAACTAGATTGTTTGGTCGATGGCGTGTCATAGCAATCGACCACATTCACTACCCCAGGGGAGGAGCCAAATGTAATACCAGAAATGTGGCTGCAATGCAACCATGAATCTCGACTTCATGACAGCAATGAACTCTGATGATTGACTTCAAACATAAAATAAATTTAGAAGGCTTATCAACAAGGGGCCAAGGGCCTGTAACGGTATCCTGGACGGTGTATGGCAATAAGGGCTGCCAGCAGAGAAGGCTGCTACTATGCCAAAAAAGGCTGCCTATAAAATATACCGAGTATGTACATACCTATCTATCTATCTATCAAAACTTTTCAAAATATTCAGTAGGTTGCCTGTATACCCGTATCTAACTTCCACTTCCTATTTTTCTTTTGAGATGAGGCGGACATAGAGGCGAACTGTCAAAATATCTCATCTGATGAAAGTTGTTGCTAAGCACAGAATTATAAAAAAAAATTCTGAATAGAAGTTCTAGAGCCAACAACTGCAGAATCCTTCCGCCAAATTTGGATATAATCCACCAAGCGGTCATGGAGAATATGCATTTTGGCAATTTATGTCCAGCCAACTAGGGTTGCAATCTGTCAAGTGGTTAATGAGGAGTAGCTTTTTGACAATTTCTGCTAAATTTTTCATAAGGTCAAAGATTTTCACACAAAAATTTACTAATCAAAATTCTGTATGCATGTTCGGAAGCCGAAAGCATTAGGGTCCTTCCAGCCAAATTAGTTTGAAATCTGCCAAGCGGTTAATGTATTTATGAGACACGGCATCACACAATGATGTTCTGGCCAAAAGGTCAAAATCACTGATACGCATGGCAACCATCTGCTGTCCGCCATCCATCCGTCAACTTATTTTTTTAAACATAAGTTGACGGATGGATGGTGGACAGCAAATGGTTGCATGCGTATCAGTGATTTTGACCTTTTGGCCAGAACATCATTGTGTGAGGCCGTGTCATTATAAGGAGGCATGTGTCCAAGTTTAGGACCAGTATGATCAACCAAACATGAGATATAAACAGAAAAGTTGAGCTAAACGCAAATTAGACGGTGCTGGGCGACGTGCATGGTATCACAGTAGCTCATTTTACTTCGTAGGTGAGATAAAAATGGCCTCTTGCACTCTACAGTAACCTACAACATTTGTTTGAATTCCATCCACCGCTTTCGGAGGAGTTACATTACACAGACTGGCGTGGATCGCTGTGAAAAATCTGGAGGTCTTAAGGGAAATGATCCGTGAGAGCAGGGGTTAAAATTAACATGAGCGCGAGGTTAGCAGAAATTGACCAGGGCTAATACAATTTGTAACTGACCAACCCAATGGTAACAATTTGACATGTCAACTCATTAATGGTCAAGGTGGTAAAAAAATTCCTCTACTGTGAACAGAGCAAGACGACTATTTTTGGAAATTTACCAGTAGAATGACTGGCTCGATAATTGAGCCAGTCATTTCAGTGGTAAAATTAAAAAAATAGTCTTCCCTTGGTCTGTAAAGATTTGAAGGGCTATAGTAGAATCTAGTAATCACTAGTCCTATCTAAATGTAGTGGCTCATCTGGCTTAATTTAAAACTATTGAGAGGGTGTCAAATGATGTGCGAGAGTGTGGGCAGGACTATGGGAAATCTAGATAAATCTTGAAGACCCCAATCTCTGACTACATAAAATAAATGTTGTCAGCCAATCCACAATCATATGGATAACCCACATACCAAATTTGGTTGAATTCCACCCAACTGTTTGGGAGGAGATAGCATGATGAATGGATGGAGACAAATGTATCCTAATTTTTTCAAAACATGGAGTTAAAGAAAGCACTCGAGATTTTAAAGGTAGGTAGGTAATTAATTCAACGTCATCATACTACTCATGCAGGGTTTTGCGGAGGCAGGGCCCTTGCACCATTTAGTGCTCTAAAATTCAGACCATCCAATCATTACCTTCACACATGGTTATCTTCCATGTATGTACTTGATCCAACATTTGTCAAAATGACCCATGATTTATTGAGGAAGTGGGACAGTTCACCCCACTAAGCAAACCGGATCGGCAGAACCTGGCTCATATCATCCAAAACCGGTTTCTGCAGTGGTGTTGAGAAATATTTATTTGCAGACCAAGAAAAGGCTATTTTTGAAAATTTTTCACTGGAATGACTGTCTCGATAACCAAGCCAGTCATTCCAGTCATAAATTTTCAAAAATAGTCTTCTCTTGTTCTGCAAATAGATATTTTCCTATCGGTCATTGGTGGTCTGACTTGAATCAGTCTTTCACTCTCCTGACATGCGCGATTCACTGTCCTCACCAGTCACTCACCTGGAAACAGCAACTTTCCACCGGAAAACTTTGAAGTCTAGATGCTCCCCGAGAGCAGCTGAGGCCAGGTATAAATAGGCTTAAGGGCTGTTTTGTTGTCTATGAAATTTAAATATTTTTGTACTAGTTTCCATAGAATTTTTTCTTTCAAACTTCACATCACATCACCTGAGTTGTAACCACCATGCATGCCACCCAGAAAAATTAATGAATAATCCAGCATGCTTATCAGGTACCACAATGCATGTCACCCAACAAAATGAATGAATAAACTGGCATGATTATAAACGTGCTGGTTTATTCTAACAAATATTATCGGTGAGGTACGTGGTGGTATAGTGGATATCACTATGAGCAATGTACGCTGTACTCAGACAGAGTGAGATTATAGTAGCTAATTTATTATTGTGGCGTGAGACTGAGTGGTGGTAAACACTTGACCAGGCAGTGCACCAGTATCATGTCAAAATACATGTAGCATTCTATCAGTATTTGTGTTGGTACACTATTTAATAATTTATTACATAATGTACTTGTACCAACACAGATAGATTGCTATTTTGTCATGCTACTATTACAGTGCTAGGTCAGGTGTTCACTACCACCGCTCAGTCTTGCTTATAGTTTTGCCCAATGGAGGAATCCAGTTTTAGCTATTCCCCGCCCATCTCTAGCTAAGCTCCACCCAAGCTTTACCTGCATTGGGATCGATCTCTACTCTCTGAATCTCAAATTCCTGAAAACTATACATGTAAGCTGTTGATATGACAGCAAGAACTCCCAGTCAAATTAGTTTTAAAATATTCGACATCATTTTTATTAACCCTTTAATGGTCATGCCGACCAAAACTGGCCTCTGTTATGGCCTTGTGGAATGTCCATTTACAGGCCAAGAGAATAGAATTTTTGAAAATTCACCACAAATGACTGGCTCAATGACCGAGCCAGTAATTTGTCATAAATTTTCAAAAATTGCATTCTCTTGGCCTCTAATTGGACATTCAATAAGTGGGTATTAAAATTTTCTTCACCAAATTTGTCCATTAAAGGGTTAAATAGAATACATATAGTCTGTCATCAATTAAGTGTCTGTGAAGATTGACGAACTTATCTACGTCATTCATTATGTCATTGATTATGTTGTCATCCTTATGCATCATGTAGTTGATTATGACATCATGATTGATGGATAAAATGGAAAGGTCCATTATGTAATGCTTATAACTCTAGGTGTAATCATATTTGTTTCACTTTCTATTTCAGCTACTGTTGAAACATAGCCAGACCACAAACAAATGTTGCAAAAATAAACGTACGAAATCTGGAACAGTAGGACAAAAATTTGAAAGACCACTATCAGTAATATATGACCTGTGACCAGCAACATCATTCATCAACACAGACAGTAGCATAACCATAAAACACCGCTGATCACAAGCATGGGCAATATTATATAGGACCAAGATAGTTTACTTTTGTTCTAGAGACTGGACTTGTATTGTTATTGATCATCGATAACAATACAAATCTCAAAATCAACAGTAAAGTAAACTTAATCTTGGTCCTATATAATATTGCTCATGCTGCTAATGAGTGGTGGTTTGCGCTACTGTCTGTGTTGGTGATTGTTTGAGCAAACTCTGCATTATATCAATATGGCAGCATTCAATAACAATGACATTAAACTTTTTAAGTGAATGAATAAACAATTTAATCAAATCCAAAATGACCTGGTTTGACTTATTTACTGTATGTAAGTAACGGTTGTATGGTGTTTTCATCATTTCTTTGATCTTCAGTGGAACAAGGATTGAGAATTTTTCTCCACTGTGAACAGCAGAACAAGGTAGTTAAAGGCAAGTAAAGCTCCAGCTTTACAACCCTTTACTGTCCAATATTTGTCAAGAAAATGTAAATTTCTGCTGAACCCTCTAAAGGGTAAATTTGGTCGAGAAAATTCCAATTGTCTCATAAAATGTCAATTTGCTGATCAAGAGCATTCTGGGAGCCAGTCATTACAGTGATAAATTTTCAAAAATAGTATTCTCTTAGTCAGCAAAAGGGCATTTCTCAGGAACACTGCAGAGGCTGGTTATGGCTGATTTAACCATTAAAGGGTTAATAAATGCCCATTTGCAAGCCAAGGCAATTTTTTAACATTTAGAACTGTAATGATTAGCTTGGTTATCAAGCCTGTTATTCCAGTGGTAAAATCTTAAAGTAGTCTTCTCTTGGCCTGCAAATGATCATTTCTCAAGACAATTTGATTTCAGAGGCCAGTTTTGACCACTCACTGAGTCACAGTAAAAAATAATTCTTGTTCTGCATATGGACATTTCTCAAGGCCACCACAGAACATGTTTTCACCAGCTGGAGTGTTAAAGGGTCAATTGCTAAAATGTACAATTCTTATAACAGTGACTAACTACTAACTCTTGGTATGTTATTGGTATATCTAATCATGTTAGTTAGAGCTAATTCAATATAACAAACTTTAACAGTTAATTAAATTCAAACGGCACAAATGATCATGGTGAACGCACCAAAATAACCCAAACTTCAGGGCAAACTCTTTGTCACTGATTGGAGAAGTTCACTCAATCTGTAGTGTACCAGCTTCAAGTTCATCTTCAAGTCTTTCCAGTAGTGGTGGCTTCCTCATCGTCAAACATGTCATCATCAGAAGATTCACTGTCCCACACATTAGCTGTCTCACCATTACTATCAGTGTCTGATTCCACGTTTACAATGCCACGATGAGTGATATTTGGTTTAAAATATATGGCACAATATTTAGCCAGTAATATACTATATACATGTACTGTTAGGCCCTATGACCAGACAGCGGCTGTTATGGTCATACGCCGCCCTCAGACTTTAGCGCAGAAATCAAACACATTATTCATAGTTTCGCGCATCCGGGCATCTTGAATTCGGCCGCCATTAAAGTTGGGGAAAACTTACTACATGCTAAAGAAGACTGCCCATACAAACTCATTGTTCACATTTTCCTTGATGTTCAAACCATTAAATCCTGAGTCTGAAAATCTGTAATAACCCTGTCAGGTATCAGAAAACATGAAATCATGAGTGAATTTCGCAATATATTAAAGAAAATGTAATTAAGGTTTACCGGCCCATTGCTCGTAATGTTAAATTAGCCCCTCTGAAAATGGCGTATCTCCCAGGGTATTATGGGAAATTTGATTGTGATGACGTCATTGTGATTCTATGAATATAATACAGGGTGGGAATATCGCCTCCAACAAGGGAGTACTTCTTCTATTGCATTAACAATTTCAAACGACAAGAGAAAATAATAAATTTGTTACGAATGTGTCAAAATTCTGGTGAATATTTTGAAACTAATTTGACTGAAAGCCAGCTTCCAGTCAAATTGCTTTCAAAATATTCAACATCATACATATATAATGACTGTAAAAGTGGAATTCTGGGATTTCAGGTTCAAATGGATAAAATGTGGTAATTCATTGGTATAGATTTGGGGCCTACTTCCCTGATAATGCAGGTTACTAGGCCAATATTGGCCCAGTAACCTGCATTATCATTGCTGTTTTAGTAAATGTGATGTCACCGATAATTAGAAAGTTATTGATTGTCGCAAGAGAGCCGCAGACACAAAATATATATATAATATCCATTTCGTCCTGGTCGCGAAAAAACAATGTTGAAGATAAACAATCCAATAAACTCGATCATCGACGCATGTCTTTGTTTACAGTTTTCGAGATAACTAACTTGAAGCACTGTCAGTAATAAGCCTGAGTTAAGATGCCGAAGCGGTCAAATATATAGCCATCACACTTTCCGATTGGCAGTTTCGTTATTCCGTGTTATCGGTCTACTTTTTAGTCTGTGGCGTACACGAAATGTGCGTAGATTGATGAATTGCACACACAAAAATATGTTATTTTCTAAACAGTTGACGCCATCTTTGCTAGATCTGATTAAATATGCGTGTATTCTCGACCAATCAGATGGTGATACCCGTTGCCGAAAACGGGTAATAACGTTATGTACTCGGATACTCCTGGAGTGAGTTCAGGAAGGCGAATGTTCGGTGAATGTTCGCGATCTACGTGGTACAGTGTTCAGTATATATAATGGAAAACGTTTTTCGCGGTCCTGAACGCACCCCAGGCACGGGTAAAACAACTATGTATGCATGTGCATGTCTATGTAAAAGCGGAGATTTTCGGTTACATATTATGTATGAAATAGCGAACTCGAAAACAACCGAATGTCAGGTTTGCAGATTTTGTAAATCGCTTCCATTTCCGTTATAAGACAAATTGGGCATAACACACTAGCTGCAACTGGTGCATATATTGTTCTAAAAAGTTATGCCTATTACGTCGGCTCAAATTAGACTATATTGTAATAAACCCATTTCAGAGAATATCTTGGTTTATTCAACCAGATTTCAAAAGAAATTGTGGATTAAAAATTTATTCAAATATACGCAGTCATCACACTAGCTTCATACTCAGTAAAGAATACCCAGGTGCGGAGTTCACACGCGTCCATTTTATACAAAATTAGAATTGATTACGATGATGACATTTCGACAATTATCATTTACAGCCACAAAAAAGCTAAAGGCGGATACACATACGGTTCCAATTGCAATTTAAATTTACATGTACGGGTTCTTGACAGACTATAGACTGATTCCACTTTATGTTTAATGACGCGTAGTAAGAATCTTTGTAGCGTTAATGAATACATTTGATTGCGCGTTTGACTTTTTCCGTGACAGGTTTAAAATATATCATGATACATTTAACATATTGTAGGACGGGTTAGACTTTCCGTTAGACGCGCCTATAAAATAAATAAAATGGGTTTGGTGTTTGGCCACGCCTGGAAACGCTACGAGTTTTGGACGCGTTAAAGACGCATTTTTGTTTCATTTTTGCTTCGTCAAACAGTAAAGCTTACTAAGGTCTGTACTGTACTCATCACCATGACGGCCTTCAGTGATCATGATTACAGTAGATTGTCATCATTAGAAGACTGTCACATGATACAATCTCTTCAGTTCTCATACAGCATCAAGGAAGCCTCAGCTCATAAGCTTCAGTTCTGATAGAGCACTGAGGAAGCAATGTTCCTCATTTCATAAGCTTCAGTTCTGATAGAGCACTGAGGAAGCAATGTTCCTCATCTCATAAGCTTCAGTTCTGACACAGCACTGAGGAAGCAATGTTCCTCATCTCATAAGCTTCACAATTTATATATAATACTGATGATTATAATTTAATGCTTAAGATTGGTTAAAAAACTCACAAATATTTGCTTATTTTCTCTGTCAAGGGAAACAGGATTTTTTTGAAAACTTATCACAGGAATGAGTGGCTCAACCATTCCAGTGGTATATTTTAAAAACAGTCTTGTCTTAGCCTGTAAATTAGAGATTTCTCAGGAGCAGACGTTGGCTTGAGCATTAAGCTACTACCGCAAATCGCCTATTTGCAACCGTGGCTTCTAATAGGGCAAAGCCTAAAAATTGTTTAAATCCAAATCTTTGGGAAAGGGTGGGGGGAGCACATTTATTAAGTATTTTACGGGCCTAATATACTGGACTCGGGAACTCAGAAATTATTATATATATATATATTATCATTACGGAATGGTTAGTGAGTATTACACATTCCATCTGATCTGGATAATGGGTACCTGCTTGATAACTTATCTTTCGTTGATAGGAGTTATTCATACAAGTGCCGTAATTTCAATGATATTTCCACGAAAAGTTATTGTAATTTAAACTCAAATTTATTTTTATTTGACATTTAGAAGTTATTTAACTCGCAAACAAAATTTGAATGCAACTTCTATTAGATACATTTGCACGTTTCAAAGCTGCTAAAAACTAAAATAACTAAATCTTGAAAATTGGCATGCAATTTCTATTAAGGATGCGGTTACAAATAGGTGATTTTACGGTAAGTTACTGTTAAGCTACCTTTCAAGTGGCACAGCATGCGGGCCGGTGATGGAGATTTTGTACAAATATGACAGGAACTTTTTGAATGCGTCAAAGAACGGCCAATGAGAGAGCAGACAGATACACTTATTCGAGTGTGCCATTTTAGTGACGCTATACTGCTGCCGGATACGTTTATCCTTCAAGCCGAGATGACGCATCTGTAAATCCGTCAGTTTATCCTCAGGGAACTCCTCATAGAATGTAACAGCGGCTCCATACAGCTGCAGAAAACATGAGTGGCAGTTATAAGCAGGCAGAATTACAAGTCCACACATTCACAGAAACGAGCTTACTTTAATATCAAAACGTCATTCATTTCTACACCAGCAAAAATAGATTTCTTCTTTTCCGATAAAAAGTAGGAAATATCTTTAACAACTGCGACACACTATAGTTGTGACTTAGGCAGCTGTCAAGTTTGTCAACAAGATCTCCACAAACAGCGCATAATACACCAACAAGATCTCCACAAACAGTACATAATACACCAACAAGATCTCCACAAACTGTGCATAATACACCAACAAGATCTCCACAAACAGTGCATAATACACCAACAAGATCTCCACAAACAATGCATAATACACCAACAAGATCTCCACAAACAGTGCATAATACACCAACAAGATCTCCACAAACAGTGCATAATACACCAACAAGATCTCCACAAACAGTGCATAATACACCAACAAGATCTCCACAAACAGTGCATAATACACCAACAAGATCTCCACAAATAGTGCATAATACACGACCAAGATCTCCACAAACTGTACATAATACACCAACAAGATCTCCACAAACTGTGCATAATACACCAACAAGATCTCCACAAACAGTGCATAATACACCAACAAGATCTCCACAAACTGCATAATACACCAACAAGATCTCCACAAACTGCATAATACACCAACAAGATCTCCACAAACAGTGCATAATACACCAACAAGATCTCCACCAACAGTGCATAATACACCAACAAGATCTCCACAAACAGTGCATAATACACCAACAAGATCTCCACAAACAGTGTATAATACACCAACAAGATCTCCACAAACAGTGCATAATACACCAACAAGATCTACACAAACAGTGTATCATGCAGCAACAAGATCTCCACAAACAGTGCATAATACACCAACAAGATCACTACAAACAGTGCATAATACACCAACAAGATCTCCAGAAACGGTGCATAATACACCAACAAGATCTCCACAAATAGTTCATAATACACCAACAAGATCTCCACAAACAGTGCATAATACACCAACAAGATCTCCACAGTGTATAATACATGACCAAGATCTCCACAAACTGCATAATACACCAACAAGATCTCCACAAACAGTGCATAATACACGACCAAGATCTCCACAAACAGTGCATAATACACCAACAAGATCTCAACAAACAGTGCATAATACACCAACAAGATCTCCACAAACAGTGCATAATACACCAACAAGATCTCCACAAATAGTGCATAATACACGACCAAGATCTCCACAAACAGTACATAATACACCAACAAGATCTCCACAAACTGTGCATAATACACCAACAAGATCTCCACAAACAGTGCATAATACACCAACAAGATCTCCACAAACAGTGCATAATACACCAACAAGATCTCCACAAACTGCATAATACACCAACAAGATCTCCACAAACAGTGCATAATACACCAACAAGATCTCCACCAACAGTGCATAATACACCAACAAGATCTCCACAAACAGTGCATAATACACCAACAAGATCTCCACAAACAGTGCATAATACACCAACAAGATCTCCACAAACAGTGTATAATGCACCAACAAGATCTCCACAAACAGTGCATAATACACCACCAAGATCTACACAAACAGTGTATAATGCACCAACAAGATCTCCACAAACAGTGCATAATACACCAACAAGATCTCCAGAAACAGTGCATAATACACCAACAAGATCTCCAGAAACGGTGCATAATACACCAACAAGATCTCCACAAACAGTTCATAATACACCAACAAGATCTCCACAAACAGTGCATAATACACCAACAAGATCTCCACAGTGTATAATACATGACCAAGATCTCCACAAACTGCATAATACACCAACAAGATCTCCACAAACAGTGCATAATACACGACCAAGATCTCCACAAACAGTGCATAATACACCAACAAGATCTCAACAAACAGTGCATAATACACCAACAAGATCTCCACAAACAGTGCATAATACACCAACAAGATCTCCAGAAACAGTGCATAATACACCAACAAGATCTCCAGAAACGGTGCATAATACACCAACAAGATCTCCACAAACAGTTCATAATACACCAACAAGATCTCCACAAACAGTGCATAATACACCAACAAGATCTCCACAGTGTATAATACATGACCAAGATCTCCACAAACTGCATAATACACCAACAAGATCTCCACAAACAGTGCATAATACACGACCAAGATCTCCACAAACAGTGCATAATACACCAACAAGATCTCAACAAACAGTGCATAATACACCAACAAGATCTCCACAAACAGTGCATAATACACCAACAAGATCTCCACAAATAGTGCATAATACACGACCAAGATCTCCACAAACAGTACATAATACACCAACAAGATCTCCACAAACTGTGCATAATACACCAACAAGATCTCCACAAACAGTGCATAATACACCAACAAGATCTCCACAAACAGTGCATAATACACCAACAAGATCTCCACAAACTGCATAATACACCAACAAGATCTCCACAAACAGTGCATAATACACCAACAAGATCTCCACCAACAGTGCATAATACACCAACAAGATCTCCACAAACAGTGCATAATACACCAACAAGATCTACACAAACAGTGTATCATGCACCAACAAGATCTCCACAAACAGTGCATAATACACCAACAAGATCACTACAAACAGTGTATCATGCACCAACAAGATCTCCACAAACAGTGCATAATACACCAACAAGATCTCCACAAACAGTGCATAATACACCAACAAGATCTCCACAAACAGTGCATAATACACCAACAAGATCTCCAGAAACAGTGCATAATACACCAACAAGATCTCCAGAAACGGTGCATAATACACCAACAAGATCTCCACAAACAATGCATAATACACCAACAAGATCTCCACAAACAGTGCATAATACACCAACAAGATCTCCAGAAACGGTGCATAATACACCAACAAGATCTCCACAAACAGTTCATAATACACCAACAAGATCTCCACAAACAGTGCATAATACACCAACAAGATCTCCACAGTGTATAATACATGACCAAGATCTCCACAAACTGCATAATACACCAACAAGATCTCCACAAACAGTGCATAATACACGACCAAGATCTCCACAAACAGTGCATAATACACCAACAAGATCTCAACAAACAGTGCATAATACACCAACAAGATCTCCACAAACAGTGCATAATACACCAACAAGATCTCCAGAAACAGTGCATAATACACCAACAAGATCTCCAGAAACGGTGCATAATACACCAACAAGATCTCCACAAACAGTTCATAATACACCAACAAGATCTCCACAAACAGTGCATAATACACCAACAAGATCTTCACAGTGTATAATACATGACCAAGATCTCCACAAACTGCATAATACACCAACAAGATCTCCACAAACAGTGCATAATACACGACCAAGATCTCCACAAACAGTGCATAATACACCAACAAGATCTCAACAAACAGTGCATAATACACCAACAAGATCTCCACAAACAGTGCATAATACACCAACAAGATCTCCACAAACAGTGCATAATACACCAACAAGATCTCCACAAACAGTGCATAATACACCAACAAGATCTCCACAAACAGTGTATAATACACCAACAAGATCTCAACAAACAGTGCATAATACACCAACAAGATCTCCACAAATAGTGCATAATACACGACCAAGATCTCCACAAACAGTACATAATACACCAACAAGATCTCCACAAACTGCATAATACACCAACAAGATCTCCACAAACAGTGCATAATACACGACCAAGATCTCCACAAACAGTGCATAATACACCAACAAGATCTCAACAAACAGTGCATAATACACCAACAAGATCTCCACAAACAGTGCATAATACACCAACAAGATCTCCACAAACAGTGCATAATACACGACCAAGATCTCCACAAACAGTGCATAATACACCAACAAGATCTCCACAAACAGTGCATAATACACCAACAAGATAACAAAGCAAACGAGAGCTGTCAGAAGATAGTGCATAGCATGCTTTAATATATGTAATGAAACAAGAAATCGTTCAAACATATCGTAGCAAGAGTTATCATCTGGAAACTGATTTATAAGATGGCTTACCAAATTGACCAATCTCGTTTGTGAATGGAGGAATAAAATCTAGTCAAACCGATACAATGAATGCTAACAGTTATCATCTAGAAAATGATTTTCAAAATGGCGGCCAGTGGCCATCGTGGATTTCGGATCATCATTGATTTTGATGGGTTTCTTTGCTAGAGCGAGTCCAATCCACCTATGAAGTTTCAAACCAATATGATATAATGATAAATGTTAGTGGAGTTATCATCCAAAAAACTATTTTTAAGATGGCAATCAGTGGCTGGCAGCCATCTTGGATTCACTGCGAAAGTAGTCAAATCAACCAATGAAGTTTCAAAATGATCCGATAAATGGTAGTGGCATTATCATCCGGAAACAAATTTTCAAAATGGCTGCCAGTGACTGGTCGCTATTCTGGATTTTGGATCATCGTGGATTTCATTCGGTTTCTTCTCCAGACCTACATGTAGTCCAATCAAACTATGATGTTTGAAAGTGATTTGATAAATGCTAGTAGAGTTGTGGAAACAAATTTTCAAGATGGCCACTTGTGGCTGGCGACCATCTTGGATCATCGTACATTTTGATAGGTTTCTTCCCTAGAGCTAGATGGTGCAATCACATAATAATCTGCCTATTCTTTTGGCGGGTATAAGAAGTCGGCTGACAAACCAAGTTATACTATACACCTGTGCAAAAGTTAAGCACCATCCTATTTTTACGCACATGCGAGGGTATATTCATGTGCTATGAAGAAAGCAATAGCATAAACATTTATGTACCCATCCATCTTAGTGCAAGAGGTAATAATGCAACTAGAGGAATGCTGATTATGATGGTGGGGAAACACTGTATGTTTTTGTTTGAACTTGAAAACGAGGCCTGAATATGGTTACGTTGACACAGCTGACAACTATTGCCCTACAGTTGACACACGTGGCTAGATTGTCATTAATGGTGTCTGAAAACGAAGTTTAACATCTGTGCACGAGTTTGAGACTGTCATTATTAATACCGGGTATATCCACCTTGTGCCTGGATGACGGCCTGGACACGACGTCTCATGCTGGTCACCAACCGACTGATACGCCATTGTGGTATTCGTTGCCATTCAAGATGGAGTGCGTCTGTTAATTCCTGTAGGTTCTGCACAGGAGGATCCCTCCTTCTCACCATGTTTCCCAGAATGTTCCAGATATGCTCAATAGGGTTCATGTCAGGGCTCCTTGCTGGCCATGGTAGGGTTTCGATGGTATTCTGGCGGAGGTATTCATGCACAGCTCTAGCACGATGTGGTCGGGCGTTGTCATCCATGAATATAGGGTGGGTTCCAGGTGCATGATTTACAAAATGAGGGACCACAACTCTATCCAGTATGGAATCTTGATATCTTTGTCCATTTAGTGTTCCAGGTACAGTCAACAGATCCAGCTTACAATCAAATGAGATGCACCCCCATATCATAACGGAACCTCCACCAAATGGAACTTCTTCCATGATGTTACGTTGGTCGTACGCCGTGCGTCTGGACCTCCATACACGAGTTCGACCATCTGTGGCATGAAGCAGGAACCGACTTTCATCGGACCAGTGTACCCGTCTCCAGGATCTCATGTTCCACTGTCTTCTTTCGTTGCACCACCTCAGACGCTCCTCTTTGTGGTGTGCAGTGAGGAGAGGACGTCTGACAGGTCTCCTAGCTTTCATGCCAGCAGCATACAGTCTCCTTTTGACGGTAGACATTGACACTCTATTGCGCGTTTCCCATTGCTGGCTGAGCACTCTGCTGTTGGTGAATGGAGATCTCCTAACAAGGCGTACTAGGGCTCGATCATCACGGGCAGTAGTCTTCTTCGGTCTTCCAGATCTAGGCCTGTCCTTCACCTCGTTAGTTTGCCCATGTTTTGCAATCAAACGACTGATTACAGTATGGTTAATGTTCAGCTGTCTGCCAAACTCTCTGCATGACATACCAGTGGTATGCATGCCTATGATTTGCCATTTCACACCATCACTTAACCTTCGTCTTGCCATAGCGGTTCACAATCAAGAGCTAATTCTCTCTGTACAAATAAACCACGGTCATGAACACAAAATTCCTAATCTTGTCGCCTAAATCTGTATGTAATGTTCTACACCTCAAACTGGACTTTTACATAACTGAACACGTGTGCTGTTTCCCGCCACGCACGGACATCAAGCGGCGTGAAGTCATGCATGCATGTGCATTTCGTACTTGGAATTATGTCAGCTAACGCGGGGACAAAAAGTATGGCAGCCTAGTTGTACCATCATGTTTCTACGTTCTATTGTTTTTGCTGGTGCTTAACTTTTGCACAGGTGTATACATGTAGTTGTGAGTCAGAATTAACAATAGCGATTTCTTCCTCAGACATATACCTGTCATCCTATGAAGTTTCAAAGGGATCTGCTAAACGGTCATGGAGTTATTGTTCGGAAACCAATTTTCAAGATGCCCGCCAATGGCTGTCGGCCATATTGGATTTCGGATCATCTTCTATTTCAATAGGTTTCCTCCTCAGATGAAATGGAGGAAATGGAGTTGTCATTCGGAAACCTATTTTGAAGATGGTCGCTGGTGGCCATATTAGATTTAGGATCATCATCGATTTCAATAAGTTTATTCCTCAGAGCTAGTCCAATCATTCTATGAAGATTCAAATCAATTCAATAAATAGTAATGGTGTTATCATCCGGAAACCAATTTTCAAGATGGCCGGCGGTGGCTGACGTCCATCTTGGATTTCGGATCAGCACTAATTTCGATTGCTTTCTTCCCCAGGTCTAGCCCAACCACCCTTTTAAGTTTCAAAGCAATCCGATAAATGGTAACAGAGAAACCATTTTTTAAGATGGCCGCACTTGGCTGGTGGCCATCTTGGATTTCAGGTCATCGTTAATTTCGATGGGTTTCTTCTACTGACCTTGTCCAATCACCTTATGAAGTTTCAAATTAATTAAAGTGATTCAAAAAAGCTTCCTCTTTTGTTTCTACGAGAACTGTTAATACTTACCCGATGTACTATTATGATTATGTCCAGCTCAAAATAAACAATTAAAACTCTGCACTCTCCATGGTCCTGCCCATACTGTTGCCGGGAATTACCATAGCCTCCAGGTACCAAGTCAATTCCCCAGAACAGTCAGATTCATCTTATATTTGTCTTGACAAACAGCGAAAGCAGCTCAGCCTCACCTCAGCAGGGCAGCTGAGGCGGGCCATAGTACATCTGGTAAGTATTAATTATTCTCGTAGAAACAAAAGCAGATGCTTTTTTTATTCTACTTCGAATAATACTTATCAGATGTACTATTATAATAAACTCCGGATCTCAACAGCCAGGAAACTCCAGTGGGCGGAGGTGAGGCTCGAAACAGCTCTCAACTACCAGCCGAAGGAGAAGGTTGTGAAGAGACCGAGAACCCCAGCATACGCTTGGGTTCCGCCATCCGACTCATAGTGCTAAACTTCCATGATCTAGACCGGGGCACAACACCCCCCCCCCCTCCCCTTTGTCTGCACAAATTCCTGAAGGCTGTCAAAAGTGAGGCAACACCCACCAGACCCATGTCAGCCCCACGTCTCGGCTAGTGCACTTCAGGAGAGTGCAAAGAAACAACTACAACTTCTAAATTATGAAAAAACTATCAATAACCTGATTAGATTTTCAAACACTCAAGAATCAGACCTTCCACTTAATCAGTCTGGAAATTCGACTGTAAGTGAAACAATAATATAATTTTTATTAATATTATTAGTCACTTAACTCATTCGATCCCAGAGACTTGGCACTAAAAAGCTCAGTTTTTCCCAGATGTTATTTTATAAATAATAGGAAAATAGGGTAGCCTTACTCAGTCTCCCATAGCTTTAAAAGTATTGTGCCTATGAAAAAAAGAAAAAAGATGAATTTTAGACAATTAATAGGGGAATTAAATGATAATAATCTTCTAATTAACTAATTAATTAATTAATTAATAAAATGGCAAAAAATATTTGGTAACATTTGCAGGCCTTCAAGCCACCATCACCAAAAACATAACAGAAAATATAGGAGGAAAATTTGAAAAATATAGGAGGAATATAGGAATTTGTATGACAATAATATAAGAAAATATAGGAATTTCCGAACCTAAAATGCTTAATTATCTTGATTTAGTGTCTTAATTGTTAATTCTATACCTGTAAAATAGGCTAGCATTCTAAATTTATACACTGTAACCCATGGTGACAGGCGATGCTTTAATTCTAGACCATTCCGCCAGCATCTTGAGAGGAGAGACCATACTGCGGCACATATCACTCTCATTAATAGAATGCTGTGGTACATTGGTCCTCAAAGCATTGCCTATCATCAAGTTATTGTGATCGCCGTACATTCTGAAATGACACTTAATACAAAAAATTATATAGGAAATATAGGAAATATAGGAACTATAGGAAATATAGGAACTATAGGAAATATAGGAACTATAGGAAATATAGGAGGTTTTGGCCCTAATATAGGAAATATAGGAATTGCTAAAGAAATATAGGAAAATATAGGAGTCACTGTAGGCCTGCATTTGATGACACTTTTCTCAGAAAATTAGAAATCTTTCCTCTGGAAAGACAGCGTATGAAATCTGTAGAATTTTATCCACTTTCAGATAGTATGTTCATATTTGAAATCAAACAACGCGATCCGCAGCTATATATGAAAGAGTAGACATATATCACAATCTGCAAGTCAAAAATTCTGCCGATAAAAAAGCGATCTATAAGCGGGTAGCGAGTCTTGATAACAGCCAATTACAATATCTATTGTACCCGGATAATAAAGTACAAGAATCAGTTCTTTTCGATGACATTTCCTTGTATGCAATGGAAAAAGATGGCGGCGTATTTATGCTGCTATTTTTGTGATTCTAAAGCAAAATTATGCCGCTGTCTAATGAAAATATTTAAATTTATGATGAAATATCTTTAAACAATAGTTCGGGTTACGTAAATATGCTAAACTAAATACTGGACTAAATTTGATCTTTGTTTGTGCCAAAATTCATGATATTACGCATATTTCCGGTAGTTATAAACATGTTTGGTTATTGAATACGGTCTTAAAATATCAGTTCGTGTCTATATAATGAAGATATGCAATGCCTTGGATCTTTTTATTAACATATGGATTTTTATTTGCAACAAATAGAAGTTGGTTTGTCAGTGTGTCGTGTCATATATTTGACAGTTGTGACAAGCCTCCATAGGTCTTCTTTTTATTTTATTTGGCTCTATTTAATTATAATGTTCTTTAAAATTATTTTTGTTCATTTATAATTCTTTTATTTATTTATGCTGACAACATACTTGATCATCTGCATTCTTTGAGTAGCGGACTTGTCTCACAATACAACATTGCCAATGATAACTGTGCTAGCGAAATGGTTGTCTCTAATGGCAAAGATGGCTGTCTCGCTTGACCTAGACACTTGAGCGACAACATGCCTGTAAACATCTACCAATTTGTCATCTTGTTCCAAGGACTACAGAAGTCTTCCCTATCACCAACTAAGCAACTATATTTCTAAATGACGCCAAAATAAATTCAATTCATTGTATATTTCCGATCTTATTAGTCACTGCTGATTTGTTCCAATTTCTTTTCTCTTAAATTTGTCATGACTTGTTCAACTCTATCTGTATTGCATAAACCTTGTAAATATTCCACTTGCTACATGTACATATTGAAGCAGATTTCTGTGCTAAAGCTCATCAATATAAATATGTCAGTCCTGATCTGTGAAATTCCCTGTATTGCAACTAATTTGATTGAAATCTGGTGTCATAGGCAGAAAGACCGACCAGTCCAATTTAGTAGTTTCTAAATAGTCAACAGTAATATGCCTACTAATATGAGTAGTGCTAGTGTATAAATATTTACTTCCCAGCTCACCAGTTAGCCTCCAAAATTATTTGATGCTGTCAATGCTGAATGAGATGCGATTATTATCCTCACCTCACCACTAGAACCCAGGCGGAAGCGGGTATTGCGATTGGGTCTGTCAGTGTGTGTGTTTGTCTGCTTGTGGGTCCTTGGATGTATCTTAAACTACTATCTGATCATACTCAAATTTTAACTCTACAAAAGAATATGCCATTCAAGAGGATTTCCAGCCTTTGGTGGCGATCTGAATAGTAGAGCTTGAATTGGATCAAATTCTGGATCAGTGCATATTACTAGTCTGATTTGGCTCACTTTTAACACATGACAGGATGTGACATCCACCAGGATTCCACAACTGTAGGCGTGATACAAAGAAAATCAGGAAAAAATATAGATGATTCAAAAAATCTGAAGTTTTAAACCAAAAAGTGACAAAAATAGGAGAGCGAAAGTCTGCAATCAATGATTGACCTTGTTGCTTTTGCCACAATCTACTATACATTTTTACAAATAACCATGTAAAATTCAAGTCGGCTAAAAATAGCTTCTGTAGTGGTATTGAGAGCTGTCAAGAACAATAGATGATTTTTGAAAATTTACCACTAGAATAGCTCGCTCGATAACCGAGCCAGTCATTCCAGTGATAAATTTTCAAAAATAACCTGTTTGCAAATGGACATTTTCAATGAGAAAATTGAAACTTTCATGAACAAATGTTGGGACTAAAATGCTAAAAGGCTTAGTCAAGCGGGCTAACCCACTCGGTTGGGTGGTACAATGGCAAGAGGGCTGCTGTGGTTAGTGGCTGCTTTCGCATCCCTGCAGTTGACCGCTCCCTGTGGTTTCTCGTTCGAGAAACTTACAAATCACCTAGGTTTGTGACTGGGGAAAATGAATCTACAACACAACACCCACCCCGCATCCCACCTTGCTCCTCCCCCCCCCCCCATCTAATGAATGGTGGAGAGACACAGTGGCGGTAACATTACAAACAATTGTGCAGTAATGTAGTTATTAACACTCACTTTGCCATGATCCGAGAGAGGATTATTGTTAACTCTTTCACTAATAAATTCCTCAGATCTCATTTTCAAGGTAACCATAGAGAAAAACTTGAATATTTTGAAATTAATTTGACTGAAAGCCGTTGCTGCCTTAGGCAGCACCAGCTTCCAGTCAAATTAATTTAAAAATATTCAGTGAAATTAATTTTCTGTCGCAAAGAATTTACTCTTTTAGAGATTTGACAGTGAAAGGGTTAACTTGGCTCTGGACACAGGTCAGCCACAGCGTACTAGAACCCAGTCGCATGTTACCAACACATTCTTACTACACCAGGATGATTAGTTCACCATATTGGAATTAACTTGGACAAATATCAACTGGATGCAGCACAATGACATTGAGGTCATGACGTCAAAGTCCCAGAACTTGGTAAAAAGGTTCTTTTAATTGTTAGTCGCAACTAGTATAAATCTGTCAGTACTGCTTTGTCAAATGTTTTTGCTGCGTACGTGACAACTTTAGCGTGTCACATTTGTTTTGTTTATATTCAGCCGCTCAATGATATTGATTGATGTCAAATGTCAAGGTCACTGCTTATAATACTTTGCCAGGTTAAGCTTTTGATTGGATATCGGAATTGCTTCAACCTACTCGGACTATCCTTGGCACGCTTGGACCCATTCTTAACTTTTTCAATTAATATTTTCCGTTGGCATTGTTTGGTGTTCTCGTAATACATCTTTTACTGTAGTTGTGGATGCTACATATACAGATGATTCTTTATTGCATGTACATATATTTCACAATTACAATTGAATTACAAACATTGAGAAATATAATATATTGAGTTCAATGTTTTTCAATGGCAGGGTTCTATGTTTTAAACGCATCGTACTCAAGAACTAAGTAAACACATGCACACGTACATGAAGAAATGGATTTAGCTATGCCCCACCGATCTCTAGCTAAGCTCCGTCCATGTTCTGTGCATGTTGGGATCGAATTATATACTTTGAACCCTGAATCCAAATAGCATGGTACATGTAACTATAGAGCAAAACTATTGAATATTTTGAAACTAATTTGACTGGGGGCTGTTGGTAGTAAAGAATTCGTACAACTGACGGCCTATTCCAATTATGATTGTGATGTCAGCCTACATGTGACATAATTGATTATGACATCATATACTTGATCGACACATAGGATTCCCATAGTGGCTATGATGGCTATCATTTGTTAGATTGACTTATTAGTTAGAAGAATCACTGATTCTCTGACCAGTTAATTTGTGCTTTTTACTTATATGCCCGAAGTCCTTTTAACAATGCACTGCTATGTCACATGTTATATTTTATGTGGGGATGGTGGTGGTGGGGGGAGGGGGGGGGGACATTATGGCCTGTTAATTTACATATATAGCCCTTTAACCCTCAAATTTGTTTTAAAAAATTCAATTTTCTCAGAAAATGTCCATTTGCAGACCAGGAGAAGACTATTTTTGAAAAGTTACCACTGGAATGACTGGCTCAGTTATCAAGCTAGTGTTGCAGTTGTAAATTTTCAAAAATAGTCTTCTCTTGGTCTGCAAGTGGAAACGTCTCAAAAAACCCTGCAAAAGCAGTTTTTGGTTGATATGAGTGCTAAACGTTTAAACCCTCGAATTTGTTCAATAAAGTTTAAATTTCCTCATAGAAAATTTCCATTTGCTATGTTTGCTAACCAAGAAGACTATTTTGGATAATTTACCACTGGGATGACGGTTATCGAGCCAGTCATTGCAGTGATAAATTTAAAAAGTCTTCTCTTTGTCTGCAAAAGGATAGTTCTCAAGACCACTTCAGAAGCCATTTTTTGCTGATATGAATATTAACCCTTTAAACCCTGAATCTGTTCAAGAAAATTTCAATTTTCTCATAGAAGATTACATTTTCAGACCAAAGAAGACTATTTTTTTTAATTTACCGCTGGAATGACTGGCTGGTCGGTTACAAAAACAGTCTTCTCTTGGTTTGCAAATGGACATTTCTCAAAACCACCGCAGAAGCCGTTTAAGCCAGAATGCAGGCAATAACCTCTCAGAAGAACTCATTTTCAAATTTTGTGTGTACCGCTTTCAGACAAAAACACCCCCTCCCTCACATCCCCCCACCCCCTCCCCCTCCCCACCCCATAATACAATTCAATTCTAAATGTGAAGCGACAAAATTCCAATAGTTATAATTACACTGTCTCAATTTGCCATTCTTTGCATTCCAATTCAAGATTTTTCATCAAAATTCCTATACATGTGACGCCACATGGTTTGACATGCCCATTCTCTGACAGGCTATGAAAAGTCAGCCGCGATGACCTTATCAGTTGACCTAGTATAGTTTTGTAATTTGTCAAAATTCAATCCATCACTGAATATCTGAGAAAAGTTGCTATAAATCGGTTGCTGCCCATGAAGTTAATTAATTTCAAACAGCGTTTTCAACATAATCACGAGAATTTGTCTACAAAGCACCGAAAATCTGAAATACTAAATTCCTCTAAAAAATAATTTCTATTGCTCATTAGCTGACGTAACGTGCAGGTTTTATCCAAACAGTCCAGCGACTCCGAGATCTCTGTTGAGGAATGTAGGAACCGTTTAACGGACTCAGCCCTACCGGCTTACCGAGTATTTCGACTCGCAGGTCTAAATCTTAGCGGGAATTTTGTAAACAACCTTCTCGCTTCAATATTCATTAAAATATGTTCGATCATGAAACATTACAAAATCTTCAATTTCCGTTAGTAAAATCTCTTATAATGCGGATGTCAATGATGATTTTAATAAATCTGACTAAAATTTAGAGGATTGAGTCAGATAATATAGTGACCGCTAAAATATCAATACAAATCAAAGATGGCGATCTCGCATTTCTGAACGTCGTCGGCTATCAAAATATCACAATTTTCATAATAAAAAGCAAGAATTCTGATGAATCGAGCTGGGAAACAATAAAATAATAACTATGTTCTGATAAATCCTGTCTCAAATCAATTTAAATTTGTAAAAATTAGCAGCACAATATCATCCAAAGTTGGCTAGCGAACAAACGAAACATGCGTATTTTCGCGGTTATTTATGTCGGAAGTAAAAGCAAATGTCTAGGTCACAGATTACTCATTCCTTTAATAACTTCATTTAGAGTGTCATTCTCCAGCAGACATATATGTTGCTAGGGTTGAAAGTACAAGTTTGTCAACCTCGTATAAATGACAGATAAAATCTGCTACATATTGAACAGTTGCAGAAAAGGGATTAATATTTCTTCCCTTACACCACTCTGCGAACTTGTTGATTCTATAATTATATGTTCTGGTGGTTGACCCCTTCTGCCAGAAGTGACAAACTTCGCTGCTTGCTTGGAAAAGCCACCCTCAATTGCTCGCTGCTTGATAGCATCCATGCCATAAATTGGAACATTTCCTGTCTGTCATGGTGATATAGGCTCTTGTTCTGAAAAATCAGGTCCCTTCTGTTTAGAAGAGGAACCAGAAGGCCCAGCAGATCCGTAAACCATGATCGGTCTGGCCAATGATGAGCTATCAGTAGTACTTGGCATGTGCCCTCTCTTATCTTTGTCAGAACTTTTGGGATGAAAATGGTTGGAGGATACGCATAAGCTTAGAATCCTTTCCAACTTATCGCCAGTGCATCTACTGCTAAGGTTAGCGGGTCTGGGATCAGACACATATGTGACCATCTTTGTGTTTCCTTTCATCGCAAATAGATTCACATTTAGCTTGCCCCAATGTTTGAATAGAACCTCCGCTAACAATTGGTTGAACTGCCATTCCGTCAGACAGCAAACCATCCTTCGACTGAGAGCATCCGCTAGGATGTTCAATCTCCCTGGAATGTGTGCTGCCCGAAGAATAACATTCCTCTCTTGGCACCATAGCAGAAGGTTCCAAATCATCATGCACAACTCCGGTGACCTTGTCCTGCCCTGGTAGTTTAAATAGGACACCACTGTGGAGTTTTCTGTCCTTATCATGACAATCTTGTCTCGGATTAAGTTCTCAAATCTTCGAAGTGCTAATGTCACCGCTAATAATTCGAGAACACTTATGTGTTTCTGCGCATTGGTTCAATCCCATTCTCCTGACACTGACAGATCATCCAATACTGCTCCCCAACCCGTCGCCGATGCGTCTGTGAAAATGGACATCTGTGATTGAGGAGGTGGTAGAGGAACACCTCGCAGGAGATTCTGTTCTGATAACCACCATTGAAGGTGGAACATCAATGGTTCATTTACTGGAATTCTCAGAGATAACGGATACGTTCTCTGAGACCAGAATGACATCAAATACATATGAATCGGCCTGCGTCTGAGTGCCACATAATGTAAGGTACCAACTTCTCCAGAGATACTAGCAAAGCCAGTATTCCAAGAAATTGACGCGCCGTCAGATAGGCTCCTAGAGAAATTGACTTCAAGACTGCTTGCAAACTCCCGACTCTTCTCTCCGCTGGAAAATCCCTGAGATTGAAAAGAATTCCCAGATAAACAAACTCCTGGGATGGAGTCAATTCTGATTTCTCTAGATTCACTACAGTACAGCTCAGCGATAACTTAACATCAAATGCGTCTGCAACGCGTGCATGACACGTACATAGCAGGTCTATTTTAAAATAGATGCATCACTTTCCCGTTGTGAACGGTAAAACAATGCGGTGTGAAAGTAAAACAAATGGGTTGGAAACAGTTTGACAACGCATCATAACTTATTACACAACGCATTTATGATATTGGTTAGACAAGTCGTTTGAAATCTGATAACGTGAAACGCGTTCATAATTACGACGCGCGGGTATAACGACATTATGCGAGTCGACCAAGAAGGGCAACCAATTACTCGGGCATTAAACGAAATCTAGGATTTCTTTTTTCACGAGAGAGTTGATACTTACCTCCCTAATACTTTTGATATTGCTAAATATTGGCGTTCACTCAATAAAACACTCAGATTAAAAACAGTTAGGTGCCCCTACTGGGCAGGTAGACAGAGGTAGTCAGGCGGATGCCGGCCCCACCACCGCGCATGCGCCGACTACTACTTCCTCTGACTAATTTATTGGCTGACACACATGCAACTGCTAAGAGCCTGAAGACCGAGCCTCTGTGGGGTGGAGAGGCCGGGTCCGTATCTAGGGAGGTAAGTATCAACTCTCTCGTGAAAAAAGAAATCCTAGATTTCGTTTATTTCACATCAAGAGTATACTTACCTCCCTAATACTTTTGATATTGCCAGAATTCGAAAGTGAATCTGGCGGGAGGGAGGCGAGGTCAAAAGACCAGCTCCTCCCTATACGCTTTCACGCGTTTACGGCACTTAAAAACGTCTGAAAACTGTGTGAGAACACAGTCAGGATTTGACAAACCATCGGATAACACAACCGATGCATGAGAGATGACCGAATGTCATATGCGCTCCCCCCCCCCACCCCCTCCCTCCTGGGAGGAAGACTAGATGACCTCAATGTCCTATACGCTCTCTACGTACTAGTGCCACGTACTACAGGACAGAGACGAAAGTACTCCATTTTCGTATACTCTCTATGAACCACAATCCACACAAACCATCACCATATTAATAATAACGGGTAACATGACAATACATTTAACAATGAACAACACATAAACAAGACTGACCTTGTTGAACTTGGAAGCTGTCATCACGTTCCCAGTAGAGAAGCCTGATGCAGTCCCGACAAGTGGTTGTTACCATTACTTAAATGTGATGTATATAAGCAACGAGGAAACGCTCCTCATAAAACATACAGGCGATTATTGTTTCAAAATCGACAAGGCGAGAGGATTTGAGGTGTCACAGAGGTAATGGTCTGTAAAACTTGACTCACAGTGCCACTGAGCCACGGACATAATGTCATCCACAGGGACCCCACTAAACAGGGCGGTGGATGCCACGACACCGCGGACACTGTGAGCCTTGGCCACATCAACCTGTCTCCCGGTGGCGGATTTGTGACAAAACTGAATACATTCTACAATCCACCTGGAAATGGTGTCCTTAGACGCCCTGCCATGGGGTTCAATATATGACAACCATAACGCTGACTGGTCGGTACGCCACTCCGAAGTACGCTGTTTGTACCGGAGCAGCGCCCGTACGGGGCACCATACTTTAGAATTAGGATCATATCTAGTTAAAGATGGCAAAAAAATAGGTTGACCTGGATATTTCAGACTGATTCTTAGCCAAGAAATTAATCCTAGGTAGAAGCTTAAGGCCTTCCCCTGTAACCACAAAACGGTCATCCTCGGCTGATAAGGCGTGAATCTCACTCCTACGCCTTGCCGAGGCCGCAGCAATTAAAAACACAGTTTTAAGAGTCAACAATTTCATAGAAATGGACATAAGTGGTTCAAAAGGCTTATCTCCTAGTACCTGAAGCACCAGAGATAAACTCCAAACTGGAATCAGTGGTGGATTCCTTGGTCTTAGATTGCCCATGCCTTTAATTAATACATTTAATGTACTTACTTCATCACTCCCCCTGTTAGCCAAGCAAGGAATAACAGTCATTAAAGCTGACTTATAACCAGCAATAGAGTTAGGCTTGAGGCTATAGGCATCATATAGGTGACAGAGGAAATCAGCTACTACCTGAATAGATGCATCCATTGGATCAATACATCTTTTTGAGCACCACTCTGCAAATCTGTTGATTTTATAGTTATATGCTCTGGAGGTTGACCCCCTCCTGGCTTTGGCCATAAACATGGCCGCTTGCTCAGAAAAGCCCTCCTTAACTCTAGATTCCTTGACAACATCCACGCAGTCAATCGGAACATTGACGGATTGTCGTGAAGGGCCTTGCCCTGGAAGATAAGGTCGTCCATCAGAGGCAGAGGAACCGGACTGCAGACCAGAAGGTCCAGCAGATCCGTATACCACGATCGGCTTGGCCAATCCGGGGCGATCAGAAGCACTTGGCACTCCTGCTGCCTGATTTTCTGAAGCACCTTTGGAATCAGGATTGCTGGAGGGAATGCGTATGCATACATTCCCGCCCAGCTGATAGCTAACGCATCTGTTGCGAAAGCGCTTGGGTCTGGAATCGGAGAGACGTACGTCGTCATCTTCGCATTCTTCTTCGTTGCGAACAAATCGATGTTGGGCTTCCCCCAATGGTCGAACAGACGATCCGCCACACATTGATTTAGTTGCCATTCGGTGGGTAAAATACTCATCCTTCGGCTCAATGAGTCTGCTAGCAGATTTAGCCTTCCCGGAATATGAACTGCTCTCAAGGTAATCCTGTGATCCAGGCACCAACAAAGCAGTTTCCAAGTCATCATACAGAGACTGGGCGACTTCTTTCCGCCCTGGCGGTTTATGTAAGTCACTACTGTTGAGTTGTCTGAACGAATAAGAACAATCTTGCCCTGAACTTTCTGTAAGAAATGTTCCAGGCCCAGGACTACTGCTCTTAGCTCCAGTAGATTGATATGTTCCTTTGACTGATCCAGATCCCAAAGCCCTGATATTGTGGACTCTTCCAGACAAGCTCCCCACCCCTCCATCGATGCATCTGTATACACAGTCACCTGAGGGTGGGGAGGGGTTAGCAAAACCCCCAGCAAGAGATTCTCTATATTCAACCACCATTGCAGGTGGTGAATTAGAGGCGCCAACACTGACACGTTCGAGTCCAGCGAACCTGAACTCTGGGTCCACTGTGTCATGAGAAACAACTGGATCGGGCGCCTGCGTAAGGCCGCCTGCGGAATGACTGGTTCCAATGAAACCATCAAACCCAGCATTCTCAAGTAAACCCGTGCCAGGACATGACGACTGTCACACACCGACTGTATTAAGGAGATGAGTCTCTGAACCCTCTCCTGAGTAGGATAAACATATCCCGTCTCCAGATCGAAGAACATGCCCAGGTAAACAAACTTCTGGGATGGAGTCAGCTCTGATTTTTGGAAATTGATTATCCAGCCCAAGTCCGTGAGAGTTTTCAAAACAATCTCCAGATTGGCCGATAACGTTTCCTGGGTGTGTGCTTTTAACAGCCAGTCGTCTATGTACGTGTGGACTGCTATGCTTCTCCTGCGGAGGTATGCCGTGATCGCGAGAACCACACGGGTGAAGACCCGAGGAGCCGTGGAAATTCCGACGGGTAATACCCTGAATTCCCACTGTCTGCCCTGGAATGCAAATCTCAGGAAGCGACGGAAACTCCTCTCTATGGGAATGTGGAAATAAGCATCCTTCAAATCTATTGAAGCTGTCCACATTCCCTGCTCTAACCCCGCCAACACCGAGCGCACAGTCTCCATCTTGAAACTGGGCGTCTCTATGAACTTGTTCAATGGCTTGAGGTTGAGAATCGGCCTCCACCCTCCGGTGTTTTTTGTTACTAAGAACACGGTTGAATAGAAGCCCGGGCACCTCTGCGCCGGCTGAATAGCTCCTTTTTGTAGGAGGGAATTTATCTCCTCCTCGATACACAACCTTTGATCTGGATCTCTCAGAATCGGAGTCCAGATCGGCATGAGAGACAGTCGCGATGGCGGGCCTGTCATCCAATCGGGATGATAGCCGACAGAAAGCCATCGCAAGACTAAACGGTCGGCCGCCCACCGGTCCACCTAGGGAGAGAGGTGGACATAAGGAGTGCGAGAGTGGCATTGTCTTCTCGGCCAGAAACACCGGAGTGGTTCCCACCGTGGTAACCGGCCCATCAGGCCCGATTACCGCAACCAGATCCCCGCGCCCCACGCGGCTCCGCGCGCACCTCGGTACGCGGGTGGCTGCCTGACTGGCTGCGCCTGCGCCCCCCTCGCTGCGGGCCGAATCGCACGCGGCCTAGGCCGTCGCTGCGATGGTGGCTGGCCTCTGACCTGGCCACCTCCACCTCGAGCCTGCAGGGGACGATACGCAGGGGGTGTTGCGCGAATGCTCGCACGACGGAGCACTTCAAATTGCTCGCGCAGCGCCCTCTGGTTGTTGACCAGAGTCACCGTCTCCTGGAGGTGCTTGCATCCCTCACCTCCAAAGAGACCAGGACCTGTCATAGGCGTACGCAGTAGCCTATTGTACAGGTCCTGGGACGGGCACAGATTGTCCAAGGCAAATGTGCGCCTCGCCCGGACACGCCTGGTCACCGCCCGCGTCAAGCAGTCCAGAGCCAGGTTGATACCATCCTGGATGGCTCTCTGGACTGTGACCGGGCTTGGTTGGCGCGATGCGGATGCCGTTACCACCCACTGTAACAGCTGGGAGACGTGGGACAGAGCAGCAATCGACGCTCTCCCACTCTCCTCCGCATCACGCAGCGCGGTATTTGCCGAACGCAACGCGTTCGAGCGCAGGACACCCGTGTCAGAACGGGAGCCTGGCCGCGCATCTTCGCCCAAAGCCGCGCGGTCATCGACGCTTGGCTTGGGCACCACACCGTACCGCTGGTAGTCCAGGGGCACGATGCGGCAACGCCTGGCCACCTCGCGAGGGGCCTTCGCGAGATGCCCATTCGCCTTAATGGACGTCTCCGCCGCCTCGAACATGTCCACGACATGCTCAGCCAGCGGCAGAGATGGCATAGCGTTTGCAGTCGGCTTACCAGCTAACCACGGCCTGTGATCTCGCTGGCTAGCCGACTGCTCCACGGGCAGGTCTGGCCGAACACTCACCAGCCACTGGCAAGCGTCCGACCAATCCTCCTCCGTGGCTAGCTGTGAGCGCTCTACAAGACGGGGGCCTTCGTCTTCCTCCTGAGCGCACGCAGCAGAGCTTGACGGCGGGTATGCTGATACCGCTGGCAAACCAGGGAAAACATGCGGCCCCGAAAGACCAGGCATGCTAAGCTCACTGGCTTGACCAAGAGCAGGCGCCGTGGTAGAGCGCGGGGCAGACACCGCCCCACCACGGTCCAGACCAGCACCAGCGACACTCTCGGCAAGCCGAGGTATGCGGTAACGCTGGCCTTCAGCACCGCCCAGGGTCACCTTCTGGACCGTGAATTCTACTCCTGCGTGAGTAGAACCATGGACCACGTCGCCTGCATTCCCCGCGAGGGGTGCACAGACGTCGTAGTCCATGGTCACGTCCCCAGACGGCGACCCTAGCAGGAAATCCTCTTCCTCCTGGCCAGAAAGGTTAGACTCCGGGTCAGCAAAGAGAGCTAACCCGGACTGGCCAGGGAAGGTGCCATAGGAGGCATTGGCACCCGCGGCGTGCGGATACCCAGGGTCTGATGAGCAGACCACGGGTTCCTGCGACAACCGATGTCCACGGCCCCTCGGCGTGGCACCAAGCCTGCTGCCAGGGTCGTGGAACGCCCCCATCAACGGGGCCACCTCTGAATCGTTCTCAAACAACGGAATCGACCTACGGAAATTAGATTCAGAGGCGGGGATAACCTGCTCTGAAGCAGATGCTGAGGACAAGAAAGGAGCTGGCCCAGGAAGCATGCTGCGAAGCAACTCTGGGACCAAATCCTTTATTGTCCTCTGCATCTCTCCCAACATTTCGGACCGGAAGGCCTCCATGTCCACCGCGGACGAGGCCTTCCTCTTACCCTTCTTCGAAACACTCTCTTTCTTCGCCTTCCTCTCCTCCTCCACGCCCTTCTCCTTTGCCTGCAATGACAAAAAGTCTGACATTAGTTCGCCCCCCCCCCATTGCTTACATACGTCGCACTTAAGCAGCGGTCCACAGGGACTGCAGCTGAAGCACAAATGGGGAACAAACCGATCCTTCAGAAACCGGCCACAGGACGGACAACCAGGTCTCTGAAACAGGACACAGGACGAGGACAATGAGCAAGTTAGTCAAGGTTAGCTTTAAAAAACTCAAAACCAACTAAAGAGAGGGAAAAGATCATAAAGATCAGTAACCATAAGAAACCAGCATTGGACAAAACTTTAAATGTAAATAAAGAGCAAGGCTGATTATGACGTCATCAATCCCATGACAGAAATTAAATCGGTCCGCAACAAGCATCTAAGTGCAAGAACGAATTGTATTCCTAACATAACGTCCTCACTTGGATATTCAGACTACACACCATCAGATACACAATGATAACAATGGTAAATACAGTCATTATTTTTTCAAATAATTCATATCACCTCATATCATTAATTAGATACCTGACACCTGGTATAGACAAACCATCCAACGTGATGCACTGGAGCACTCCACCAAGACTACGCCTCTTAACTCTCTCCACCTAAGGGGAAGGAATTGGATCAAGAGGGCAAAGTGAGAAGACCTTTATATCAAGCCTCCAACTCACTGAGCATAGATTTTTTGGTTAGATAACCTAACAGTATTAGTAGGAAATGGAACCCTGGTGGAGAGAAACAAACCCTCCTGTGCTGAGATGTCCACTAATAATGCAAATCCATACCTGTGGACATAAACACAAAGAGAGATTAGACTTATATAGCACCGAGTTGAAAAAACCAACTCAAACCGCCGCTCATCACGGTAAGCGCGAGTCCCGGAAACACATTACACCGGGGAAAAACTCGCTAGAATATAGTTGAAATCACCTGATAAAGAGATCCAGCTCCCTCCTCCGGAGAAGTCGCCCTTTCTGACATCTTTCTCTTTCTTTCAAGGTATATTCAGACTATTTTACACAGGTAAACGAGTGAAAACTTCTTAACAAGCACAAACGCATGTGAACTCTCTGCCAATAAATTAGCAAAGAGGAAGTAGTAGTCGGCGCATGCGCGGTGGTGGGGCCGGCATCCGCCTGACTACCTCTGTCTACCTGCCCAGTAGGGGCACCTAACTGTTTTTAATCTGAGTGTTTTATTGAGTGAACGCCAATATTTAGCAATATCAAAAGTATTAGGGAGGTAAGTATACTCTTGATGTGAAAACACACATTATGCAATTATATTTTGCCAGGGTACCGTAAATTTTCGCAAAATTCCTGTCATAATTTTAGGGGGAGGCCTCATTCAATGTTGAATAATTGGCAGTATGTCGCACTATCAGTTCCGATACAGCTGTCTGGTAACGTAAACATTCCATTCTTACAGAACAAAACGAACCCGGTTACTTACTCACTGCCTAAATTCACCACTAATGAGAAATGCCTCGCGCGCCTGTCTCGCCGATCGATAATTATGCGCAGTCGTAGATTCTCGGAGAAGCGTAGCCGTAATTTGACTGGCTTGCTGGACATCTGACGTCATTATGAATGAGTGAAATTTACTATCGTAGTAAAATTTCGATCACGTGTCTCGTTGTCATTCATAACGAATTGATGACGTGATTTATTTTAACCAGTTTCCGAGCGACTCATGATCAACAATGGCGGAACGCAAAATGTACACATATTCGCGGTGCTGCTTTTAAAAGCAATAAAGCAATATCTTAACACCCACTTTAACTTTTAAATTAATAAAACAATGTCTGGTTCATGAAATAGAGTGAAATTAGCTCCCTGACTATTTATAATGTTAACTCTCACGGGTTTATTAAGGCACTATTTATCATCTAGCTATGTAACGGCTACGTAGAGGGGGGTGCGGTGATTGCTCATTTCCTCGGCTTGGTTCCAGAATGAGGCAACAACAATGTTTTATACTCGGCGACATTACATTGCAATATAGTGAATCCGAAAGCTACCGAATGTCACAAGAAGAAAATCATTAAATCGTTACGGGCATTTTATTTCCGCGAAAAGACAATGAGATATCGGTACATGTTACAGCTTTAGAGGCTGTAATTCATATATACAGATAGTATTTCATAACTAGCCCTGAACTAGTCTTTTTTTGTGTAGAGCACCGATGGGGATATTGCGCTAGCGGACACGAATATGCTAATTTGTGTGTCATATTATCAATAAAAAACACACCATCTGCATGTTTTAATAAAAAAGCATCTACATTAGTCGAGCATTGGTACACAAGCTTTATTTTGACATCTTTAATCCATAATTTTGCGTTTATTCGCTGTCTTTTCATCACGAACACAGGTGATGCGTAGAAGTGATAATGAAGTCGCTTAGGACAATTTTCACTACTATTAATCTATGTCAAATCTCGCCAGTCGGCATGTTTCGCTGCGCTGGTGAAAGTTAAATGCGAAACGAACCGATGCTTACGGTTCTTGCACTAGATGCAAAACGTTCAGGGGCGCAAAACGTTCAGGAGGCCATCGTTACATTAATTCTCAACCGGGAATCATGATTTTGTGTTTCGTAATATTTATAATTTTGACTTTTAATATTATGTCCCGCTGTCTTTTTTAGGAAAACTCTCATATTTACCTTTGCCCCTTCTAGGAAATGTAATGTACCGCTAAGTTAGATTGGATCCCGGGTAGTTGGAGCCATGGAGTTGGTATGTACGCTGGGTATTACGCAATGCACATATGAATCTTTTAAACGCATTTAAAATTTGGCGTCTGTCCCGTTTTGCTTTTAACAACGCGTTTGGCATTATCTCTGGGGGACATCAAACAAGTTCAAACTTGCTTATTTACACATTTAATGCTCGTTCTCAACACATATATTTATTATTTAAAATGCATAAAAAAAATTAACTAGGTGCGTTGTGAATGCATTGTGTTTTTAAAACCGATGCCTTGGAAACGGGCCTTCAACACATCATGCACGCATTTCAGACCCGTTCATACGTTAAGTTATCTCTGAGCTGTACTGTATGCATCCTAGGTCCTTTAAAAAGGCTAGGACCACCTTCAGATTGTTGCGCAGAGTGACTGGATTCCCCACCTTCAGCAGCCAGTCATCAATGTAAGTATGAACAGCTTTGTTTCTCCTGCAAAGGTAAGAAGTCATGGCGAGAACTACCTTGGTGAAAACTCTGGGAGATGTAGTCAGGCCGAAAAGTAACGCATTGAACGCCCAGACCTTGTCTTGGAATGCAAAGCGAAGGTATTTCTGAAAAGGAATTGACATTGGAATATGAAAATAAGCATCCTTCAGATCTATTGACACTGCTCACATGCCCTTTCTCAGCCCTGTCATCACCGCTGCTATAGTCTCCATAAGAAATTTTGGTGAAAGAATGGATTAGTTCAGCGGATTGATATTGAGAATCTCCGGTGCGTTTCAGAACAAGGACAATCATCGAATAGAAGCCAAGGGAGGATTGATCGCGGACTAAATGAATCGCATTCTTCTGCAGAAGATCTTCGATTTCTGAGCGAATGATCTCTAAACGATCGGTTTCCCTACGAACGGGAGTCCATACAGGAGTCGAGGTTAACGGAACTAATGATTGATGGATGAGGCAGTCCAGTTCGTAGCCATTTCTTAGCCAATGACAGACGAAACAGTCTTGCACGACCTGGTCACATTGGTTTGAGAACTGCTGAAGCTTGCCTCCGACGGTAGGAATCTGAACATACCTCGCAGTCGATGTTGCGCGACAAAGACGTTAATTTGCTTTGGTGAAGATTCTAGACATGCTGCGTTCCTGGCGACACTAGAACTGGTCTTGCTGGAAGCCCATCAGGCCTGTCCCTTGGAGTAAGACGGCCCGGAACCACCACCCCAGTTATCCTTCCAGTAACCCTTCCTGTCATCTTCATAAGGCCTTTCATTAGATTTGTATGAAGACAACCGGCCAGGTCGCTGTGAACCCGGATCTCTGGACGAGACGAAGTCCGGAGGGAAGATACCCGATGAAACGTCGACTTCCCCATTCGGCTGGCAAACCCGTACATATCCCGTGGGAGACCCGTGGGGTTGTCCGGAATCTGCTATCTGAGAAAGCTTCGGCATGTCGGAGTCTTCCATCAAGAGCAAATCTTCCACCTCCACCATCAGCTCATGAGCCGCCGCGAGAGAAGGGACGGGTGCATGCTCCTCCGCAAACCCGGCCGGACCACCGAGTGGTTGTCCTGCACCAGGTTGCATCGACGGAACCGTGGACTGGAGACTCAAACATGGCCTTAAACTGGGCCACCAAGACACCAAAGGCAGAGTCCATGCACTCGTTCAGCCGATCTTCCAGGCCTCTGAAGGAGGCTTGATCGACCTTGGCCGCCTTGTCTCTCGCGATCCTCTCCATGCACGCACGACGTTCACCATCAAACTCGGCCACCAACTCCGACGACCACATTAGGTTTCTCTTAAATTAACGTTAATCAAGATTTAGGCACGTAAATATTTGAAATTATTTTTAGTGAAAATTTTATAAACACAACTTGAAGACTAACTATCGTTAAAAAATCCAAGAAATTAAGACAGATCGCTACAAACACCCTCGACGATGAAGCGAGAGCTAAATAACCGGCTTAAACTGAGTGCATAGGTATGCCAAACCAAAACAACATGTTAATCATGGGCGCCGCCATCTTGGCTAATGGCGCACCCATCTTGGAAGGAACCGAGTCGCAAGAGAAATTAACCAAGTACCCGGATAAGATAAAAAAGTTAACGGGTAACAGAGTGATTCCTTAAAAAACCCATTTTAAAACAATGTGCCAATTTAAGGAAAATTCAAACAGCAATTACGGCACGAATGCATAAATTCTAGATTGATACAACCTGCCCATGCGATGATTTTCCCTTTCTTTCCATGTTTGCAGTAATGAATCAGTTAGATACAGCTTAAATCCTAAAAACAATTGTAAAAATTGAGAGCTCTTAAACATGCGACTAGTTTGGAGTGCAAAATAGATGAATCTGACTGTTTTGGGAAATTGACTCGCTACCTGGAGGCTATGGTAATTCCTGGACCCAGTACGGGCAGGACCATGGAGAGCGCGCAGTTTTAATTGTTTATTTTGAGCTGGACTAGATAATAGACATTATCATAATAGTACATCTGGTAAGTATTATTCGAAGTAGAACTGATAAACAGTAACGGAGTTATCATCCGGAAACCAATTTTCAAGATGGCCGCCAGTGGCTGGCGACCATCTTGGATTTCAACACAGTGTCAATTTTGATACGTTTCTTCTCCAGACCTAATCCAATAAACCTATGAAGTTTCAAAGTAATCCGATAAGCGGTAATGGAGTTATCTTCCGGAAACCAATTTCCAAACTGGCCGATGGTGGCTGGCAGCCAGCTTGGATTTCGGATCATCATCAATTTCGATAGGTTTCTTCCCAAGCCCTCGTCCACCCATCCTATGAAGCTTCAAAGCGATCCAATAAACGGTAATTGAGTTATCATCTGGAAACCAATATTCAAGATTTCAGTGATCTGATAAATGGTAACAGAGTTATCATCCAGAAACCACTCAGCCGCCCGCACGCCCATCCACCTGGACGGCGCCATTACATAATACCCCGTCAAATATTTTGGCAGGGTATAAAGAGTATGAAACATTAACACCACTTTGCAAGAAGTATGAAAAGCAAAAGCATTATGAGGCGTGTGTATCACTTTCATGAGCATTATGAGGCGCATGTATCACTTTCATGAGCATTATGAGGCGTATGTATCATGAGCATTATGAGGCGTGTGTATCACTTTCATGAGCATTAGGAGGCACGTGTATCACGAGCATTATGAAGCGTGCGTATCACTTTCATGAGCATTATGAGGCGTATGTATCACTTTCATGAGCATTATGAGGCGTGTGTATCACTTTCATGAGCATTATGAGGCATATGTATCATGAGCATTATGAGGCGTGTGTATCACTTTCATGAGCATTATGAGGCGCATGTATCACTTTCATGAGCATTATGAGGCGTATGTATCATGAGCATTATGAGCCGTGTGTATCACTTTCATGAGCATTATGAGGCGTATGTATCATGAGCATTATGAGGCGTGTGTATCACTTTCATGAGCATTATGAGGCGGGTGTATCACGAGCATTATGAGGCGTGTGTATCACTTTCATGAGCATTGAGGCGTGTGTATCACGAGCATTATGAGGCGTGTGTATCACTTTCATGAGCATTATGAGGCATGTGTATCACGAGCATTATGAGGCATGAGTATCACTTTCATGAGCATTATGAGGCATGTGTATCACGAGCATTATGAGGCGTGCGTATCACTTTCATGAGCATTATGAGGCGTGTGTATCACTTTCATGAGCATTATGAGGCATGTGTATCACGAGCATTATGAAGCGTGAGTATCACTTTCATGAGCATTATGAGGCGTGCGTATCACGAGCATTATGAGGCGTGTGTATCACTTTCATGAGCATTATGAGGCGTGTGTATCACTTTCATGAGCATTATGAGGCGTATGTATCATGAGCATTATGAGGCGTGTGTATCACGAGCATTATGAAGCGTGCGTATCACTTTCATGAGCATTATGAGGCGTATGTATCATGAGCATTATGAGGCGTATGTATCACTTTCATGAGCATTATGAGGTGTATGTATCACTTTCATGAGCATTATGAGGCGTATGTATCATGAGCATTATGAGGCGTGTGTATCACGAGCATTATGAAGCGTGCGTATCACTTTCATGAGCATTATGAGGCGTATGTATCATGAGCATTATGAGGCGTGTGTATCATGAGCATTATGAGGCGTGTGTATCATGAGCATTATGAGGCGTATGTATCACTTTCATGAGCATTATGAGGCGTGTGTATCACTTTCATGAGCATTATGAGGCGTATGTATCATGAGCATTATGAGGCGTATGTATCACTTTCATGAGCATTATGAGGCGTATGTATCATGAGCATTATGAGGCGTATGTATCACTTTCATGAGCATTATGAGGCGCATGTATCACTTTCATGAGCATTATGAGGCGTATGTATCATGAGCATTATGAGGTGTATGTATCAATTTCATGAGCATTATGAGGCGTATGTATCATGAGCATTATGAGGCGTGTGTATCACTTTCATGAGCATTATGAGGCGTATGTATCATGAGCATTATGAGGCGTGTGTATCATGAGCATTATGAGGCGTGTGTATCATGAGCATTGTGAGGCGTGTGTATCACTTTCATGAGCATTATGAGGCGTGTGTATCATGAGCATTATGAGGCGTGTGTATCATGAGCATTATGAGGCGTATGTATCATGAGCATTGTGAGGCGTGTGTATCACTTTCAGGAGCATTATGAGGCGTGTGTATCATGAGCATTATGAGGCGTGTGTATCACTTTCATGAGCATTATGAGGCGTGTGTATCACTTTCATGAGCATTATGAGGCGTATGTATCATGAGCATTATGAGGCGTATGTATCACTTTCATGAGCATTATGAGGCGTATGTATCATGAGCATTATGAGGCGTATGTATCACTTTCATGAGCATTATGAGGCGCATGTATCACTTTCATGAGCATTATGAGGCGTATGTATCATGAGCATTATGAGGCATATGTATCATGAGCATTATGAGGCGTGTCTATCACTTTCATGAGCATTATGAGGCGTATGTATCACTTTCATGAGCATTATGAGGCGTATGTATCACTTTCATGAGCATTATGAGGCGTATGTATCATGAGCATTATGAGGCGTGTGTATCATGAGCATTATGAGGCGTGTGTATCATGAGCATTATGAGGCGTATGTATCACTTTCATGAGCATTATGAGGCGTGTGTATCACTTTCATGAGCATTATGAGGCGTATGTATCACTTTCATGAGCATTATGAGGCATATGTATCATGAGCATTGTGAGGCGTATGTATCATGAGCATTATGATGGGGCGTATGTATCACTTATCATGAGCATTATGAGTCATGCATATCACTTTCATGAGCATTATGAGGCATATGTATCATGAGCATTATGAGGCGTGTGTATCATGAGCATTATGAGGTGTGTGTAGCACTTATCACAAGCATTGAGGTGTGTGTAGCACTTATCACAAGCACTATGAGGCATGTGTATCACTTATCATGAGCATTATGCGGCGTGTGTATCATTTATCACGAGCATTATGAGGCATGTGTATCATGAGCATTGAGGTGTGTGTATAATGAGCATTAGGAGGCGTGTGTATCATGACCATTATGAGGCATGTGTATCACTTATCACGAGCATTATGAGGTGTGTGTATCATGAGCATTATGAGGCGTGTGTATCATGAGCATTATGAGGTCTGTGTATCACTTACCATGATCATTATGAGGCGTGTGTATCATGAGCATTATGAGGCGTGTGTATCACTTTCATGAGCATTATGAGGCGTGTGTATCACTTTCATGAGCATTATGAGGCGTATGTATCATGAGCATTATGAGGCGTGTGTATCACGAGCATTATGAAGCGTGCGTATCACTTTCATGAGCATTATGAGGCGTATGTATCATGAGCATTATGAGGCGTATGTATCACTTTCATGAGCATTATGAGGTGTATGTATCACTTTCATGAGCATTATGAGGCGTATGTATCATGAGCATTATGAGGCGTGTGTATCACGAGCATTATGAAGCGTGCGTATCACTTTCATGAGCATTATGAGGCGTATGTATCATGAGCATTATGAGGCGTGTGTATCATGAGCATTATGAGGCGTGTGTATCATGAGCATTATGAGGCGTATGTATCACTTTCATGAGCATTATGAGGCGTGTGTATCACTTTCATGAGCATTATGAGGCGTATGTATCATGAGCATTATGAGGCGTATGTATCACTTTCATGAGCATTATGAGGCGTATGTATCATGAGCATTATGAGGCGTATGTATCACTTTCATGAGCATTATGAGGCGCATGTATCACTTTCATGAGCATTATGAGGCGTATGTATCATGAGCATTATGAGGTGTATGTATCACTTTCATGAGCATTATGAGGCGTATGTATCATGAGCATTATGAGGCGTGTGTATCACTTTCATGAGCATTATGAGGCGTATGTATCATGAGCATTATGAGGCGTGTGTATCATGAGCATTATGAGGCGTGTGTATCATGAGCATTGTGAGGCGTGTGTATCACTTTCATGAGCATTATGAGGCGTGTGTATCATGAGCATTATGAGGCGTGTGTATCATGAGCATTATGAGGCGTATGTATCATGAGCATTGTGAGGCGTGTGTATCACTTTCAGGAGCATTATGAGGCGTGTGTATCATGAGCATTATGAGGCGTGTGTATCACTTTCATGAGCATTATGAGGCGTGTGTATCACTTTCATGAGCATTATGAGGCGTATGTATCATGAGCATTATGAGGCGTATGTATCACTTTCATGAGCATTATGAGGCGTATGTATCATGAGCATTATGAGGCGTGTGTATCACGAGCATTATGAAGCGTGCGTATCACTTTCATGAGCATTATGAGGCGTATGTATCATGAGCATTATGAGGCGTATGTATCACTTTCATGAGCATTATGAGGTGTATGTATCACTTTCATGAGCATTATGAGGCGTATGTATCATGAGCATTATGAGGCGTGTGTATCACGAGCATTATGAAGCGTGCGTATCACTTTCATGAGCATTATGAGGCGTATGTATCATGAGCATTATGAGGCGTGTGTATCATGAGCATTATGAGGCGTGTGTATCATGAGCATTATGAGGCGTATGTATCACTTTCATGAGCATTATGAGGCGTGTGTATCACTTTCATGAGCATTATGAGGCGTATGTATCATGAGCATTATGAGGCGTATGTATCACTTTCATGAGCATTATGAGGCGTATGTATCATGAGCATTATGAGGCGTATGTATCACTTTCATGAGCATTATGAGGCGCATGTATCACTTTCATGAGCATTATGAGGCGTATGTATCATGAGCATTATGAGGTGTATGTATCACTTTCATGAGCATTATGAGGCGTATGTATCATGAGCATTATGAGGCGTGTGTATCACTTTCATGAGCATTATGAGGCGTATGTATCATGAGCATTATGAGGCGTGTGTATCATGAGCATTATGAGGCGTGTGTATCATGAGCATTGTGAGGCGTGTGTATCACTTTCATGAGCATTATGAGGCGTGTGTATCATGAGCATTATGAGGCGTGTGTATCATGAGCATTATGAGGCGTATGTATCATGAGCATTGTGAGGCGTGTGTATCACTTTCAGGAGCATTATGAGGCGTGTGTATCATGAGCATTATGAGGCGTGTGTATCACTTTCATGAGCATTATGAGGCGTGTGTATCACTTTCATGAGCATTATGAGGCGTATGTATCATGAGCATTATGAGGCGTATGTATCACTTTCATGAGCATTATGAGGCGTATGTATCATGAGCATTATGAGGCGTATGTATCACTTTCATGAGCATTATGAGGCGCATGTATCACTTTCATGAGCATTATGAGGCGTATGTATCATGAGCATTATGAGGCATATGTATCATGAGCATTATGAGGCGTGTCTATCACTTTCATGAGCATTATGAGGCGTATGTATCACTTTCATGAGCATTATGAGGCGTATGTATCACTTTCATGAGCATTATGAGGCGTATGTATCATGAGCATTATGAGGCGTGTGTATCATGAGCATTATGAGGCGTGTGTATCATGAGCATTATGAGGCGTATGTATCACTTTCATGAGCATTATGAGGCGTGTGTATCACTTTCATGAGCATTATGAGGCGTATGTATCACTTTCATGAGCATTATGAGGCATATGTATCATGAGCATTGTGAGGCGTATGTATCATGAGCATTATGATGGGGCGTATGTATCACTTATCATGAGCATTATGAGTCATGCATATCACTTTCATGAGCATTATGAGGCATATGTATCATGAGCATTATGAGGCGTGTGTATCATGAGCATTATGAGGTGTGTGTAGCACTTATCACAAGCATTGAGGTGTGTGTAGCACTTATCACAAGCACTATGAGGCATGTGTATCACTTATCATGAGCATTATGCGGCGTGTGTATCATTTATCACGAGCATTATGAGGCATGTGTATCATGAGCATTGAGGTGTGTGTATAATGAGCATTAGGAGGCGTGTGTATCATGACCATTATGAGGCATGTGTATCACTTATCACGAGCATTATGAGGTGTGTGTATCATGAGCATTATGAGGCGTGTGTATCATGAGCATTATGAGGTCTGTGTATCACTTACCATGATCATTATGAGGCGTGTGTATCATGAGCATTATGAGGCGTGTGTATCACTTTCATGAGCATTATGAGGCGTGTGTATCACTTTCATGAGCATTATGAGGCGTATGTATCATGAGCATTATGAGGCGTGTGTATCACGAGCATTATGAAGCGTGCGTATCACTTTCATGAGCATTATGAGGCGTATGTATCATGAGCATTATGAGGCGTATGTATCACTTTCATGAGCATTATGAGGTGTATGTATCACTTTCATGAGCATTATGAGGCGTATGTATCATGAGCATTATGAGGCGTGTGTATCACGAGCATTATGAAGCGTGCGTATCACTTTCATGAGCATTATGAGGCGTATGTATCATGAGCATTATGAGGCGTGTGTATCATGAGCATTATGAGGCGTGTGTATCATGAGCATTATGAGGCGTATGTATCACTTTCATGAGCATTATGAGGCGTGTGTATCACTTTCATGAGCATTATGAGGCGTATGTATCATGAGCATTATGAGGCGTATGTATCACTTTCATGAGCATTATGAGGCGTATGTATCATGAGCATTATGAGGCGTATGTATCACTTTCATGAGCATTATGAGGCGCATGTATCACTTTCATGAGCATTATGAGGCGTATGTATCATGAGCATTATGAGGTGTATGTATCACTTTCATGAGCATTATGAGGCGTATGTATCATGAGCATTATGAGGCGTGTGTATCACTTTCATGAGCATTATGAGGCGTATGTATCATGAGCATTATGAGGCGTGTGTATCATGAGCATTATGAGGCGTGTGTATCATGAGCATTGTGAGGCGTGTGTATCACTTTCATGAGCATTATGAGGCGTGTGTATCATGAGCATTATGAGGCGTGTGTATCATGAGCATTATGAGGCGTATGTATCATGAGCATTGTGAGGCGTGTGTATCACTTTCAGGAGCATTATGAGGCGTGTGTATCATGAGCATTATGAGGCGTGTGTATCACTTTCAGGAGCATTATGAGGCGTGTGTATCACTTTCATGAGCATTATGAGGCGTATGTATCATGAGCATTATGAGGCGTATGTATCACTTTCATGAGCATTATGAGGCGTATGTATCATGAGCATTATGAGGCGTATGTATCACTTTCATGAGCATTATGAGGCGCATGTATCACTTTCATGAGCATTATGAGGCGTATGTATCATGAGCATTATGAGGCATATGTATCATGAGCATTATGAGGCGTGTCTATCACTTTCATGAGCATTATGAGGCGTATGTATCACTTTCATGAGCATTATGAGGCGTATGTATCACTTTCATGAGCATTATGAGGCGTATGTATCATGAGCATTATGAGGCGTGTGTATCATGAGCATTATGAGGCGTGTGTATCATGAGCATTATGAGGCGTATGTATCACTTTCATGAGCATTATGAGGCGTGTGTATCACTTTCATGAGCATTATGAGGCGTATGTATCACTTTCATGAGCATTATGAGGCATATGTATCATGAGCATTGTGAGGCGTATGTATCATGAGCATTATGATGGGGCGTATGTATCACTTATCATGAGCATTATGAGTCATGCATATCACTTTCATGAGCATTATGAGGCATATGTATCATGAGCATTATGAGGCGTGTGTATCATGAGCATTATGAGGTGTGTGTAGCACTTATCACAAGCATTGAGGTGTGTGTAGCACTTATCACAAGCACTATGAGGCATGTGTATCACTTATCATGAGCATTATGCGGCGTGTGTATCATTTATCACGAGCATTATGAGGCATGTGTATCATGAGCATTGAGGTGTGTGTATAATGAGCATTAGGAGGCGTGTGTATCATGACCATTATGAGGCATGTGTATCACTTATCACGAGCATTATGAGGTGTGTGTATCATGAGCATTATGAGGCGTGTGTATCATGAGCATTATGAGGTCTGTGTATCACTTACCATGATCATTATGAGGCGTGTGTATCATGAGCATTATGAGGTGTGTGTATCATGAGCATTATGAGGCGTGTGTATCATGAGCATTATGAGGTGTGTGTATCATGAGCATTATGAGGTGTGTGTATCACTTATCATGAACATTATGAGGCGTGTGTATCATGAGCATTATGAGGTGTGTGTATCACTTATCATGAACATGAGGCGTGTGTATCATGAGCATTATGAGGTGTGTGTATCATGAGCATTATGAGGTGTGTGTATCATGAGCATTATGAGGTGTGTATCATGAGCATTATGAGGTGTGCGTATCATGAGCATTATGAGGCGTGTGTATCATGAGCATTATGAGGTGTGTATCATGAGCATTATGAGGTGTGTGTATCATGAGCATTACGAGGCGTGTGTATCATGAACATTACGAGGCATGTGTATCTCTATCACATATTATGTGTGCTTTGAATTATTGTTAACTTATCACTGATCTATCCGACTGGATGAGAATCAGGCAATGTGCGTTTCACCGTCTTACCGTACTTATGATTCACAATTCATGTCGCCTGTGTCTGTTACATTTCTGACAAAGCTGCCCACAATTATGAACACACACCTGTTTGTTTGCATTACTGTAGGTAAGAGGTAAATGTTTCTTACTTGACAATGAAATTAACAACTGCATACCTTTTCACCTGCTGCTCCGGTCAACACAAATGTTGAGAAGACAGGAAGAGGATGTTGTGCTTTTGCTGACCAACATTCGATTGTTGCTCCCATCGGCAAGCAGAACAATGGCACAGACTCCGGCAATGGAAAATAATCAAAATCCTCCAAAGGATAGCGAGCAAGCATGACTGTAAAGACAAACAGTATTCTCACTAAACACCATACATGATTGTAAAGACAAACAGTATTCTCTCTAAACACCATACATGACTGTAAAGACAAACAGTAGTCTCACTAAACAACATACATGACTGTAAAGACAAACAGTATTCTCACTAAACACCATACATACCTCTAAAGACACACAGTATTCTCACTAAACACCATACATACCTCTAAAGACAAACAGTATTCACACTAAACACTATATATATATATATATATATATATATATATATATATATATATATATATATATATATACACCTGTGCAAAAGTTAAGCACCAGCAAAAATAATAGAACGTAGAAACATGATGGTACAACTAGGCTGCCATACTTTTTGTCCCCGCGTTAGCTGACATAATTCCAAGTACGAAATGCACATGCATGCATGACTTCACGCCGCTTGATGTCCGTGCGTGGCGGGAAACAGCACACGTGTTCAGTTATGTAAAAGTCCAGTTTGAGGTGTAGAACATTACATACAGATTTAGGCGACAAGATTAGGAATTTTGTGTTCATGACCGTGGTTTATTTGTACAGAGAGAATTAGCTCTTGATTGTGAACCGCTATGGCAAGACGAAGGTTAAGTGATCGTGTGAAATGGCAAATCATAGGCATGCATACCACTGGTATGTCATGCAGAGAGATTGGCAGACAGCTGAACATTAACCATACTGTAATCAGTCGTTTGATTGCAAAACATGGGCAAACTAACGAGGTGAAGGACAGGCCTAGATCTGGAAGACCGAAGAAGACTACTGCCCGTGATGATCGAGCCCTAGTACGCCTTGTTAGGAGATCTCCATTCACCAACAGCAGAGTGCTCAGCCAGCAATGGGAAACGCGCAATAGTGTCAATGTCTACCGTCAAAAGGAGACTGTATGCTGCTGGCATGAAAGCTAGGAGACCTGTCAGACGTCCTCTCCTCACTGCACACCACAAAGAGGAGCGTCTGAGGTGGTGCAACGAAAGAAGACACTGTAACATGAGATCCTGGAGACGGGTACACTGGTCCGATGAGTCGGTTCCTGCTTCATGCCACAGATGGTCGAACTTGTGTATGGAGGTCCAGACGCACGGCGTACGACCAACGTAACATCATGGAAGAAGTTCCATTTGGTGGAGGTTCCGTTATGATATGGGGGTGCATCTCATTTGATTGTAAGCTGGATCTGTTGACTGTACCTGGAACACTAAATGGACAAAGATATCAAGATTCCATACTGGATAGAGTTATGGTCCCTCATTTTGTAAATCATGCACCTGGAACCCACCCTATATTCATGGATGACAACGCCCGACCACATCGTGCTAGAGCTGTGCATGAATACCTCCGCCAGAATGCCATCGAAACCCTACCATGGCCAGCAAGGAGCCTTGACATGAACCCTATTGAGCATATCTGGGACATTCTGGGAAACATTGTGAGAAGGAGGGATCCTCCTGTGCAGAACCTACAGGAATTAACAGACGCACTCCATCTTGAATGGCAACGAATACCACAATGGCGTATCAGGCGGTTGGTGACCAACATGAGACGTCGTGTCCAGGCCGTCATCCAGGCACAAGGTGGATATACCCGGTATTAATAATGACAGTCTCAAACTCGTGCACAGATGTTAAACTTCGTTTTCAGACACCATTAATGACAATCTAGCCACGTGTGTCAACTGTAGGGCAATAGTTGTCAGTTGTGTCAACGTAACCATATTCAGGCCTCGTTTTCAAGTTCAAACAAAAACATACAGTGTTTCCCCACCATCATAATCAGCATTCCTCTAGTTGCATTATTACCTCTTGCACTAAGATGGATGGGTACATAAATGTTTATGCTATTGCTTTCTTCATAGCACATGAATATACCCTCGCATGTGCGTAAAAATAGGGTGGTGCTTAACTTTTGCACAGGTGTATATATATATAACTGTAAAGACCAACAGTATTCTCACTAAACACCATACATACCTCTAAAGACAAACAGTATTCAAACTAAACACTATATATGTATGACTGTAAAGACAAACAGTATTCTCACTAAACACCATACATGACTGTAAAGACCAACAGTACTCTCACTAAACACCATACATGACTGTAAAGACAAACAGGGTTCTCACTAAACACAATACATACCTCTAAAGACAAACAGAGTTTTCACCAAACACCATACATACCTCTAAAGAGTGTTTTCACTAAACACAATACCTGACTCTAAAGACAAACAGTGTTTTCACTAAACACCATACATACCTCTAAAGACAGTGTTTTCACTCAACACCATATATGACTCTAAACACCGTGTTTTCACTAAACACAATATATAACTCTAAAGACAAAGAGTGTTTTCACTACACAATATATAAATATATTATATGACACATCAGCTGCTAATGGTATGCTACAGTACAGGAAAGCTGGCTATGATAGGAAAAAACATCCGGAGAGGATAGGCAATAATAGGGAGGAGAGGACAGGGTAGGCTAGGATAGGATAGGGAGGACAGGGCATGATAGGAGCTATGCTGTCTTTCACTCTGCCCGACAGACACTAGTACATAACCATCTGATGCAGCATCGTATCTATGGATGGGAGGATCAATAGTCGCAGGCGCGCTCATAGCCGTCTAGGAGATACCTTTACAGCAGCGGGCTTTTTGCCAACTCTTGGTATAGCAGGTTGACACAAAGCCTAACTTTGGTCAGTAACTTGGCTTCTACATTAACAAGGTATACCATTATCGGTTTGTAAACCGATAGAGACATAGCTCTGCTACCGTATTAGGAACTGTAGAGAACTGCTACATACACAGTGATAGGGTACAGAGGTACCCGTGAAATGACTAATACTCAATATCTTGCGATCTGGAATCGAGATTGATTTAGTTATTCGGGCAGGTCAACGAACCATTATATTATGTTATTGTAATATGTATTGCTGCAGCACTACACATTATTGACAGCTTACTTATAAGATGCTGCCAGTAATCATTCATTTCTGAGGTGTCGGATAGGTATATGTGAGCGAAATCTGTTTTGGCTTCATTCATGAAGAGGTTTGCTGTCATGAGCTGTCCTACAGCTTTTAGAAGTAGTGTGTTAAGAGGACGTTTTTCTCGACAATAAAGTCATCATCATCTGTATACGTGGGTAAAGGTTTGTGTCAGTGAAATGATCTTTGAACCATTCCTTGATTGCTTCAGCCTTTCTCTGGTCAGAGTAAATGGAGTGACCATTAGAGTTATGTACAGCATGTTGCTGTTGTGGAGTGCTTATTTTTAATGCTTTGCTTGCTCAGGACCTATTTTGACAATCCTTGGTTGATGTGATTTCGTTTATCAGGTCATCCACTCTGTTGACGGAGAGTTCTTCCAATCACTTGACACTGATTTTGTGCAGGATCTTATAGCAATTCTGTCTTAGTTCAGTTTGGTGTTCATTTCGACTGCTTTGATATAATTCACTCACACATAGCTATATAACACCACAGGAATGAACGATGATGCCACTTCCTGTCCTTAGGAAGTTGTGGATTCGTGGCTCAAGAATCCCTTAGGAATGTCAAGATGGAACACTATGATGCTACATGTGTCTCCATAATACTATACAATTGCAACAGCTAGGCAGCTCCAAAAGCACTCTTGAACAAACTTGATACATGTCACCGCAAAACTCTTCACCGCAAATATCTCCGAGCCATTACACATCATAGCTGGTCACAGAGTCTAATATCGAATGCAGCATGCAACAAACTGTGTAACACACAGCCACTATCTCTGAGAGTCGTGTAACAGTGATGGTCTACTATATTCGAAAACATCTTCTTCGAATGTCAGACAATACACCTGCTCAGAATCAGAATTTGCAGTGGCCAGTGGTAGGTGCCAACATGTATCAGTCAAGCAAAGAAAGTCACAACATCAACCTGCTAAGTGTTTTAGAATCAGACTTAGACTAAAGACAGGAAAGACCCTAAAGGCGCTCAGGACACTCACAGTGGACAAGACACAGTCGGATGGTTGAAACAAAACTGGTTGCAGCTGAAAAAAGTTTTCGCTTCTTCAGCTGCAGAACACAGTCATTCATCATGATCATACCTATAAAAGACAGGTACATACTTTGAATGAGGAAATGAACACTTCTGGGCATGTTAACATGAGCTGACGGACTGAATGACACAATCAGGGACACACCCAGTCATCAACTCAGTAGGTTATAAGAGGCGTTGATATATAATTATACCGGTTGATACCTGCTTGCCAGTTAACATCGCGAACGGTAGCATACCAGTTTGGTGCCCTGTCTCAGTCAACATGCTTCCTAGTAATACCGAGAATAGGTCCCCCCCAGTAGCAAAACTAACTGTTGAGCATACATCCCAATGATCAGAAGGTATTCATTACCATTAGCAATAAATATACCTTTTATGAATTAGCTGCTTCACTATGGCAGTCCGTGGCAAAACAACTTCCCCAATCTGATTTTCATTAATTCAGTATACTTCTGTTGTCGAGACATTGCTACTAACACAGATAGAACTGTCAATGTCTGAGCTGGTTGCTCGGCACAGTCTTGGCACATCCACAGACCAAGTTTGGTTACTGTACACAAAGGAACAGCCCAGACAAGAATAAACTATGATGTTCAGAGAACTGTGAAAAGTAGGTAATACTGACTTATGTGTGACCTACTTTAGATACAAGGTACACCTTTAGGCTATGACACATCCATACACCAAGTTTGATTACTGTATACCAAAAACTCTTGAAATCACAGCCCTGAAAATAATAAACTATGATGTTCAGTGACCAGTGAAATGTAGGTCACACTGACCTACCCCTGATACATGACACACCTTTAGTATTCGTAACAACCAAACTGTTGATTGCACTCTGTATCCGGAAGCAGACTTTAGTTAACCGTATCTATTTTAACTGTTAATTGGAGATGCACATTACTGAAGTGAAAATAATTGATCAAATTTGGTGGCATTTATCGTCATCAATAGCCACCTGACATCATCGGATGACGATATACCATGATACCACAGTATTTTTCTATGGTACCGATACCATCATATAAATGTCAATACCGACCAGCTCTAATGTAGATTACCTGGCTTATAAGCTAGTACATCCGCCTTAATCATGGCTTTCTTGTAGCATACATAGACATCAGAGCCGACCTACAGGAATAAAAAAATACATTGATAATTATACAAGATGGACATTTCCTATTCATTCTGCACCCTTAAATTAGTTTACAAGAGCACACACTTCCCCGCTGTATAATGGCAAAGAGCAAGACACACAAGGGCCTTAGATGTTGAGCTGTGTCAAATGCAGCCTCTGAAGCCAATACATAGCTTAATTCCCTTGAACATGTTGAAGGACTACATATCATAAATTCTGTGGCATTTAAAATTTATCAAATACATTTTCGCAACATTTTCATAAAATCCATGATGGGCAAAAGAAAAATTAAACAATAAATCATTCTGAATAGATGTTCTGAAGCCTACCACCATAAGATCCTACCAGTCAAATTTGGTTAAAATCTGCAAAGCGCTTCATGAGATGCGTTTCAAAGGATTTTCGGAAATTTTTTTGATAATCCAAGATGACCAGCCAAAAGATGCACCAATCGAAATCTGCATTTGAATTGTTGAGTCCTAATATTATAGGATCATTTCACCCAAGGTTCATTGAAATCAGGCCATTAATTAAGGAGTAACATTTTAAAGGGTTCTGGAAACTCCAAGATGGATGCCGGAAAAATGGACCAATCAAACGTCTAAATAGGGGTTTCAAAGGCCTACCACCCTAGGATCCAAGACCCTTCCCCCAAACAACCCCCCCCCCCCTAAGTCATGAAAGAGGTTATGAGTAGTTTATTAAAGAAAATGTTTTTGAAAGATTATGAACGACAACCACCGTGTGTGTGTGCGTGCATGCGTGCCTAATACTCACCATGCCTTTGTTGAGATTTTTTGCTATCTGGCAGTATGCATGTGGTGGTGATTCACCCTAGATGTGAAAAAACAACAGTAAAATAACTGAAGACACATGTCAGTAAAATATTCCTAAGAAACAGTAAATATCCCTGTGAGGTCAATATGAAGAAATGGTAAAATATCCATGTGAGGTCAATACGAAGAAATGGTAAAATATCCCTGTGAGGTCAATATGAAGAAATGGTAAAATATCCCTGTGAGGTCAATATGAACAAACAGTAAAATATCCCTGTGAGGTCAATATGAAGAAATGGTAAAATATCCCTGTGAGGTCAATACGAAGAAATGGTAAAATATCCCTGTGAGGTGAATATGAAGAAATGGTAAAATATCCCTGTGAGGTCAATACGAAGAAATGGTAAAATATCCATGTGAGGTCAATATGAAGAAATGGTAAAATATCCCTGTGAGGTCAATACGAAGAAATGGTAAAATATCCCTGAGGTCAATATGAACAAACAGTAAAATATCCCTGTGAGGTCAATATGAAGAAATGGTAAAATATCCCTGTGAGGTCAATACGAAGAAATGGTAAAATATCCCTGTGAGGTGAATATGAAGAAATGGTAAAATATCCCTGTGAGGTCAATACGAAGAAATGGTAAAATATCCATGTGAGGTCAATATGAACAAACAGTAAAATATCCCTGTGAGGTCAATATGAAGAAATGGTAAAATATCCCTGTGAGGTCAATATGAAGAAATGGTAAAATATCCCTGTGAGGTCAATATGAAGAAATGGTAAAATATCCCTGTGAGGTGAATATGAAGAAATGGTAAAATATCCATGTGAGGTCAATATGAAGAAATGGTAAAATATCCCTGAGGTCAATATGAAGAAATGGTAAAATATCCCTGAGGTCAATATGAAGAAATGGTAAAATATCCGGATCCAGGGTATTTTATCTGGATTACTGCCAAAGGTTTGAAATCCTCTGGCACAGTACGTTTCTTTTTGTTTTCAAATTTAATCCCAATCGGATAACTACATGTAGTTTTTTAGATATGGCTCCAGTCTTACACATGCATGCGTACAGACAGACAAACACACACATGCATGCATGCATACAAACAGACAAACACACAGACAGACACACACGCACGCACACACACACACGCATACAGACAGTCAGATAGATACACACACGCAGGCACACACACACACACACAGACAGAGTCAGATAGATACACACACACGCACGCACACACAATAAGTCAATATATGTAAGTTCTAATGTGCATAAGAATCTACCATATTATACTTGCTCACCATTATGCAAGAGTAATTTCTGAAGTATGAGTCCAAACTACACGCTCACGAGTCACAGTCGACTCTTGTCACGTGGCACAGTCGACTCTTTTCATGTGGCTCATGAGTCACAGTCAACTCTTGTCATGTGGCTCACGAGTCACAGTCGACTCTGTCATGTGGGTCTATCAAGGACTTATTCTAAATGTTGAATCTCAATGGCTTCCTGACATCACATGATTTCTATATTTTCATGACGACAAGAAAGTTAAGATTTGATGACTATTTTGCACTATGGAATAAATTTTAAAAATACAGTTTTTATCACAGCATAAAGTATACTGTTTGTATTCAAGTATTAGACGTCTTTTTTTTTATTGATTTTCAACAGCTTAAAAAGCGTGTCATGTGTAGAATGACATCATAATGAATGACGTCGATAAGTATGTCATGAACGCATATTTGAAGACGGTCTATGCGTTGTTGTACAAATTGTTTGCTTTTACTATTTAATAAATATTCTGTTGAATATTTTGAAACTAATTTGACTGGGCGCTGTTGCTGCCATAGGCAGCAACATCACCCAGTCAAATTGCTTTCAAAATATTCAACAGCTTCCCTGTACAGTTTTAAGGAAATTGATTAGTAGGGCATTTGGGGATCGATCAATCCCAACCCGGCGAGGTGTGGGTGGAGCGTAGCTAGTGATGGGCGGGGCATAGCTAACAATGGAAAGGTCCATTCTAAGACAGTATACTGAACCAAAGATACGATATGAACTGCTAAGTTGAGCTAAATGTAAAATGTTAATGTTAAAAAAGCAAATATTTTATCAATGTCGCAGTGACCTTGATGTTTTGACCCCAATGTCAGCATGTGATGCCCTCTCGTTATACGGAAGCATGTACATGTATCCATCCATGTTTGGGTTCAGTATGATAAACCAAAGTTGAGATATGAATTGCTAAGTTGAGCCAAATGGAAAATGTTAATGTTGAAAAAACTAGGTTTTTACCAAGGTCACAGTGACATTGCCTGTTGACCGTCTGACTCCAAGGCCATTATTTGATGCTGTGTTAGCATACGGAAGCATGTGTTCAAGTTTAGATTGAGTATGTTTAACCAAAGTTGAGCTAAACGGAAAATTATCATGTTGAAAACAAGAGGCCCAAGGGTCTGTGACACACACATGGACCATTATTAGCATTTGAAGAATTAATTAGACATGATGGATAACTTTCAGAAAATCCAAGATGCTCACTAAAAGGAATTGACTAATTAAAATTCTCATTTGATATGGTAAAGCCGACTGTACTAGGATCGTTTGACTCAAGGTTCATTGAAATCGGACCATTGATAGCATTTTAAATTGTTCCACAAAATTTTTAAAAAATCCAAGATGGTCACCAAAGAAATTGACCAATCAAAATTCGGACTAAAGGTTTTAAAGCATACGACTGTAAGATCCTTCCAGCCAGATTCGGTTAAAATGCACGCAGTTAAGATGCGAATTTTACAATTTACTGTAAACTTGTCATAAAATCTAAGATCTTCACTCAAAAAATTGATGTTCAAGCATAATTCTGAATATATCTGGTCCTTCTAGCCAAATATGCTTGAAATCGGTCACACTGTTAAGAAGACGCGACTTGACAATTTCCAGTAAATTTGTAATAAAATCTCACGTTCAAAAAATTTCACGAATCAAAATTATGAAAGGAATTCTAGAGCCTATCAATCACCATAGGATCCTTTCAGCCTAATTTGTTTGAAATCGGTCCAGGAGAAGACGCAATTTGACAATTTCCGGTAAATTTGTAATAAAATCTACCATTTTCACCCAAAAATTGTACAAATCAAAACTTTGAATAGAAGTTCTAAAGCATATCACCATCGAATCCTTTCAACCAAATTTGGTTGGACTCTGTCAAAATGGTAAGAAGATGCAATTTGACAATTTCCGGTAAAATTTCATAAAATCTAAGATGAATCAAAATTCTAAATAAACATTCTAGAGGGTATTAACACAGGAACCTTCCAGCCAAATTTTGTTGAAATCACTAAAGCTGTTAAAGAGAAGCGATTTAACAATTTCCAGTACATTTTGCATAAAATCTAATATTTTCACTAAAGAATTTGAAAAAAAAAATCAAAATTCTGAATGGACGATCTAGTGTCGCCATCAAATTCTTTCAGCTAAATTTGGTTGAAATTGGGCAAAATGGTAACGTGAAGAAGCAATTTGACAATTTCCAGTACATTTTTCATAAAATCTAAGATTTTCACCCAAAAAATTGATGAATTAAAATTCTGAATGGAAGTTCTGGAGCGTACGACCATAGGGTCCTTCCTGAAATCAGCCAAGTGGTTAATGAGGAGTAGTGTCTTAAAGTAAAAGTTGACGGATGAACGATGGACGGCCGCCAGAGCTTAAGCTCACTTGGCCCGTCGGGCCAGGTGAGTTAAAAACAATGTCTTACCAAGGTCAGTGATCTTGACCTTTTGACCTCAACATCATTGTGGGATGTTTTGTCCTTACAAGGAAGTAGGTGCCCAAGTTTGGGTCCAGTATGATTAAGCAAACCTGAGCTGACACCGTCGGCGACGTGCAGGGTATCGCAATAGCTTGTTTTACATTGTAAAGTCGAGCTAATTAGGAAATAAAGCGTGGAGATAACCATTCCATTTTGTTATCGCTGCGATCATGTGATTTCATTCATGATCACAAACATAATAATCACCCTAGAGTGCCTCATGGATATTCGCCTCCTATCACAGATGTTGGAAGTATTTTGTGTCTGTAGGCACCAGCGAGCGTTTCATCGATGCGATCGACGCATCCTTGTGTGGAACGAATCTTATAAGTTATCAAACGGGTACTTACTGGTCAGCGTCACGTAATGTTAATATATAGTAATTTCTGAGTTCTGAGTCCAGTATATTTATATCTACCGAGTACTCGCTACAACCCTTCTTAATTTGATTTAATCATACCGCATTCCTAATACCACGTAATTTCCAAATTTTCAAGATGTCATTTTATATCAAAATTAGCTTTGATTTTGATGTAATAAACAATTTTTACTTAAGGATACACGATATTTAGGCGATTCCATTTAATATTTTCACTTCTGCGATGTTTTGCGGCATAGATTAATCATAATGGTAAGGCGGTAAGAATCAGCATGAGGAAATGGAGTTCAATTTTCGTGTTACTCTCTATGAGTTTTAACCATTTTCGAGAATGGATTTTTTCTTAAAATATACATAGCATTTAAAGCTGAAGGGTCATTATGAAATTAAGAACGTTTTGTAGTAAACAAAAAGTAACTGAATTAATTATTCTTGTTAGCAATTTGTATCAAGTAATTGTCCGCCATTTTGTTTTGCGGCAGCCTTTTTCTTTTCCCCACACCTTCAGCCTAATAAAAGGAATCGCTAAATCTAAATTCGTCTCCATTCACTTTTTGATGCCTCGTGTGTAAGACATCTAGCGAGCAAAACCTCCCCCCCCCACCCCAAGATTTCTTCACATAAAATACAGAGAAATCACGAACCGAAGACAGAAGAATGAAATGAATATGTTTATAATTATGTTCTATCCCATCCAGGATAAATATCCATTCCAAATTGGATATAAATGTGTATTTATTCTCTCTCAGACCAGCTATCCCGCCTTGCACAAACACCAAGACATTTTGGAAATATCAATAACGCTGACGTCATTGATCTATGTGTAAATCAACTCAATTCAATCCAATTAGTTTATTTGCATATCAAAGCGAATGAGCCCTAAGCAATATAGTCGCGGAAATACTGCCTGTAAATGTGTGTATATCTAGTAGGACAGCGATAGGATGCATGATTTCAGGTTTTTACACCACGCCACTGATAATAATTCACAGTAATGTAGGGAAGATCAGGGTAATATGTACACATACATTATATTTGGCAAGGGGTGATTTTGATAAAATGCAAAATGAGGTGGTTGGGTGTGGGGGTGAGCTATCTGTACCAGTACCACTAAGACTACTAATATTGCTCCACTAACACTATCAACATCACCACAACCACCACCACCAACTGCAACAACACAAACAAGACGCAACCCCCCATACCATCTGCCCCACCCGACAGTGCCGCTACCACCACCACCACCACTACTACTACTGCTGCTGCAACTAGTACTACCTTGATACCACGATGCCGATCATGACCGCAAGCACGACGATGATGACGACGATGACGACAGAGACATATCCAGGCATTCGAAGGACTAGGGTATCGAAATCCCTCTTTGTGCACAGAGCACCCTTTTTCTGTCCATCGTCATCATCATCGTGTCCTTTTTCTGTCCATCATCATCGTCACTGTTGTTGTCGCTACCGTCGTCCCCACTACCACCACCACTACCATATATCATCATCAACAGCAGCCCCACCACCACCACCATCACCTGTTATTTGTTAGTGTTTTTTATCTTTTAACAGTCTTCCTCATCACCCTAGTGTTCTGATCGTGGTTATATTGCATTGATGTTGGATGTGGTTGATAGTTATCCCCCACATGTTGGAACAAGCTCGAAATAATCTCAGTAGCTGCGGGTACCAGATTTGTTTGTTTTCCAGATTTTACCGATTTTCTCGCATCACGCTCAAGGTACTGTCATCCTAGTGTTTCATCACACCCTTTTCTGTGCTAAAGTTTGAGTCAAATTGGACCATTAGTTTCCGAGATATCCACAGATCCAGTATTTATCTGATCCGGATTCTTTTATCTGGAATATGGCCAGTCTGCTAATCCTCTTGCATGGCAATTTCCTTCATTGTGTTAAAATTTTTAGCCAAATCGAGTAGGTTTTCCGGAATTTGCTTTTGTGATCGACTAACTGACTAAGGACATGGTGGTTTATTGAGCTGCGATCTGCAGCTAAGCACCTATAAGGTATACTATCTGTCTGCCTGCCTACCTACCTGTCTGTCTTGCCGATTGTCTGTCAGAACCATTTGGTGGAATTCAAACAAATTTGTTACGCGAGTTACCCATATGATGGCAGATTACATGAGCCCATTTATATTTGGTTCCGTACGGCGGGAAACAAATGGTACCGCTGAAAGTGTGGAGATTCACATATTTGTGTTGTTCACAGTCAAATGGACAGCTACGAGGGTGGGGTTGGGGGGGGGGGAATGGCAGCACCACTTATGGCTCTCTCAGTGAGACGGCGAAAGCAAGAACTTGAGGAAAATAACTTGTATGACAAATTTGCCCTCTCATTGTTGGGAATGTGTATCCTAGGGCCTGGGCCGTGATCAACAGTTTACTCATTCCAAAATCTCTCAGGGAAACTCAACCGAATTTGTTATATGAGTTATCCATATCATTATCTCAGAGACGAGGGGTGGGGGAGCAATGGAGCACATCAAAATCTGATCTGTCAACAACGTGGGGATTTCTGATGATGCAATTTAGTTTTTCTTGTTGCAGTGCTTGGTTGTGGTGATAGTGGAGGTGGTTGCTATGGTAATCGTGGTGTTTGTGCTGATAGTGATTCTTGCAGTAGTGGTGGCGTTTGCTATTGTGAGTGTTCTTTTGGCTGTGTTGCTGGTTGAAATTGTTATTGCGATGATGGTAGTTATCTGTCTTTTACAACGGCTACAGCGTCATAACTGGTCGTAGCTCTTACTGATGGTGGATCTGTTGTTAGTAGCGGCATCCGTGGCCGCGCTGTGGGAGCAATGGCGGCGGCGGTGGCTGGGGCAGTGGTGTGTGCGTGCGTGTGTAAGCATGCGTTCATGTGTGTGTGCACGCGCGCGCACGTGTGTATGGCGAGGGATGGGGTATAGTATAGTTGTGTATTAGTCCCCTCTCACCCAACCACAATTTTTTATTTCTAAAATCAAGCATAGTATATGAAAATGCTTACACATTGCCCTATGTTCCCCTATTATATTAGGAATTATAAAATCTCGGTGCAGATTACAAAGGCGCTCAGTAGGCTAAAGCTTACTATTTGCCTAGCACGAGTATCTTTGATATGCAAATAAACTAATTGAATTGATCTACACACAGATCGATGACGTCAGCATTGTTGGCATTTTCAAAATGTCCCGGAGTTCGTGCAAGGTGGAAACGCTGGTCTACGAGAGAATAACTACACATTTATGTCTAATTTTGTATGGATATTTATCCTGGATGGGATAGAATGTAATTATAAAAATATTTATTTCATTTTTGTGTCCTCAGTTCGTGATTTCTCTTTATATTATGTGATGAAGCTTTGATATTGGAGTGCTCGCTGGATGTCTTACACACGAGGCATCAAAAATTGAATGGGGCGAATTTAGAATTAGCGATTCCTTTTATTAGGCTGAGGTGTGGGGAAAAGAAAATGGCTGCCTCAAAACAACATGATACAAATTGCTAACATGAATAGTTAATTCACTTAGTTTTTTTTTACTAAAACAATTTCTTAATTTCATAATGACCCTTCAGCTTTAAGCCCACCTACTTTCTCAGAGATGTTGTTTTGAGAACACCCGTTGTCCTAATAGAATCCTAACTAGCCTATTAATAAGCATTATGGTACTTGTTACCAGCATTCCCGATATACTCTATGCATTTTATATACAAGCACACAGATTTTTGGGGAGGTTTTGGTAAAAAATTTAGCATGTGTTCAATACACGCTAGCGTCTTTTCCTTGAATACAAACAGTACACAAACATTTACGTGGCCACAGGTAATAATTTCTCTACCAATATGATGGGCATTAAAGATAGAAACAAGTTTTAGTGGATTTCAACTTTTTCTTGGAAAATGGTGTCTCACAGGGTGTGGGGGTTACCAATCTGCGTGATTAATACCAACGGGATCCATTGTGTGTAGTTGGTGGATCCAGTAAGTCACGATCCTTGCGTGGGGTGGTGGCCTCAGTGCTTTCGGGGTCGTGACGCAGAACTTCTATGACTCTATATCTGATACTATTTGCATCGTGTCCTGGCAGGTTAAAATGTAGTGCTAAAACCATTTAGCAGTATTCACACTGTAATGGCTAATCACACCTGTTCAGTTTGTGGCTCACAGTTCAAACAAAGTTCTAGTCTATCACGTCACAAGTCTACCAAACATGGCAACCTCACACGCATCCACTGTCAACAGTGCAATTCAAGCTACACACGGAAAGAAGATCTGGATAGACACATCAACCACAAGCACAAGAGTGGTATACAGACTGACAACTTCAGCCATACGCAGACGCAGAAGGTGAGGAGTAACATACACCCCAGGGGAGTAACTTCTCCCTGTTTGATTACCAACACTAGCACGCCCACAACACAAGAGGAACCTTTAGATTTTTCCGCCCACAACGTTGGTTCAACCATCAACAACACCGCCGCCGCAGAAGCAAGGTTTGACACGCTAGACCCACCATTTCTCCCAGTAGTCCTCGACCTCGCCACTTTTGACAGGGAGCTCCACGAATTCTTGTATTCAGACACGCTCCACAACATCAACTTGGTCCCTGCTGTTCCCATATACAGCCAAGAGGACGAACACATCTTCGACCCCCAAAACGAGATTAACTTCGATCTACTGGACCAACCCTTCCCATCATCATCAGACAGCGGCCTAAGTGATTACGAAGAGGAAGATCAGCCCTCCCACCACCTGATTCCCATTAATCCGGCCTACGTCGCCCAGATAGACAGACCACTCTTCCCGGATGCTTCAGAGGTCGAAGAGGACCACATATTCCTCTCGCTTCCATGCGGATCCATATTCTGCATCCACAGATCCGCACAGACAGAATAGAGGTAAGACTAATTATTATCTGTAAACCACAGATATAACTGAATCAAAACATAAAAAATAATTTTTTTTTTAAATATATTTTTAATAATTTTTCAAAAAAATTTAAAAAAAAATTCCAGCCAACTAATACAGGTTTCCTAAACAAAGGTTCAGATGTCCTCTGATGAGTAACCTAAACTAGGTACGAAACGTGATGAGTCTGGATCACTGGGATGTGATGCACACCACATCACCGATGCCACTTTTTGGATATGCAAACCGTGTAATCCACGATCTCTCAACAACCCTCCCATTACCCACGCATTCTAAACGCTTCCGTGGGAACATGTGGGCACATGCGCACCTGCTACGGGATTAAACCCACCGCCCGCATGTCCCCACCTTAAGCCCCCGCCTTCCCCATTAACAATGGAGGGAGTGAACTTGGAACCACACATTAACTCCAAATTCATATCTTTTTAAGAACCTCTTAAAATGACATAATTAACAGCTAGTTATGGGCGGGTACAAACACTGTGTACTTGCGGGTATGGGCGGCTAACTAACCACACCGAACGAGGTGTGGTTACAGGCGGCTAAATGCGGGTAATGCTGTAATGGCGGGTACCACCGCATTCCCGCATTAGCCGCACACAGATCGGATGTAGCATAGTTACCCGCACTGGGAACATATATAAAGGGTCGGAATTTGACCACTGCCATCCACTCTTCTTAAACCAAGAAAGCGTCAGGCATTCAGTTAAGTTCTCGAGTTTAGTTATCATCTTTTTCTTGGAAAATACCTAAATAGAAGTCGCTAAACACACAACTGCGTTATCAGAGATTTAATAACAATATAATAAATGGAAACTACTCTTGCTGCATTTGTCGAGATGAAAATGAGAAACAGTGAGAAAATAGTCGGGTTGGCAATTTGCAGCAAAATACTGCGGTTTCGCAGTCCTGAGACAAAAATTGTGCCTTTGATTATGATGAGAAAATGCACACAGAACTAGGTGTTTAAACTTCTTTTTCAGGTTGGGTTTCTATTTTTGAAAAAAAATTTAACGTCAATGAATAGTGCAACAGACTTGAATATGAGACTAAAAGAAAGGGGGAGCGTGGCACTCTGCCTCTTGGTTGTGACGATAATAGCTAGAATGGACCTCTCCAGTTTTAGCAAACACTTCATTAAGTTATTTTCAAAATTTTCAACAGCTGTCCTATCTTAAGAGATCACCTGGCTACGGTTCCTTCTGTTAAATATTTTGAAAATAATTTGCCTGTCAGAGTCAGCCTCAGGTAGGCTAACGTATCAAAATCTGAGAAAAGAATATAACGGTCACAATTTAAAATGTCATCAACTACCTGTAAAAAACTTATGATTTTGCCAGAAATATATAGACACTTAGAAACTGAATAGGAGGGTTTACTCTCACTAAAACAGATGATGCTCCACATGTACCTGAGCATACAAAATATGATGTTTCTTCTCAGTTAGTGCTTAATTCCATGTTATATCATTCACAGTAATCTTTCAGATGTGCCAGTAAGAGAGCTATCTGGTATATAGACCACTTTCTTCAATTTGCAAATCCTATACATTTGACCCTCTACGTAATACGAGATCATACATTAACTCTAACCTTAAAAGTTGTTCAAGAAATTTCCAATTTTCTCATAGAAAATGTCCATTTGCAGACCAAATGAAATTTTTTGAAAATTTATCACCGCAACGACTGGCTCTGTTACCGAGCTAGTCACGCCAGGCATTCAGAATTTGAGTGTTAACGTTTAAGTGAGAAGCTCTATTTTCCTTTGGATGGTCTGTTAATACGAGTTTGCCTCTATATGGGTATATGTAACTTTTGAAACGTTAGAAATCAATTTAACTGAAAGATGCTGCTGCCTGGTACATGTTATAATACAGTGTACAACTGTTTAACCCATTCCCTATCAGAAATCATGAGAGTTATAGCTGATATAGCTTTTATAGTAATGTAAAGCATTTGAAAGTATTTGAAATACTTTTAGAAAAGTATTGGCACTTGCATTTGCACCAATGTGAAGTATTTGCATTTGCATTTAAATACTTTTAAAAGATACTTTGACCCCAGGTCTGACCCGATCCCAGTCAAACTTGAAATAGTTAACTAGCTAGTCAACTATAGTCGACCAAGCACCTGAGCTCAGTTCCAAATGGTTAGCACGAAATTGCTGTAAAATCCAAAATGGCTGATAGGTTTCGTTTGCCATGGTTAAATACATGTTGATATTTCCATAACCATTGTAAGTGAAATTATTTTGTCCTACGGTATATCAATCTTCTCTGTGCCCCTTTCCTTACCACTATATTATATGGATGCTTTTTGACATCTTAGCGGCCAAAGGTAACCCCTTTTCGTATGCCATCAAAACAGATGACAGAAAGGGTTAATGGAGACTGGTGCCCGCTAGAAATTTTCTGCAATAGTTATTCAATGGGGAATCGGATACCAACGAACTATAGTTAACTAACCAGCATCTGACTGGGCATAGCAACTGTGCATGTTCAGTAATCCAGCAAACTGAGTATGGTTAGCCAGTTAAACTTGAACCATGCCATAATTGATTACGACGTCATCCTACACATTACGTAGCTGATTATAACGTTATAAGATGGATTGATGAACTGGAAACTTGGATTTGTCTATTATCACAATGAATCTAGAAAGTAGATTTAGCTTCTGTTGACTCCAGCAAAGGGAGTTACATTTACTCGCAATGTAGTACCTTATTTGAGAGTATTATACAGATATCAACAACAGCCAAGGTGTCGCTCGCTGCTGCCTCACTTGCTCGTCGGTACGTGAGATAAGTACGAGTACTATTACTGTTATTCACATTAGCAGGATGTCCGAATGGTGTGGTGTGTACGACTGCGCAGCCGTTCATCAGACGCTCTTTGCCTTCATACAGGATACTGAAAAAAACAGCAAACAAAGACAGCATTTCAAATCAAACCAGTAGAGACTACTAAATTCTATTAGCCAAAGGGATTAATAACTAGCCTTTGCTTAGCAGATGTGTTTATTACTGTTAGCGATTATACTCCTGAATGTTGATGTTATTGGATTATTGAACGCTGTTACAATATGATAGCTCATGTAGCCTAAGCAGACTAGATCTCTTGGTCTGTTAACATGTCACAAGATTACTGCAAACACTGTTTTTTGGCCACCTTGACCAGTAAAAGGTTAACCATTTAACACTCATATCAGCCAAAAACGGCTTCTGCAGGCGTCTTGAGAAATGTCAATTTGCAGATCCAAGAGAATAGTATTTTTGAAAATTTACCACTGGAACGACTGGCTCCATAACCCACATTTTTTTCCATTAGAGGTCAAATGTCCACATATTTTTATCGATATTCAACTGTAAAATAACTCTTTCAAACTTATATCAGCTTTGAAAATTTTTTAGCATTGTAAGAAACTTTTGTTGAATATTTTGAAACTAATTTGAATGGAAGCTGTTGCTGCCAGTATGGATGATTTGAAATTGAGATACTAAGATGTAAATGATGAAAGTGTTAATCAGATTAGTCTGACTTGTAAGAAAGCATCAAATGTGGATATATATTTCTCTAACAGTCCTCTATTTCTGCTAAGTTGTGGGTTCATTCAGAGCCTCTCCCTCTCATATTATTCTAATGTCCCAATCTTTTGGCTGGGTAGGGTCCTTGGGCCTCACTATTCAAGATCCTAGAATGAACACTGCTTTAGGTGTCAATCCTCTCAATCACACAGCACAATACATGCCTTAAGTGAGTGAACCTGTTCTCTCAATCACACAGCACAATATATGCTTTAAGCGAGTCAACCCCCTCTCTCTCAATCACACAGCACAATACATGCCTTAAGTGAGTGAACCTGTTCTCTCAATCACACAGCACAATATATGCTTTAAGCGAGTCAACCCCCTCTCTCTCAATCACACAGCACAATACATGCCTTAAGTGAGTGAACCTGTTCTCTCAATCACACAGCACAATATATGCTTTAAGCGAGTCAACCCCCTCTCTCTCAATCACACAGCACAATACATGCTTTAAGTGAGTCAATCCTCTCTCTCAATCACACAGCACAATACATGCTTTAGGTGAGTCAATCCTCTCTCTCAATCACACAGCACAATATATGCTTTAAGTGAGTCAATCCTCTCTCTCAATCACACAACACAATATATGCTTTAAGTGAGTCAATCCTCTCTCTCTCTCAATCACACAGCACAATATATGCTTTAAGTGAGTCAATCCTCTCTCTCTCTCTCTCAATCACACAGCACAATATATGCTTTAAGTGAGTCAATACTCTCTCTCTCTCTCAATCACACAGCACAATATATGCTTTAAGTGAGTCAATCCTCTCTCTCAATCACACAGCACAATATATGCTTTAAGTGAGTCAATCCTCTCTCTCTCAATCAGACAGCACAATACATGCTTTAAGTGAGTCAACCCTCTCTCTCAATCACACAGCACAATACATGCTTTAAGTGAGTCAACCCTCTCTCTCAATCACACAGCACAACACATGCTTTAAGTGAGTCAATCCTCTCTCTCAATCACACAGCACAATATATGCTTTAAGTGAATCAACCCTCTCTCTCTCAATCACACAGCACAATACGTGCTTTAAGTGAATCAACCATCTCTCTAAATCACACAGCACAATACGTGCTTTAAGTGAGTCAATCCTCTCTCTCAATCACACAGCACAATATATGCTTTAAGTGAGTCAATCCTCTCTCTCTCTCAATCACACAGCACAATATATGCTTTAAGTGAGTCAATCCTCTCTCTCAATCACACAGCACAATATATGCTTTAAGTGAGTCAATCCTCTCTCTCAATCAGACAGCACAATACATGCTTTAAGTGAGTCAACCCTCTCTCTCAATCACACAGCACAATACATGCTTTAAGTGAGTCAACCCTCTCTCTCAATCACACAGCACAACACATGCTTTAAGTGAGTCAATCCTCTCTCTCAATCACACAGCACAATATATGCTTTAAGTGAATCAACCCTCTCTCTCTCAATCACACAGCACAATACGTGCTTTAAGTGAATCAACCCTCTCTCTAAATCACACAGCACAATACGTGCTTTAAGTGAGTCAATCCTCTCTCTCAATCACACAGCACAATATATGCTTTAAGTGAGTCAATCCTCTCTCTCTCTCAATCACACAGCACAATATATGCTTTAAGTGAGTCAATCCTCTCTCTCTCTCTCAATCACACAGCACAATATATGCTTTAAGTGAGTCAATCCTCTCTCTCAATCAGACAGCACAATACATGCTTTAACTGAGTCAACCCTCTCTCTCAATCACACAGCACAATACATGCTTTAAGTGAGTCAACCCTCTCTCTCAATCACACAGCACAATACATGCTTTAAGTGAGTCAACCCTCTCTCTCAATCACACAGCACAATATATGCTTTAAGTGAGTCAATCCTCTCTCTCTCTCTCAATCACACAGCACAATATATGCTTTAAGTGACTCAATCCTCTCTCTCAATCACACAGCACAATATATGCTTTAAGTGAGTCAATCCTCTCTCTCTCTCTCAATCACACAGCACAATATATGCTTTAAGTGAGTCAACCCTCTCTCTCTCAATCAGACAGCACAATACATGCTTTAAGTGAGTCAACCCTCTCTCTCAATCACACAGCACAATACATGCTTTAAGTGAGTCAATCCTCTCTCTCAATCACACAGTACAATATATGCTTTAAGTGAGTCAACCCTCTCTCTCAATCACACAGCACAATACATGCTTTAAGTGAGTCAACCCTCTCTCTCAATGACACAGCACAATACATGCTTTAAGTGAGTCAACCCTCTCTCTCAATCACACAGCACAATACATGCTTTAAGTGAGTCAACCCTCTCTCTCAATCACACAGCACAATATATGCTTTAAGTGAGTCAACCCTCTCTCTCAATCACACAGCACAATATATGCTTTAAGTGAGTCAATCCTCTCTCTCTCAATCACACAGCACAATATATGCTTTAAGTGAGTCAATCCTCTCTCTCAATCACACAGCACAATATATGCTTTAAGTGAGTCAATCCTCTCTCTCAATCACACAGCACAATACATGCTTTAAGTGAGTCAATCCTCTCTCTCAATCACACAGCACAATATATGCTTTAAGTGAGTCAATCCTCTCTCTCAATCACACAGCACAATACATGCTTTAAGTGAATCGACCCTCTCTCTCAATCAGACAGCACAATACATGCTTTAAGTGAGTCAACCCTCTCTCTCAATCACACACCACAATACATGCTTTAAGTGAGTCAACCCTCTCTCTCAATCACACAGCACAACACATGCTTTAAGTGAGTCAATCCTCTCTCTCAATCACACAGCACAATATATGCTTTAAGTGAATCAACCCTCTCTCTCTCTCAATCACACAGCACAACACATGCCTTAAGTGAATCAACCCTCTCTCTCAATCACACAGCACAATATATGCTTTAAGTGAGTCAATCCTCTCTCTCAATCACACAGCACAATACATGCTTTCAGGGACAGATCTGGCTTTTGCAATGTTCTAGCCAATAGATTAGCCAAATAACATTTTCTTAGCCAAATACTTGAAATAGTAAATATTTTAGTCACATCTTTTCTTCAGTCACTTATGAACATGTTTGCAGTTAGTCATTCATCAGTTAATACTATCAGTTTTAGAGTCCAGGTACAATAGGGTCTGTGTCTATCATGTGGGGGCTCGACAGCCACCCAATAGTCTGTGTTTATTACATAAATGTAGACGCTCAACAGCGACCCAGCACATCAGTCTGTGTTTATCACGTGAACGCCTGACAGCAAACAGTCTGTGTTTATCAATGGATGCTTGACGCCGACACAGGACAGCAGTGTTTATCACAGGGATGGTTGACATATATTGTGTCTTTATATATTGAATTGTCCATCAGGTCTCCATCATTGTCTCGCCCTGCACATTACATGGGTTAGTCATATTATTTACTTAAAACACTGGCCACTTCCTGTTAATGACGTTAGCACTGATACATTTCATAATTTCTTACGAAATATCTGTGTGTTCAATAAGAGATAGATCAATAAAATGATCCCGTAGTCTGGCTCCAAGGACATTTTGGCCCGTGAACGGCCATTGATAAAAATTTAAGATTTCCTTGACCATAAAAGGGTTAAACAATGTAGAGTTTGGACATTATTGTATTGAATTGCACTATGAGCACAACATGAACAGCTTTAACAGATTTTATATTGATCGCCAACAGTACATTTCATTATTTCTTACCCAATATCCATGAGCGGTGGTTTATCGCGACCACGCCGGTAGCATAGATACATTTCAGCACAGCGAATGCTTCCATGATTCAGATCGGCAGGAAATGCTGTCGTTGTCCGCTCTAAGCAAATAAAACCTTTAGGTATTTTCTCATTAAGACTGCGGTTAATCACGGTAATGTCTGTGATCGGGTCCTGTTTGTGCGTTGGCTTAATAATAGACTCATTGGAATACTCCTCCAGTGGCAGAGGGCAATCCGGTTGTAAGCCGGCAACCACAAAGTAATCAACCACTTTACGATCCTCAGACATTGCCATCTGAAATACACGGAGAATAATAAGAACACTAACGTGTCAAGAATGATTGAGAAAATTAGGCAGAAACCCATGGGCCAATTTTTGCATTAAGAAATCAAAAACCTTATTTTAAATTGTGATATACCCATATCATACTCAAAACAATAACCCTTTTGGTATGAATACCGAAAGCCATTTAGAAATCAATACTGCTGACCTAGCTGATGAGGAAATGTAAACATGTTTACAGAATTAATTAATGCACAACAAGCACCATTGCCTGACACTATTAACAAATGGTTCAAGTGTACCAACAGATGCCATTTACCAATGGTCACAAACAAATATATGAGTCGGTAATACAAAAATATTGACATCCTTGACCAACGGGAAAAGTACTATTGATTAATGGGGCAGTCATCCCTGACACAATTGTCACATATTTCAAGTGTACCAAGAGATGCCATTTAATGTACCAATTGGAGAAATGGTTACAAGCAAAAATTTGAGTGGGAAATGCAAAAATATTAAGTCTCCTTGACAAGTTGACATTCAAATCAACTCAAATATTTTTTATTTTATAGTAGTATTTCACATTTATATTACAAAGGACAGGTAGTCCATCAAAGTCAAAGCCTATGTGGTGATGGACCCCTAACATATATTAGACAAAGAAACATTACAACATTAAATTACTGTAAATATTACAAATAACAACATTACAACACTTCATGTAATGCACACAAAAACATAATTAAGTAGTGCTAGATCATCTGCAGTTTTAAGTTGCTAGAGGTAATGGAGAGGGGTGGGGAGGTGGGGAGCGGTGTTCATCAAGCTTAAAAACAGTAATTCTGTATGTGATGTATTAATATTATTATTATTAATTTATTATTATTGATACTAATATAGTAATGAGCCATAATGTATGATGAGCCACGGTGGTAGTGATGATCTTCCTAAAAATTAATGAGATTGGTAAATCCATCAGACTTCCACAGCCATACTCCCTCCTCATGTGTACTTCTTCTAAAGGGGTCTAACTGTATGTGATTAACCATTTCCCTGATGAGTATCCTATATCTCGCTTAAGTCCAGAGGCAACAATTTATGAACTGTTGAATATTTTGAAATTGAACAATGGGAAAGGTATCATTGGCTAATGGGGCAGCCATCATTTGCATTTAAATACCGGTAGACATGATGGATACTTTTCGAAAAATCAGTGATCCAAGGATGAAAAGGAAATAGGCGTTATTATTGATGATAAACTATGTTTCGAGAAGCACATAATAGATAAAGTTAATAAAGCGAACGTCATTATGGGTGTAATAAGGTGCACATTTGTATCCCTTGACACAAACATATTTAGAACCCTGTATACATCATTAGTGCAGCCACATCTGGAATTTGCTAATCAGGTTTGGAGCCCCTATCTCAAGAAACATAGAGCTGTTAGAAAATGTTCAGCGTAGGGCGACAAAAAGTGTCTCAGGACTATCAAACCTAAATTATGAGACTAGGTTCAGGGTTCTTAATATACCAACTCTTGCATACCGTAGAGTACGAGGAGACATTATTGAAGCTTACAAAATTATAACAAAAAAATATGATCCAGAAGTGTGCAACCTTTTTGAATTTCAATCAGACTCAAGAACCAGGGGACACAGGCTAAAACTATACAAATCCAGTTCACGTTTAAACATACAAAAATACTCCTTTAAACATAGAATCGTGGACTTATGGAACAGTCTTCCGAACCATGTTATAGAAACAACAACCATGATATCATTTGAAGCAAAATTAGATAAACTATGGGATAACCAACCCCTATACTATAATTATCTAGCTGGCAACATAAATCCCATGTTTTATTAGTGAATTGAAAAAGGAAATTAGGAATCTGTTATTACAGGCTTTTAGCCTTCTCACAGAAATAGAATATGATTGATTGATGAACGGGAATATGAATGAGCGAAACAGCCCATGGAGAACAGGCAAAGCTGACTCTGGTATGAGTGGGAATCGGGGCAAAACGACCAGGATTCTTATCTTTGTGCCAATATTTGACAAGGTTTAGCTAGGTAAGTAGGTTTTGAATCAGTTTCACTCGGTATCGATAAACCATACTTTTGAAGATTTACCATTCTATAGAAATGAGTACATTAATAAAGGAGTAAAGGTATTTACCTCAAAATTCAGGCACTTGGATAAACGTATACACTAACCAGAAGTTGCACAAAACCGTGAAACGTGACATGCATTTGACGTTTGACGAAACTGAAAGTAAACAAATTAATAACAAACATTAAAACCACCAAACAGTAACTGTGTGACGATTGTCATTGTAGTAGGCGTATGACCACTTGAGATAAAGTCGCAAAACTATATTTGCTGAGAATGACAACATGGTTATATTTGTGGTTAATGACCTGAGATGCTGATATCGCTCATTTCAGGTACTGCCTAGTGGAGACATATTGGAAATTTACGCGGAGTAATATTTGTTTAAACGTCAGCGAGTGGTGCCGATCGAAAGATATGTGACACGATGCGGACAGTTAGTCAGTTATTGGGGGAAATCGTCAAGTAAATAGATTGCCACGAAAGGATAACGATAAATTAGGTAATACAAAGCTACATGTCTAAGAACATTCGTTTAAAACATCAAGAACTACATCTCTTCATGCGGATGTTGAATGTGTGTCGGCAAAGCTGAACTGTTGTTGTTATTGCGTTGAGTAAATCCCGTCTTAATATAAGCATAACATTTACAGCTTTTTAGGACATTGTATCCTATTATCAGTTAATTCAATAAATTTGGTGATGAGCTACATTGTCTTATATCGGAGCCAAATAAGATCCGTAGCAATTTTGGAAATATGTAAATGCCAAAAGGAAGACAAAGACAGGGATAGTAGAGCTACAAAGTCCAAACTGACAAAGGCACTAAAGTGGCCATTGAGGATATTTAGAAGGTAAATATCGGTCACCACTGCCATTCTGTATCTGTATTGGATTTAGTATTTACCAATTAACCCGGCCTGATGGATAATATTCATACAAATGCGCCACTTGGAAAAAGTGACCGTTCCACTATAAAGATGAAGATTCGCTTAAATGGCGAATGTACTTCTACAAGTAAAACAAGGGTCTGTTATGATAAAGCAGATTATAAAGCTTAATCAATTTCTTAAATATAGACTGGAACACACAACTAAAAGAAATACACGATATTAATGATATGTGGCAGACCATATTTGGAATGTGTCAAGAAGCTGAAAATAAATCTATTCCTAAAAGAACAATAAAAAACAAAAGGCACAAATATCCTCTTGACCAAACTACAAGAACCAAAATAAACAGGAAGAAGTGACTATGGAAAAAATATATTAATACAGGCGGTAACCTTAATATATATGATGAATATTGTAAAACAAGAAACCAGGTTCGAAGAGAAACGAGAAAAGCCCAGAAACAATATGAGAAAAATATTCCTATATCAGCCAAAAATAACCCCAAAAAGTTTTGGAACTATGTGCAATCCAAGACTAAAGTCAGATCAGGTATTCCAAATCTGCAAATACCTAGTGGCATTGAGCATGATATGGAAGTGTCATTTACAAAAAAAAATGATAAAGAGAAGGCAGACATCCTAGCCAGCTACTTCAGATCAGTATTTACCACAGAACCTGACGATGATTCCCCCAACTATTCCTTGTAGAGCTCACATGCCAATGGGTACATTAAAGATCACACCTGAAATTGTAAGAAAAAAAACTTGTGAATCTCAACACTTCTAAGTCACCCGGGCCTGATAAACTCCATCCAAGATTCCTTTATGAACTAAGCTACGAACTAAGCCTGCCTCTATCAATTCTTTTTAATAAATCACTAAGCCTGGGAACATTACCACAATGCTGGTTAAATGCAAACATCACACCAATTTTCAAAAATGGAGATAAAACCAAACCAGATAATTACCGTCCAATTAGCTTAACATCTGTTGTTTGTAAAATAATGGAATCTGTTATTAAAGACACCATTATGGAACATCTTAGGATTAATAATATGCTATCAGAAAAACAGTATGGTTTTATAAGCGGCCGATCAACAGTTCTCCAACTTTTTACTTTTCATGAAAAATGGCTACTGACTCTGGACAAGGGGGGTATGATTGATGTGATTTACTGCGACTTCATGAAAGCATTTGATAAGGCTCTACATAAACGTCTAATTAAAAAACTAACTGCATACGGCATAGAAGGTAATTTGTTAAACTGGATCCAATCCTTTCTAACCGGAAGGCAGCAACAAGTAGTTATAAATGGAATCATATCTAAACCAACAGACGTAACAAGCGGTATACCACAGGGCTCAGTTTTAGGGCCATTACTGTTTATAATTTACATTAATGATCTTCCCAATGTAATCAGTAGTGGGTCTGAGATCTTTTTATTTGCAGATGACACTAAACTCTTTAGATCAATCTTCAACCCAAAAGATTGCTACACCCTGCAAAATGATATTAACTCTATGTGTTCATGGACTGATAGTTCATTATTGATGTTCCACCCGGATAAATGCAAAAGTATGCGAATATCAACAAGACGATAAACTATGCTTCGATGAACATATAAATGAAAAAATAAGCAAATCTAACCAAATAATGTGACTGATTAGGAGAACATTTGACTATCTAGATAAAGAAAACTTTAAACATCTCTACAAATCTCTTGTTAGGCCGCATATTGAATACGCTAATGTGGTTTGGGCTCCATATCTGAAAAAGCACATAAATGCAATCGAAAATGTCCAAAGACGGGCAACCAAACTTGTTCCTGTTATGCGTAATCCACCATATCATGTATGCCTCCAAAAGTTAAAATTACCAACATTAGCATTTAGAAGATTGCGTGGCGACATGATCGAGTTATATAAAATTCTTAGCAATAAATATGACCAAGTTACTGCAGACCTTATTGAGCGACAAGACACAAATAGCATAACTCGAGGTCACAGCATAAGAATTAAGAAAATAAGACCAACACTCAATATACGGAAGTTTTCTTCCCCGTTGCGCTGTACTGATCAATGGAATAAACTACCTGAATCCATTATCAGCGGCCCCTCAGTGAATTCTTTCAAAGCTAGACTAGACAAGCTATGGGAAAGTCATCCATTGCGCTATAACTACGATTGTGAACCCATCTGTAATATTTATACTCCAGAATCATTATAACTTAGCCAATGTATAATTGTTAATAACAACTTAATAAAATTAAAATGAACCATACATATATGCATCCCATTCCTGACGTTAGAGGCTTGTTGACGCCTGCTGTCAGTAGAGGATTCATGTAAGTTCGTGTAAGTATCTGTATCATAAACTCCAACCTCAGTGGGCTAACCCCTACTACAGCAGGGTAAGTAGTGACGAATAAAGTTTGTATTTCAATGTCTATTAAAAATATTAAAAATATATACGAATATTAACTGTACAGTCAATGAAATCCGAATTTATCCCAGCCTACACACAGTGGTATACAAGTTGTAACGACGACGGATCCATCGAGGAAGACTAAACCATAACTATATGTCCGTATTGCTAGCTCAAGGCGATCGATTCCACATGGAGAGAAAATGAGTGTTTATTGTACAGCATGTATTGTGTGCAGGGTTGACGTGCAGCAAACATAATGCACAAAGCAGTGACAGAAGAGCAGTGCGTCTATATACACTGAGTTAGTAGTAGGGTGGAGGGCATAGCATAGTGAACATGTGATTTTTGACACCTTGATAAAGCTCTCTGAGAACAGCCTGGTGTTTATACAATTGAAGGTTTTTGTGTGATCGAGGATGAGTTGAGTGATGTTTTCTGGATTGGCTATTAAGTTGTTGAATGTGGGTGCTTCTGTTTCATGATGTATGACTGTGTAGATATCAGCTAGATATGGCGCTCTTGTGTTCATTAACAGTGGACATGTTACTAGGAAATGAGTTCTGTCTTCTTTTGACAGCTTGCATAACTGGCATATGTTTGATACTGCATGCTGGTTGTAGCGGCTACGATTAGATTGAAGGATGTATTATCACCCAATAGTCTTACCTTGATTGTTGCTCTTCAGACATATCTGACTGTATTCTCTGTGAAGTTCCAACAGTGGTTTACTGTACATACTTTGACATTGAGGTACTTGACAGTAGGTTTGGCAATAGCATACTTTTGCCAGGCTGCGTGTATATTTTCATTGGTATGCGAGTCAATAGTTGCTTTCCAGTGATCTTTATCAGGCATACAGTGAATCAGCTGGTACATGCCAGGAAGGTGGTATTTGGCTAGCAGGTGTTGGCATTGTATGAACCAGCTTTTACTTGTAATGCTCTTTACAGCTAATTGTCTGGCAGCTATCTGATATTCTAGAGACCCTAACTCGGAGTATGTTTCCTAAGAAGCTAAGTTTCCTACAATCTAGTTCAGCCTCTACAGGTCTGATACCAAGTAGACAAAGTGTTGCTGTTGAGGATGTGGTCTTTGATAAGGACTGGAGTTGTCTGAGTATATTGCAATAAAATTGTTCTATGAGCTTAATCTTAGATTGATTCATCCAAAAGGATTTAAGGCCGAATAGTAATCTTGGGATGCAGTAGATTTTCCAGATGTGGGCAGCGAGTGTGGGAAACATTCCACCATTGCCATGCAGCCCGTCCCCCCCCCCCCCCACATCAAAGAATATATTGTTCTCCATGTGATTTGTATTCTTTTCTGTACATTTTCGTTGCCGTGCAGGGAATGCTCGATACCCAGGTGTGTTTCACATTTGGACTCAAGGATCTGGGTTCCGCCTAGATGTGTCTCCGGTAGATCTTTTGGGCATTTGTTGAGGTAGACGAGTGCGCTTTTTGTCAGGTTAATAGTGTAGTGTTCCTGGCAGGTATAGTGCTGTACCACATTACGCATCTCTTGGAGATGATTTGTATCAGATGAAAAAAGGGCGATGTCATCCGCACACGTTGGGGCACCACAGTTAACGTGGCCAATTTTTTAGCCAATGTTCATAACCTCGATCATGTGGAGCAGATTGTTGTTGAATAACTTGTAGCGTATTGTGGAGAGCCATTACTGTCACAAACCATTGTCATTACTGTCACAAACCATTGTCATTACTGTCACAAACCACATTCATATCTCGTGTAACTCGTGGGTGTACACGCTGGTCTACCATGACGTGCCCATCTATTGCACCGCAAATGCAGACGGGAGGGCTGGTTAGCTGCGGATCTCGGCGTTGTGGATCCCGTATTGCGTCCTTCCATAAAGTACAAAGACTGACCCCTAAGGCCGGTGGAACACATAGGTTCCGGTGGGGGCCGTGCAACCATTGTCGCTGAGATTGAACCACACTGTGTCATCCCAACTGTTCGTGTCCCCGGTGTGTCGATTCATCTTAATTTAAACCTATGGACTATGATGGTAATAATAATTAAACAGTCACAAACTTTATACCACTATACAAACAATTCTATGTGTTTGACAGTGAATAAACACAATAATACACAACATAGAGCTGGGCTGGTGTTCTTTCCACGTGGTTCCGCCGGACGTACCACACAGATCCTTGGATCCGCAGACGTATCCCCGCAAGAGAGAGTTGCCGCAATGAAGTCACTAGGTAGTTTAATATAAACTAGTATACCCCCAACACACACACACACACACACACACACACACACACACACACACACACACACACACACACACACACAGAAAATATTGTTGTTGTGAGAGGAAAGTGCCTTGCGCAGGCCTCCGTCACAGGAAAATATTGTTGTTGCGGAGGAAAAGAGCTGGCAAAAAGGGCCACTCTTTTGTTCAACAGATAATGCTAAGTGCTGAAAATCCTAGTGAAGCTACTGTTAAGGTGTTGCACGCTGGTTTATGTGAAGATGGGATGAATGATTTCCGAAGAATTCCTAGGTCACCGTCTTATGTAGTTCCAAAGTTGCTGCATTGGCAGTTGCCGCTTTATTTATGCGGGCCCTCTGCTACATCCTAACCTACCATCTAGGTGTTAGTAACGAAAACAAGCTTTGGCCACAAGTGGCAGGGATTACTACCTAACTTTAGATACGGTTATCCATTGGGCGCAGATGCTCAGCTTCCCATAGGTCACCCAGCATAGCATCTACCTCCATGGACAGCGTGCGTATATGTCATGGAACAAAGCCCCGAATCAAATAACGATCCAGGTTCTGCAACCACATATAACATAATAATAATAATAATAATAATAATAATAATAATAATAATAATAATAATAATAATAAATAATAATAATAATAATAATAATAATAATAATAATAGTCCATTTGTAACGCGCCAAAATCCATGCACAGCATGCTCTAAGCGCTTAGAAAGCTTATCTAGAATATTCTAGAAAAATTACAGATCAAGGTGTTGGATAACATTTTTGAAAGTAACATGTCTTGAGTCTAGATTTAAATGTGCTCAGGTTTGGGGATGTTTTGATGTCCAAAGGCAATTTATTCCATAGGATGGGAGCTGAGTAAGAGAATGTTTTTTGGCCATATGTATTCATTCAGAATTTAGGAATGTTAAGTTGTTTTTTGCTTTCTGATCTGAGTGAACGGCGGGGACTATAAAGTACTAAGAGTTCGGCAAGGTAGGCCGGTGCAGTACCTTCTAGGCATTTGTAGGTTAAGCAGAGAATTTTGAACTCGATACGTTTATCGACGGGTAGCCAGTGTAGATTACGGAGTATTGGAGTAATGTGATCGTATTTACTACATAGTGACACGATTCTTGCAGCTATGTTTTGTATTGCTTGCAAACGATTTATGAGATTTTTTGGCGCACCGACGAGAAGGCTATTGCAATAGTCGACACGTGACATAACTGTCATTAGAACAAGTGTAGCGGTAGCTTCTCTTGTCAGATATTTTCTAATGTAGGCGATGTTGCGTAATTGCATAAAACATACTTTACACAGGTAGTTAACGTGATCTTTCATGCTTAAGTCGGTGTCCAAAATTACACCAAGATTTTTTAATTTATTAGAGATTGGAATTGAGCTATCTCCTACAGCAAGACTGGTTAGCTCAGCTTTGTCTCGTCTAAGTGATGGTCCTATTAACATGGCTTCGGTTTTCTCATCATTTAATTTAAGCATGTTTGTCAACATCCATGACTTTACATCAGCACAGCAGTCAGTGATTTGTTTTGTAGCTGTTGCTGTGTCGTGGGCTGTTGGTGGGAAGCTTGTCATGAGCTGCGTGTCATCAGCGTAAAAATGATGCTGTAAACTGTGATTATCAATAATCGATCCTAGTTGCTTAGTATAGAGAGTGAAAAGCACAGGCCCCAAGATAGAACCCTGTGGGACTCCGCATGTGAGTTCCATTTGGCTAGAACGTATACCATCTATATATCTTGCGACACCATTCACACCAAAGTCATCTCTCAATCTCGATAGAAGTTTAACATGATCGATTGTGTCGAATGCGGCGCTTAGATCCAGCAGAAGCAAAAAAGACACATTACCATCGTCGACACCATAGCGGAGATCATTTATAACTCGAAGTAATGCTGCTTCGGTGCTATGCCCCTGCTGGTAAGCTGACTGAAGTGGTTCACACAGATTATTCGTTGCAATGTGATATGCCAGTCGCTTATTGACAGCTTTTTCAACTACTTTAGAAATGAATGATAAATTAGACACCAGCCTATAATTTTTCAAATCATCCCCGTCAAGACTAGGCTTTTTGAGTAGCGGATTGACTAGCGCGCACTTAAAGGCTGTTGGCATAATGCCTGATTCTAAGCTCGAGTTCACGATCATAGTGATAATCGGTGAGAAGATGTCTATATGCTCATAAATCATCTTTGTGGGAAGGGGATCGAGTGCACAGTATGTTGGTTTTAGTTCCTTTAGAAGCAACCTGACATCATTTTCTAAGAATGGTTGGAATTGCTCGAGGCAGTGAGAACATGCTGCAGTATCACGAGACAAGTTGGATGAGTCTAATGAGGTATTTAACTGGTTACGAATCACTTCAATCTTGTTATGAAAAAATTCCGAGAAGGACTGTGCAATTTGTAATGGATCGTCAATATTTGGGAGTGTGGAAGCATTGCTCTTACCCATCAGTTTAGACATTATGCTGTATAAGACTTTGGGATTTGATGCACTTTCTGTTATCTTATTATTGTAGAATGTCTGCTTTGCCATGGAAATGGCTTTAGTGACGGCGTTCCTCGTGGTAACGAAAATTTGACGGTGCACTTCCAGACGTGATTTTCGCCACCTTCGTTCAGATTGTCGCCTCTCAGCTTTAGCTCGACAGATCTCTGGTGTGAAGAGCCACTGAGACTCTGGCCTCTGTGAGATTATCTTCTGTTTGACTGGGGCATGCTTATCCAAAAGTTCAGATAGCTCGGTATTATAGAGATCAGCTAATTACTCACAGTCTTGTGGTGGGCACTGCATTAGATTGGATTGTTGGATATCGTGGCGAAAAGTACTCGGGTCAATTTTCTTAATGTTCCTACATGTTACTGACACCCGGGGTGGAGCTGGTTTGGTTAAGTTAACACTTAGTGTTATCAGGTAATGATCAGACATTTGTAGATCTTTGACAAAGGCAAACATCACTAGACGAGTTTCACAGTTCACATAAGCAGTTTTAAATCCTGACATGTCTTTATGGTGGGGGTGGAGAGATGGATATCGATTGCGCGCATCCTTCCTGTGAGGGCGTGACAAGCTCCAATGCTTCATCCAGACACTGCAACGAATTGGATGGAGATCCGCATCTCGTCCGTCGCCGTGTGCTACGGGGCTAACATTTTAACCTGTCGTTAGGGTTATTTTCCAACATGCCCAGAGATGCACTGCAGGCCGGTACTAACACACACGCACGCACTCACGCACTCACGCACGCATGCACGCACGCACGCACGCAGGCACGCACGCACGCACGCACGCACGCACGCACGCACGCACGCACGCACCCACACACACACATACACACACACACACACCGCTCGGAAACCTTTGATAGTTTCCCAGGGTCGGATCCGGTCAATGTGTCGATTGGGAATCCAAACAATTAATAAGCCATAAGGCTGGTGGATGCGTGGAAAGAGACAATAACTTGCTATATATAAGAGGCCCTATAGGTCACTTGGCCAATTTTACACAACCTTGCCGATGCGGGGGGTGGGGGGGCTACACTACCACAACAACCGGAAGAGGTGCACACGATGCCTCTCCGACAAAGCAATTGTCCCTAACCGCTTTAAACCTATCCTATCGAGCTGACTAGCCAGGTTTAGTCGGTAACATGTCAGGCTCAACCAATCAGAGCATGATCAGCGACCTCAGTGTACAATTGATGCTGGCAGGGATAGTGATGTGGATAAAATGTTGCTGTATAGTATTTCCTAGCGTACTGCATTCTAGAGTTTTTATAAATAAATAAAACATATGAACTAGATGGCTACTTGCCATATGCACAACTAACCAATACACAAACTAACAGATACTAAGATAATGAAATGATAATTAAAGTATCACAGGTCACTAGACCTTACGGTGTGACTAGTTGAAAGCACCACAGTAAACAAGGATAATATACACAGTATAAAACAGAAATTATAAGAAGGCAGTCCTAGGACCGGTACAGTACCTATTAGTCATCAGTATCTTTTTACGGAAATAATTAAATGGTTTATAACTAAATGTACAATAGTATAGCTACTTGAGTACCCACTGGTCATCGGTATGGAACAAGTTCACTAGTTACTGAAATTGAGGCGCTATTACTCTTATAGCGCGAGATGATACGTTCTCAGGGCTGGACAGATTTCCGCAGGAAGACATCCGCAGGCAGGTCTCTGCAAGCAGGTCTCCGCAGGCCGACTTCTCCAGACAGACCTATATAATAACATTGCATGTATATTCACTGGCACACGGTGCGTGGTGCGTCACATAGCTCTTGCGGCACACCGGGCAAAGTTCACCCAGACTGGTCGAAAGTTAAATTATCACACACAACATGCAGTGCGGAAGGTGAAGTCCACTTTTCAGCGTGGTTGGCAGATCTGGCGAGTCATCCACCAAGAAATACCATCGGCTCTACATTCCGGGCCCGCATGGCCCGTCCATACGAAGACTCCCTTAGGAAGGTTTGGATGCGGGAGTTATAACTTAAAATTTTGTTTATTACCCTCGGATCGCCATCCGAGGGTGTACAAAAACTGTGGAAGCCGAGGACTCCTTACCATCGCGGATGAGCTGAAATCCGAGGGGCACCTGATGAAGCAGGAATCACCATAGGTTTGCAGTTACACACGTCTATCCCGATGGTCCAGTCGTCCTGCACAGGCTGGCTTCCATGCCAGTGATGCTCCTGATTCTCGATATTTCACCCCTTTTATACTCTCCGGGACGTCAGCACTGGGTGCCTCAGCCAATCAGCGTCCGAGCACTAGCCAGTCAGCGTGCTGCAGAGGTGGAGACGTAGTTATCACGTGTACAGAGCACTCTCTATTTAGTTTAATGTAGATATGCGATTAAGACGTCAAGTATAATTTAGTGGGGAGCTTTGATGATAACTCGGCCATTTCTGGACCGATTTTAAAACGGTAAAAAGTACTGTGATCCTCGTCTCATTACGGTCCTGATAAGTACATGGAACGACGAGAATGGTGCAGTTTAAAGAAATTACGTGTACTGTCTCGGTACATATCACTCCCAATCTCGACACATGTTGTCAGGGAAGCTCTGACGCGTGCGCATGCACACTACGCGTTCCAACGGACTTAGCCATTTTGAACAAAAACCTCTCCTATAGGGCTTATATGTGAATACTATCCTACCCAGGGGGTTGCGCTTAGAGTGAATCCGAGATGGCCGTTCCGCACCCAGCTTAGCTGGGATGGCCGGTACCAGCCCGGTCGATCCATGCTACACCCGCGAGATCTCCTTCGATTCGCAATCGAGAAAAGTATCTTGTATGTATTGAATCAGTCGCATGTCTGTCGCACACAAAATGAGGTCAAGAATTTGCTGACGTTGCATGGATATTGATATCACACGAACCACTGGGTGAATCAAGTCCATTTTAATTGCTGTATTAAGCTAGTGATACAGAGGTTAATAAGATGGCCGGTCAATACATTAGAGGTGTATTCTCGTAGAATCCATGCCTCTATTTTTAGATTGTCACAAACCATAGAGTCAGTGGAGATTATTCTACTTATTAATTCCACCAATTAAGTATTGATGTAAAGCTGCTCCTCAATATCGGTCACCATTGTCATTACTGTCACAAGCCATTGCCATTGCTGTCACAAGCCATAGAGTCAGAGTAAAGCAAAGGGCAGTGAGAGAATAAAGGGGAAAGAGAGTCGAAGCTGTAAATAAGTTTAGAAACAAAACTGTACATTTAAATGCTCGCAACAAAAACGAATAGATAAAGGGAATTGGAAAGAAAGCATAAACATAGAAGACAAACAGGAGAGGCGGCGGAGCTTACCCTGCCTGTCCAATGCTAACAATATGAAATGTCTTTACACAAATGCAGACTGCCTGACTAATAAAATGGAAATAGGATTCAGAGCCAAGAAAACCAATTCAGTATTATTCGAATAACATAGATTTATCCAAATTTTTTATGATACGCTCCATCTCTGGCAGAAATACAGATTCCAGGATTTTAACTGTTCATAAATGAGTCAACGTTAGGAAGCAAAAGAGGTGTAGCCCTATATATTACTGAATACTGTAGGATGTATATATAAAAGTCCGAGCATCACTACAGAAAATCTTAATGAATTGAGAGATCTCATTCAAGCAGCATGCAATTTACGTGAAGAATTCACTCACCTACTGATTATGGGTGACTTCAAGTTTCCAGAGATAAAATAGGATACATGGATGGCACCAACAAATTTAGACGCAGAGTCATTCATAGAGTGCATTAGAGATGGCTATTTATATCAAATTGTGAGGGAGCCCACATACACAAGGCTAAACACATTCCTAGTACAATAGACCTGATTTTGACAAATGAAGAATTGATAATAGACCTGGAACATTTCAGCCCTATTGGATCTAGTGATCACAGTGTTTTACCATATGTATATCACTAGCATATAGAAGGTGCACATAGTAAGGAAATAAGACAACATTTTTAAAGGAGATTATGAGATGATGAGAAAGGATCTGGATATTGACTGGGAAACAGAGCTGATTGGATTAAATATTACTAATGCACTAGATATTCTTATGTTAAAGTACAACCAAGCACAAGAGAAATAAATCCCAAAATCTAATAATAACAATAAGAACAAAGAGCAAAAGTTGACCTGTTTAAATGAAGCATTAATGAAAAAGATCAGAAAGAAGCATCGTAGTTGGCAGCGCTTTATGGAGACACGAGATGAAAATAAACACAAAGAATATGCGAGAATTGGAAAGCAAGTCAAACGATTGGTGAAAAAAGTCAAAAGAAATCAGGAAAAAGATATAGCTAAGAATGCAAAGAGGAACTCTAAGATACTTGGGAAATATGTCAATTCCAAAAGGCTAGTTAAAACAGGAATTGCAGAACTAAAAGTAACTGGAAATGAGGGAATAAAGACTGCTAGCACAGATAAAGAGAAAGCGGATGGCCTGGCTGACTTCTTCACAAGTGTTTTCACGAAAGAACCAGATACAGAAATACATGAGCTTGAAATTAAGCAATTGAATGACGATTTCCACGATGCAAGAATTACAACAGAAGACGTGATGAAAATATTGAAAGAGATTGTGAAGAACAAAGCACCAGGCCCAGATGGAGTCCATCCAAATGTAATCAAGGAGCTGAGAGAGGTGCTCTATAAATCCCTGACACTGATCTTTAACAAATCACTGGTAGAGGGACTAGTAACAGAAACATGGAAAACAGCTAAAGTAATAGCACTTTTCAAAAAGGGAACTAAATTAGAACCTGGGAATTACAGACCAGTTAGCTTGACTAGTGTTTTATGTAAGCTGATGGAGAAGTTAGTTAAAGCAAAAATTATGGACCACAAGACCAGAAATAAACTTTTTAGTAAATCCCAATTTGGATTCCTGCCTGAAAGATCAACTACCTTACAATTATTGAAGGTCATGGATGGATGGACCTGTATTATGGATAAAGGCGGATAGGTGTTGGATGATTCGACAGCCATATTAGACAATGGATGAAGGATTGATGCAATCTATATGGATTTTATGAAGGCATTTGACACATTACCTCATCGGCGCCTCATGCTAAAACTTAAGGCAATACGGCATAAGCAATCAGTTGGTCACGTGGGTGGAAAACTTGCTCTCAAACAGGAGTCAGTGTGTTGTTGTTAATGGACAGCCTTCGGAAAGTCATCCTGTAACTAGCGGGATAACCCCAGGGTAGCGTCCTGGGACCGATACTCTTTGTTATATATATATATATATATATATATTAATGACTTACCAGACTGTGTCGAGGCACCAACATACTTATTTGCTGATGACACCGAGATATATAAGCAAATAAAAGGAGAGGATGATGTAAATGATCTACAAGCGGACCTAGACCCCCTACAGGGCTGGTCGAATAAGTGGCTGCTAAGGTTCCGCCAAGACAAATGTAAGGTGCTGAAAGTAGATGGCAAACTGGGAAAACAAGAAGGGGCATGCAGCAGATCATATCACCTATATGGTGAAAATGGGTCCAAAGAATCCTTGAAAACATAGAACAAGATAAAGACATTGGAGTAATAGTAGATAATAGACTAAATTTCTGCAGCCACATAAGATCACAAGTCAACAAAGCAAATAGTATTTACACATCTAGATGAGGATATGTTTAAGCAAATGTTCCAGGCATTGGTGAGGCCACACCTAGAATATGCAGTGAGTGTACGGGGCCCATACCTAAAGATGGACAGCGAGGCTATCGAAAATATACTAAGACGTTCATCTAAACAGGTACCCTCACTTAGCAACCTCAGCTACGAAGAGAGACTCTTGCGCTTGAACCTACCATCTATGTGTTACAGAAGGCTTGGAGGGGATGATCGAAGTGTACAAGATACTGCATGGCATCTATGACCCAAATATAACCGATGCCCTATTGGAAGTAGCAAATAGCAGATGCACCAGAGGCCATGACATATGGTTGGTCAAGCACTGTAGTAGGATTAATGTGTGGAAACATTTTTTTACGAATCGTGTAAATGATATATGGAATACGCTTCATGAGGATATTGTGCATACCAGAATGGTCTTTGTTTTTGAAGTAGCATTAGATAGATTTTGGGAAAACCAGGAATTTAAATACGACTACGCTACACACTACCATATAGCAGAAAGTCAGATATGTAGAATGGTTGTGAAGAAAGATGAGTCAACAGAAACATCCTAAGACATCCTAAGACATATTTATCTTGATCTTGATTAGTTATGGCAAAACATCCAAAAGGACATTATTTTCGCCGCGCATTCATCAAGGAGCTGGTTTAGACATGTTTTTTGCCTCTGATTAATTCAGTAAATTGATTTGTAAGATTTGCAGAGTTTTCTGAACTGCTTAGCAGTTCCTGCGATAGTTTGTTCCAATCCCTAATCGTACTGGGAATAAAGCTGAATTTAAAGGCGTCAGCTCTTGCATAAATTTGGTTGCAGTGGCTGTTGTGCATGTTTTTGGTTTTCCGAATTGGAGTCTGTATATTGTCTAATGATATCTTTGCTTGTTACTGTAGACCTTTGTAGAACAAAGTAAGGTGGTTTTGTTTCCTTTTGTCTGACACTGGTGAGAGTTTTAGGGTTTTCATTGTATTTGTCATCATGCCTGGTTCGTAGCAATAGTTTAAGCTGATAAATCTAGCTGCACATTTTTGCACATTTTCTAGTTTGTCCTGAAGAGCTATCTGATGACCGTCCCAAACTGTACTTGCATATTCCAGAACTTGTATAATCAGTTCCATGTATGCTTGAAGTCTGATTTCTTGGGAGCATAATGATAAATTTCTCCGCAATAGTCCTAAGGCTCTGTATGATTTGCTGCAGAACTCAGTAATGTGTTTGCTCCAGCTTAGGTCATTGGTGATGCTGACGCCCAAGTACTTTACTGATGAAACAAAACTTAGACTGGTTGTTAGTGTGTAGTCGAATTTGATGGTGTTTTTGGGGTTTTTTTCTGGCTGGGCTCATCATATTGCATTTTACTGGTTGGAAGCGCATTCCCAAAGTGGTGGCCCAGTTACCTAACATGTTTTGTCTTGTTGGGGTGCCTCGCAGTCCATGGGGTCATCAATTTCCCAGTAGCATAAGCAATCATCAGCGAATAGCCTGATGTCTGAGAAAATGTCGTGGACTATATCATTTATGTGGACTGAAAACATTAACAGGCCTAGAACGGTTCTTTGAGGTATTCCAAACACAACGTCAGCAATGTTTGATTTGGTACCATTGACTACTACACACGGTTTGCGACCTGTTAAGAATGAGTCAATCCAATTTAGTATGTTTTTTGACACACCATATTTGTGGAATTTTTTTGACTTCAAAGGTTCATGTGGAACAGTATCAAAGGCTAATGGATGAAGACCAATCACTGATGACATTAATTAGTTGAGTTTCACAACTGTGAAGTTTTCGGAAGACGTGTTGTCTGTGTTATTTTGTTCGAAATGGCTCATTAAATTAGAACAGGTGATGTGTTCCAGCATCTTACAGCAAATGCATGTGTGGGAAACCTGTCTATAGTTACTTGGTAAGGAGCGGTTGCTGTTTTTATATACGGGACAAATGTTTGCCGATGTCCATTCAGTATGGATAAATCCTTTGTATATGGAATGTTGGAAAAAATGTGATAGTATGTCTGACAGTTCTTTGAGTATTCACTGATGTATTTCGTCTGGCCCCTTGTCCTTTGATTTTTCAAACCATTTAATAATTTGTTAATTCCATTTTGGCTGATCGTGATGTTTTACATTTTGCTTATTTTAGGAATTGAGTATGGTATTTAGCTAATGGTTGTTTCGGTGAAACCGCTAGTAAATTGGCTGTTAAGTGCTTCGGCTTTGCTGAGGTCAGTATCTGCGAGAATTTCATTTGTTTTGGGTGGCGGGATTACTTGTTTATCAGATTTTTGGTTGTTAGTATACTTCCAAAAGGGTTTCGAATCAGCTTTGAAGGTGGTTCGCTTTATGTTTTGACTTGATCATGAGTACCTGATTTCTTAGTAGGATAATGTGATCTGATGGGGCATCTGGTTCCCTATACGAACTGCTGATGTAGTGGTCTTTTCCATTTATTGACAATTTTGCCTGTTCTGATTCTTAATCGTTTTCTAAGTCGTAAATATGTGATGATTCTAAATTTTGCTTCGCTAACAAAATAGCTCCTCCACCACCCATTACTCTTTCATTTCCGAATATATCATAGCCTAATTCCTGTGGAAATAGCTTATTTGATTCCAAGTGGAAATGACGCAACACATATTGACCTGATGTTTATGAATAAGGAATCGGTCAAGAAATAAGCACACTGTAAAAGGCTGTGTAACTTAGCAGACTGTAATCTCTACCAGCACATTTTGACAAATTATCGAAAACTGTTCTATCAAATTTAATATTAAAATGGTGTCTCTACAGCCTACGCTTGTCCCAATTGTAGCTTGTGGGGGTACGTGCTGGTCCACCATATCGCCCCACTCCACCGCACCGCATGTACAGGATGCACAGGAGGGCTGGTTAGCTGCGGTTCTCTCGGTTGCGGATCCCATATCACGTCTCTCCGGAAAGTACAAAGACCGACTTCTAGAGCCGGTGGGACGTTCACGGCCGTGCGACCATTGCCAACAAGATTAAACCTCACGGCCTCGTCCCAACTGTTGGTGTCACCGGTATGACGGTCCATTATCAATTTGAAAGTTTGGACAAGATGGTATAATTAAACAGTCACAAATAATTCACTATTCAAATAATATCACTCGTTTGACAGTAATGAGCAAAAAATACAGTACATAGAGCTATCCAGTGTTCTTTGTACGTGGTTTCACCGAAGATACCACACAGATCCTTGAATCCACAGAGGTATCCCCGCAAGGGAGCATCGCAACGAGGCTACTTGGTAATTTAATAAAAATTAATACACCCCTAACAGACACAAAATATTGTTGTTGCAAGAGGAAAGTGCCTCGCGCAGGCCTCCGTCACAGGAAAATGCCTTCAATGCCGAAGCGGAGGAAGAGCTGGCAAAAAGGGCCACTCTTTTGTTCAAACAGAAAATGCTAAGTGCTGAAAAATCCTAGTGAAGCCATAATTAATGTGATGCACACTAGTTTACGTGAAGACGGGATGAATGATTTCCGAAGAATTCACAGGTTACCATCTTATGTAGGTCCAAAGTTATTGTATTGGTATTGCCGCTTTATTTATGCCTTCTGCTACTATTTAGTTAGTAGATACGAGTACAAGCTTTGGCCGCAAGTGGCAGGGATTCCTACCTAACTTTAGACACATTCATCTAACAGGCGAAGATGCTCAGCTTCCCGTAGGTCGCCCTGCATAGCATCTACCTCCAAACGATAGCGTGCATACATGTTACGGAGCAATAGGTCCTGAATCAAATAACAATCCTGTCACCATTGTCCCACAACCACATATAACATCACTAGGACAAGTTTACAGTTCACAGAAGCAATATTAGAAAGCGCTATGTCATTTATGGTGGGGATAAAGAGACGGATATCCACCGCTAGTGTCCTTCCCATGAGGGCGTGGTGGATTCTAAGACCTCACCCAGACACTACAACGAATTGGATGGAGATCCGCATCTCATCCATCACCCATGTGCTAATGGAGCTAACATTTCACCTGTCCTTAGGGTTATGTTTCCAGACAATTATTAAGCATTGCGGCTGGTGGATCGTGGAAAGAGACAATAACTCGATATTAATAAGAGGCCCTTGTTTGTTGTAAAGTTTTCGTCCAGTGACGGTAGTTGAAAAGTTGCAAGTTGCCCATTAACAAAGAGGGCTATAGTTATGATAATTTATGCTGGTACAATAACTGGGTACATGGTGCAGGATATGTCGCATAGCTCTTGCGGCGCACCGGGCAAAGTCTCACCAGACTGTGGTCTAAAAGTCTTCCTGACGGGTCAGCTTCCACGCCGATGATGCTCCTGACTCTCGGTTTTTCGTCCCTTTTATACTACTCGTGACATCAGAGGCAGACGCTTCAGCCAATCAGTGGGCGAGCAGTAGCCAATCAGCGTGCAGCTAGAAGCGGTGACGTGCTATCACGTGCACAGCACATTCCCAATTCAGCTAATGCACACACATGATTACGACGTCGAAGCAATATTTTGAAGATAATTTAACTGGGAGTTTTAAAGATAACTCGGCCATTTCTGGTCAGATTTTAACAAAGTAAAAAGTTCTGAGATCCTCGTTTCATTCTGGTCCTGATCGGTACCAAGAACGAGGAGAACGCCGATTTGAGAAAATCACGAGTACCGACTTGGTACACTATAAGCACACACTCTCCCAACCCTGACACGGGTTGTCAGGGAAGCTCTGACACGCGTGCATGCGCGCTACGAGTTCTTACGGACTTAAGCCATTTTAAACGAAAACCTCTCTCATAGGGCTTTATACACGTGCATTACCATACTTAGGGGGGGGGGGGCGTGCTTGGAGCAAATCCAGAACGGTCGTCCCGCACCCAGCTTAGCTGCGACGGTCAGTACCGGCCCCTTCGATCCATGCTACACCATGACAGACTCCATTGGCCCATGCATCAAATCGTTGGAGAAGGAAGTTGTTGGGAAATGGCATGGTCGATTGTCTCACGATAGTTCCAATAAACGTAGATCCTATGCAACTTACAAGACACACTGAATTTGAGAACTATTTGGCAAAAGTGAATAATCGTTATCACAGATTTGCTTTTACCCGCCTCAGAACCAGTTGTCATAATCTCCACATTGAGTCTGGAAGGTATACTAGACCTAAGACTCCAATAGAATACGGACTATGTTCTTTGTTCGATAAAGGGGAGGTGGAAGATGAGTTACATTTCCTGATTTAATGTAATCTATATTATCATGAAAGGACAATGCTATTGGACTTCATGATCAAAGATTGTCACAACTTCAGAAATTTAAATGATCGTCAAAAATTTAGCTACCTCTTATCATCAGAGGGTAGCATTTTAATTCAAACTGCAAAATTTTGTCACCTGGCTTTTGAGAAGAGGAATAATGTCCAAGAATCCAACTGCATCAACTGATCAATTTGTGATTTCCAGATACCCCATGTATATAAACTCATAATATTCACTCATATATACGTTATATTCCTATTCAAGTGTGGCAGACCAAGGGTTAACCCTCGTCCCGTGAACAGTATTATCTCAATTTCATCTGTCATTTCGTGGGAAGTGTAAGATGTTAGTAGGGATGAGATTCACAGGTGGTGTCTTGTGGGACTAGCTTGGTTTGTCTTTGGCAGGCTTTTGCACACAGATTGTGAATATGGGATTTGTGGATTAGCTACCCGCAAACCCACCAGCTACCATTTGGTACCCGGGTAAATGATTCAGACCAATGTGGAGCTGCGTGCTGTATGTGTAATTTATGGTAAAACCTGGAACATACGTGACAGGTCATAGTTCACCTAGAAGTATGACATGATGGCTTATAGCCATTGTTTCTAGTTCCCAAATATGAATCATCACATAGTGAAGTAATTGTGATAGATCGCTATGTGTGTGGTTAACGCTATTGTCATAATAAAAGAAGAAAGTGGGAAGCACAAAGTATGCAAGGAATGAGCACTTGATGAGTCATATCTAAACAGAAAAGTTTACATGATCTATCAAGCGGTATCACTTGCATGCTGGTTCCAACAGGTTTACTCTGATCATCTTTAGCGTGTGGGAAGAAGAGTGTTAAGAAATCAAAGTAGTTATATTGTGGGAAATCCCAAGGAAATCCCTCAATGACGTCATTAGTGGAGTGTCATGTACGGATCTGCTTTGGGATTATGTGATGCGACCCGTGTGTGCGTGCGTTCGTGCGTGTGTGTGCCGGCCATCTGTGCACTTATCGATTGTAACGCATCTCCTTCTAGACCGTTTAAGATAAAGTTGAAACCTTGGGGATGATTATACCCATGGGCAAGGATGTGCATGACACTTTTGGAATTTTATTCTGACCACTTCCCCCCCCCCCCCCCACCACCACCACCAACCCCCTAACGAGTCGTAATATCATCAGTTTGATCTTCATTTTTAGTCTGCATTGAAATATAAGAATTAGCATTAGTATATAGATAGAAATTATTTAATTCACAGTTGTAAATTCATCAAGCCTGCTATTACCTTTGTAACAAGATAAATTCGTGTTCAGGTTCACATTTGGAATCTGGAGTTTTGGATATGGGATTCTCGTGGTTCATGAGATTTGGTTAGTAGTCAAGTTGGACGTTACCTTGCCAACGGAGAGACAATGTTAAGTTGTGTGGTACGGAACAAGTTAAAAAGAATCCTCTCAGTAGATTTCGTTTGCAGTCGCAGTTAATCATAAAGTGCAGCCATATTGTGTTTGTATTATATGTAAATAAAATATTTATGAACGGCAAAACCCAGCTTCAGCAGTCGCGTCACGGAAACTGGTTCCCACAGCTCCGTCGACAGGGCCCTGCTCGAGTGACCACGATTCCGGATTCGGGACTGTGTTCTTGGCGTGTGACTCGACGTTTGGTGAGTCTTTATCTCATTCTAATTGTTTCACCGTGTTTCAATTATTAAGGTTTAGTTAATAATTTTCTAGAAGTGTTATTTAGTAGTTAAGTCATTAGAAGAAGCAGCGAAGGCAGACCACCTTCCAAAACTCAATTTGATTCCAGAACTGTGTGTTCATTGCAAAAATATAAACACACGAGAACTTTCATTGGCGACCGCAATGAGACCAGATTTTCACATCATCACCAAGAAGCACATGAAGCAGTGAGTAGTACATAAAAGCTGCCACCTACGCCAACGTCAGTAGTTCATGGATGAGATTATTGAACCCCGACAAGCCTTACAGAAGTTCACTAACCTAATCGTAGCTTACCTCGACACAGTTATCTCATCAGAAAACGTGACTTTCACTACGCACATTGAATATAAGCCTGATCAATCCACAAAGATTACTCTAAAAGTCCCCAACACCGAGAGCCAGCTAGCAAATCAACAACCAGGTACGATAGTTCAAGTAAATTTACAGCTTTACTTTGCATGAATAGCCCAGTAATTATTACACAACTAGTAGTATCCAGAACCCCAGAAAGCATGGCACAACCGATGCGAATGGAACAGCCCGAAATGCTCTTTACGCATTTAATCAGATGACAGCAGATCTTAAAGAAAGCCTAAATGGCTTCGCCACATCCTCGACAGCGAGGGAAGATCAACGAATCAAAAGATAACTTTTACACGATCACGTACGGCACATTGCGCCGTGTGATGGCCATATCCCGGCTAAAGTGTGCGAATATTTAGAGGTGGTTCGCCTTAGATGCCATGAAACCAAGTCAACCAGGAGATCCTGCCTATATTGTGAGTTGGACGACTCAAGGCCAATTTCATAAAGAAATCGAGCAGTATCTAGCAATGCGAGATCGCACCACTGTAATGTGGGAGGAGATTCACTCGCACATATTAAGCTTTTTTGTCTCAGCGAATGAGTCTGAAAGACTCAAGTGTGAAATCGAGAGTATACAACAGAGAAGGGGAGAAAATATTAATTCTTTTAACAGAAAGTTCAAAACGATGGCAAAGAAGACATGTCCAGAAGCTAATGTAGACAGTCGCAGGATTGTGGTTAGAGCTTACATAAAAGCTCTATCCGACGTTTCCCTGGCTCACAGAGTGATTACAAAGGGAAATGGCACTTTAAACAAATTATGTCAGCTAAGAAGTGATGTCATCTGATTATTATGTCAGCTAAGAAGCAACGTATCTTCATTCTTATGTCAGCTAAGAAGTGATGTATCTTCATTATTATGTCAGCTATGAAGTGTCATCTGATTATTGTCAGCTAAGAAGCGACATATCTTCATTATTATGTCAGCTAATAAGTGACTTATCTTTATTATTATGTCAGTTAAGAAGCGACGTATCTTGATTATTATGCCAGCTAAGTGACGTCATCTGATCATTATGTCAGCTAAGAAGTAATGTCATCTGATTATTACGTCAGCTAAGTGATGTATCTTCATTATTATGTCAGCTAAGAAGCAACATATGTTCATTATTATGTCAGCTAAGAAGCGACATATCTTGATTATTTTGTCAGTTAAGAAGTCACGTATCTTAATTATTATGCCAGCTAAGAAGTGATGTATCTTGATTATTATGTCAGCTAAGAAGTGACGTATTTTGTTTATGATGTCAGATAATTTTATTAAGACAAAATCAGCGTGGAGATGTTCATAAGAAAATAATACTGCCATTAGACTGAGTGAAATAACATGAATTGCGTTACATAATGTATATTAGTGTATGCACATGTATTCATAGAGCTGTCTGTTAACTCGTGTCTCCATATTTGCTTATTTATTTAACAAGAGGTCCAAGGGCCTGTGGTGCTCATCTGGACCATTGCATTTTAACCGTTTGCATTTAGATAGACATGATGTATAATTTTCAGAAAATCCAAGATGGCCACCAAGAATATTAACCAATTAAAATTTGATTTCTTGAAGCCTATCATCATAAGGTCGTTCCACCCAAATGTGTTTGATATCGAGCCGTAGTAGGAGTGGTAGCGATTTAATTAGGCTTCTGAAATTTTTCGGAAAGTCCAAGGTGACTGCAAAAAAATGACCAATCAAAACACTCATTAGAAATCTAAGCCGATCACCATAGGATCATTCCACCCAGGTTTCGTTGAAATCTGGCCATTGATTACCATTGTAAATTATTTCTGGAAAATCCAAAATGGCTGGCAGCAAAATTGAGCAATCAAAATTCTGTATCTAAGTCCTGAAGCCTATCCACTTAGGGTCCTTCCAACTGATTTCACACATTTTTTTGGAAAAGCCAAGATGGGCGGCGAAAAAATTGAGCAATCAAAAATTCTGTGTACACCGTCTGAAGCCTCCCACCATAGGGTTCTTCCATCCAAGTCTGGTTGAAATTGCGATTTATTATCGCGAATCGACGACGTAAAAGTTCGTAAAACATCGCTATGTCTCAAGAAAACACACTATATTACGAAACTCTGCGATTTATAAACAAATGCGGAGTGAAGCAGAAAATTCATGATCTAAGAAATTAGCTTTCGCTAAGAGCTTCTGGCATTTAAGTTGACGTGGCATATTTCATAAGACACGAGTTTCATAGTTCACCAGTTAATTTGTCTTATTTCGCTGCCCAACACTGTCCTGTAAAAGTAAGTAATATGCCAATTAGTCGATATTGTTTATTTTCTGTATCCTTTCATCTATAGACCTACTAACTTGTAAATCGATCTAGCCTAATAGTAATTAAAAATTACAAGTCAGTCAATCTAGATCCTTCTACAGCTGTATATTCTCTCATCTTTCTCCCTATGTCTCTCTCTCTCCTCCCCCCTCTCCCTCTCTTTCCCCACCCCATCTCTGTTCGCATTTAAAGCTGCCTGCCTGCCCGCCTGCATGCCTACATTCCTGCCTGCATGACTGCCCTGTGAAAATGGAAAATATTGTTACATTAAAATTTGCTGTAAAGACAAAGATCTAATGTACAAAATATCTGACTGGTGCCTGTGTTTCTTCCATTAGAAATGGCTACCATGGATCACGAACTACTCTTATCCATTCTTGACCAGGACGATGAAGATGACTCTGAGTCGGATTCAGATGATGATGAACTAACAATGGATACTATTGCAGTATTTCTGACAGAAAACAATGCAGAACGTCGAAAAGTGAAAAGGCGGTGGTGGATACATCCCATCAACCAATCTCGAGCTGAAAATGGACTGTATTCAAAGTTGGTTAAAGAACTGGAATTCAACGACGAAAGATTTTTGCAGTTCTTCAGACTGTCCAAGGAACAGTTTCATGAGGTACTTTCATACATTGAATGTGATATTGCAGGGCAAAATACTCAATTCAGAAAGTCAATAGAGCCCAGAGAGAGACTAGCTATTTGTCTTAGGTAAATGATAGAACACAGCAGATTTAATTCATCATTTATTTTATCAACAATTTATTAATAATTATACATTTGCTTAGATGATATAGGCCTATACAGTGTCTCGATATGTCGCTGAGGCTGTTGTTGCTGCTGCTGCTGTTGTTGTTGTTGATTCTGCTGCTGCTGTTCATTTTGTGGATAGTGCTGATATTGGCAGAATATTTGTTGTTGTTGTTCCTATTGTGGTTGTTGCTGCTGCTGCTGCTGCTGCTTCAGTTTCATATCCAGAAACAACTGCGCTATGCGCACCCTTGTTTCAGCCCTGTTGATGTCATTCATATTATCCATTTCATCGGCATAAGATAACAAGAACAATTGGCTTTGAGTTCTTCCTGCAAATTGTTCCGCAAATTTACTTCGACCCTCCCGCAATATGTCCCTTTGATTCTCTCTTGCAATTTTCCGTTTTTCTTTTTCTTGCATTAGCAACAGCAACTTCTGGCCCGAATAATTTTTTGCTCTAGGCATTAAGGAACTTGTTGGTGTCGAATTATTTGTGGTTCTGAAAATGTAGAATAATAAGATACTGCTGCTGCTACTATTACTACTACTACTACTTCTTCTTCCTCTTCTACTACTACTACTACTACTACTACTACTACTACTACTACTACTACTACTACTACTACTACTACTGGTACTACCACTACCACTACTACTACTACTACTACTACTACTACTACTACTACTACTACTACTACTACTACTACTACTACTACTACTACTACTAAAGGGTGAATGATTTCTGTAATATTTGAACGCATTTAATCTATACTACTTAGGTATCTTGCTACTGGTGAGAGCTTCAAGTCTCTGGCATTTTCGTACAGAATGGGTGACTCAACCATAGGCCAAATCATACCTTGTGTTTGCCAAGCTATTTGGAAGACGATGAAATCCAAATACATGCTGATGCCAAAAACACCACATGAATCGATGGAAATAGCAGAGAAATTCTAAACATTTCTTCACTTCCCGCAGTGTTGCGGCGCCATTGATGGTAAACATGTTCAGATACAAGCTCCCAAAAATTCTGGCTCATTATATCACAATTACAAATCGCAATTCTCTATGGTGTTATTGGCAGTTGCCGATGTACAGTGTAGGTTTATTACAATTAATGTTGGCTCTTACGGAAGCAACAACGACGCTGGTATTTTCAGCAACTCTAAATTCGGAAAGGCGCTGAAGAACAACAAGCTGAACTTACCACCTGACACATTTCTCCCAGGAACAAATGGAGGAGTAAGGGTTCCCTATGTGTTCGTGGGGGATGAAGGATTTCCACTCCTCCCGAACCTTATGAGGCCATTTGCATGAGGCAACCTAACGGAGGCTGATAAATTTACAACAAACGTTTATCACGTGCCAGACGTGTTGTGGAATGTTCATTTGGTATTTTAGCTACACGTTTTAGAATATTTCATACAAAGATAATAGCCCTCCCAGCTACCGTCAGAGACATCGTATTAGCATGCTGTGTATTACATAATCTTTGCCAGACTAATTCCTCCCCAGCCAGCTACATGGAACCAGGGTTGCACAGTAACTCTAAAAATGAAGTGGCCTGTTTTGGCAATATGACAAACAGAGGAAATCGGGTCTCAAACAGGACAGCAATGTTACGAGGCCAATTCAGGGATTATTTTAATGGACAAGGTCCTGTCCCATGGCAACTGGACCGCATTCGGAGTGGACTTCGAGATTCATGTGTACCTTTCTGAGTTTTCTGGCATTATATGATTGTCATTCTCGTTATCACTGCATATCAAGCTTGCACTGTTACCTTCGTCGCTTTCTCACTCAGCATCAGATGGATCTGCGGTGCTACAAATAATTGTTATACATAATTATTACGATTAATCAAGATTCATGATTCAAGATTATTTATTCAATAATTCCAAGATAAACGAATTCACAAATCATACCAGGTTGTCCGCCTAAGGCAGTGCCTATTGTTATGGCGGACACCTTACACACATATATACAGGTATATATAAATTAGACAAGACAGTACTTACACAAACAATTATAAATTCAGACATTACATTTACTACTTCCTTATTAACCCTTTAGCCCTTGATCCACATAAACAGTTTAAATTTCAAAGAGGAAATATGTCAATTCGCGGGTCAAGAAGAGACCACCCATCCCCACACACCCCAACCCACACACACCACTCCAACCCCACCCACCCACAACCCCTCCCCCACCCCCAGAGTTCACCACCGGTTCAATTATCTTGTCAGTCATTACAGTGGAAAGAAAAACTCCTGGAGTGGGCCTCTCTCAGTCCGCGAACCAACATATAATACTGTAACAGGGTGTGTGTAAGAGTTAGTCACTTGGGTTATTATTATTATTATTATTATTATTATTATTATTATTATTATTATTATTATTATTATTTAGCGATACATATGGGTAGTAAATAAGGACAAGACAGTTATGTAACAGACAAGCACAGAACATAGTCAAGTTCAATAATATACATGGATGTCTATGATTATAGATACAACAATAAACATTTATATATTTTTGGGGGAGGGTACTTTTACTTATAGTGATGATATACTGTTTACAGGATGCTGGCTAATGGGGAGCATCCTTGGACAAGGGAAGGGGGATGGAGGGGATGGGTGCTCATTCTCCTGCTCGTCCTGTAGTTTGTTACTATGGTAATTGAAATTATTATTGGATATAATAGCAAGTGGAGTCATCTAGTCATAATTCTAGTAGTAGTAGTAGTAGTAGTAGTAGTAGTAGTAGTAGTAGTAGTAGTAGTAGTAGTAGTAGTAGTAGTAGTAGTAGTAGTAGCATTCTTTACCTTGTTTTGTAGATGAGTCGGGACATTTTTGAGCTGTACTGCATGAGTTAGATAATACTAGTATGTGTTAATCAAGTGGTTTTTTTTTATTGTTTTCTTGCATAATTTTGTTGATAGAATTTTCTCACGTGTTTCCTGTTTTGTGTTGTTCCATAGTTTAGTGGCTGCAAATGATATTCGGTGTTTTCCTATGTCTGTCCGTGTGTATTGCTCATGTAGTTTATGTCTGCTTCTAGTGTTATGTTGGTGGATGTTAATATTGTTTATAAAGAAGGGGGCTATAGATTTGGGTAAAGTGTCGTGGTGGAAGTCTTTGACAATAGTTAACATTTGAGATTTCCCTATGTCGGTGAGCGTAAGCAATTTTTCTGCTTTGAACATGTTTTGGCCATCTGCTGGCCTAGAAAATAGTTTGATGCTTTTTTTTGGAGACTTTGAATTTTGGATATTCTGTTTTTGTATGTGTTAGTCCAAACAGCGTTGCAGTAAGTGAGGTGCGGGAGGATCAAGGTGCTGTACAGTGTTTTAACCGTGGCCTGTGTCATATATGGTTTTAGTCTTTGGATGACACCTATTCCTCTTGCTACTTTTGCAGTAACTGTTTCGATTTGTTTGGCCCAGGTCAAGTTTTTATCTAAATATACTCCTAGGAACATTGCATAAGGGGCCTCTTCAATTAACTTATTGCTAATGTACAATTTTGGAACCTCTTTATTTATTAATTCTCTAGATTTTGAAAATAACATATAGTTTGTTTTATCCACATTTAGTGATAATTTATTTAGTGAAAACCAGTTTTTATATAATGTAGCTATGTCTTCGTCAGAGCAAAAGGCATTGGTGTCATTAGCAAATAGTATTAGTAACATATGTTTGCATATGTTAGGCAGATCGTTCATATACAAGAGGAACAGCAGAGGGCCAAGGATGGACCCCTGAGGGACACCGCAAGTTAGTCTCCTATTTTCAGAGCAAGTTGCATTGAATTGCACACATTGCGTTCTGTCACTTAGATAACTTTCAAACCAGATTAGTGCACTTCCTCGGATTCCATAATAGGCAAGTTTTTCTAGTAGGATTTTATGATTGATAGTGTCGAAAGCTTTTGAAAGATCCCAAAAAATGCCTATTATGTGCTTTTTCTTTTCAATTGATTCTATTATTTTTTCTGTCACTGACAAATAGTGCTAGCATTGTTGAATGTTTTTCACGGAATCCGTATTGTGATGTATAGAGGATTGACTTTTTATCTAAGTAGCTAATAAGCCGATTGTACATAAGTCGTTCCATTAATTTGGAGAAAAGTGGAAGTATTGAGACAGGTCTATAGTTTGTGAAATTAGATGAATCCTTTGCTTTGTATAGAGGTGTTACTCGTGCTGCTTTTAATTTTGATGGAAATATGTCTTGAGTGAAAGATAAGTTACAGATGTGGTTAAGGGGTATTAGTAGCGCTAACGTGCAGTGTTTGAAAATACTCCACTTGAAACCATCCAAGCCAGCACTTTTTGCAGGATTTAGTTTGTTAAGAATGATAAAAATTTCTTCATTTGTGACCGGGTTAGCGAAAAAAGAGGATTGATAGTCGCCTGTGAGATAATCACTATATTTATTAGAGGATGTTGATTTGATTTTATCTGAAAGTGTTGGACCTATATTAACAAAATAGTCATTGAATCCTGTTGCAATTTCTAAATCATCAGTTATTATCTTGTTGTTATAAAGAAATTGTGTTTGTTGCGCTTTGCGGTTATTTTTATTCAAAAGTGATTTAATTATTTTCCATGTTTCATTTATGTCATTCTTGCATAGTTCAAATTTGTTATGGTAGTAAGTTTTTTTTGCTGTTTTGATTATTTGGTCCAACTTGTTTCTGTATTTCTTGAATTTCTGTTCATTATGCTTTGTTTGATATTTGATAAACATCAAATAAAGATTGTGTTTTTTATGACAGGCAGCTATCAGTCCAGTCGCTATCCATGGTTTAGTCGGGTTGTGTTTAAATTTCTTCTTTTCTTTCATGGGAAAGCTGTTTTCGAAGATGTGCGTGCAAATTTCATGGAACTTGGTGTAGGCACTTTCGCAGCACTGTATGTCTGTTACTGCATGCCAATCCACCTAAGACATGTATTTTTTAAATTGATCAATATTGACCTGATTTATTTCTCTGCATTTAATTTTTTCATATTTGAATGGCTTTGTGCAGGTCAGCTGTCTTTCAAGAAGAAAAATTGGTAGGTGGTCTGACATGTCACTAACGAGAATTCCTACCTCCGATTTATTACTGAAGTTAATGTTATTGCTGAATATATTATCAATAATTGTGGCCGAAACATCACCTATTCTAGTCGGTTTTGTAATGGTTGGGTAGAATGAATGAGCATTTAGTAAGTTTATAAGGTTTTGTGTATGAAAGCAAGTTTGTCTCATCAGGTCAATATTGTAGTCACCCATGAGGTAGACAGTTTTGTTTTCCTTTTGAATAGTTACCAAAGTTTTTCCTAATAGTTCAATAAGACGTTCCTTATCGCCTTTAGGTGATTTATAAATTGTACCTACAATTTTGTTTTTTCCTTTCGGTGTTTGAATTTCGATAAACATTGTTTGAATATGTTCTTCAATATTAGAAAGGTCATCTCGCTCAATGAATTGGACATTTTCTTTAACATACATGCCTACACCACCTCCCCTGCCCGTGGTTTTGTGCTTTTCAACAAATGTGTGGTTCTTTTTATTGATAAGGTTAGTAGGTGAATTTGCATGTATAAATGTCTCTGTAATTCCAATAATTCCAAATTCATGTGCACTCATATCTAGGAGACATTGTTTCCATGGGAAACTTGTCGATGTTCCCCATGAGAGATTGCATGTTGATAAATAGAAGTGAGAAGGCTATGTGTTCTTTGTTTCCTAGTAGATTGTCATTGAATGTTTTTGGGAGGATGTATTCATAGGTTGGTGCAGATATATTTAGATCATTTCTAGTATCAGCATGGTTAAATTGGGATAGGATTAATTCGAATGGGTTTAGAGTGTTTTTTTGTCGTCAGTAGCCTCAGTGGTAGTAGGGTTATAGTATGGATTTAGAACAGCCAGTGTGAAGTCTGTATTGTCATTGTAATGATTGTACGGGAAAAGTGACTTGTTGCAGTTGGTACACCACCAGCAGGTGTCGTCAGCTTCGAGGTTGCGATAGTCAGATGTTGTTAATTTGGAGCAACTTAGATGAATCCATGTGCTACATAAGTCACATAATAGTGCTCTCTGATTATTCTTAACAGGTTTCCTACAGGATGAGCAAGGGAATTTAGCGGGCATGGGTTAGGTTAGTGGGAATATGGACAGGGAGGAAATAAGGCAAGTGAACTACTGAAGAGAGGAAGATTATTGGGGTCATTTGGAGGACTGAATAGATTTCTCTATTTGGCTGTAATATTGGTTATTATCGTGATTTAATTGTATATAACACCATCTAACCAGTGGATATACTGGATGAGATGGGTCAAGTGTCAAATTGCAATAAATAAGAATTATGGGTGAGTTAGTAAAAGTAAAATTGAGAACCTGTTATCATCAATCATTATTTGATTAATGTTTGAATATATAAGGTATTATTGTGATTGATTGAAACTATGTGGAACTCGTCGGCCATTGTATGACGAGAAATGTGATTGAAATTATTTATTATTTGTTACCATAATATAGCCTTTTCCAATTATTTTGTGATATAAGGAATACTGTACGTACAGCTATGTATAATTAGAATAGGTAAGTGTTGATGGACAAACGACTATTGGGTCATGCAGACAGGTAGACAGACAGACATACAGACTGATGGCAGTGAGAACGTAAAATTGAAAATAATTATGGAAAATATTTGTTTTTAAACATATGTACGTACTTAAATCAAGCCCTGTATTTTTCTAGAAATCCTAAACATTTGAACCATGGTCAAGATGGTGCAATACATCTGCGCTTCCGGCGCCACTCTTCTTAGATGTCGTGTGTTGCCTTTGTAGGCGACGATAAGTGTCAAATAATGACTTCCATCTTATTTTGAGAGTATTGACTAAAAGACAAATAAATACAATACAAAAGGTGCATTTCAAACAGAACTAGAGAACATTTACTGAAGTAACTGGAAATCTGCGATGCCTGGGGCCAGCTATACACCTGCCGAAATTGAAGCAAATCGGTTGAAAACTCTAGGAGAAATTTGAAAGTACATCAAGTCAATATAATACCTAGAAGCTGACCAAATTTCAGGTCGATCGGAGCAAAATTTCGGCATCCAATTTGGAAAAATAATAATTTCATTTTCAACTTTTTCCAGCAAGGGGAGTTCAATTCTGCAAAAAACGAAAACTGGTATCGTGCGCCGAGGTTGGATCACTCCGAAACCATTACCATTGGATCCACCATATCTGTAACGCAATTGGTGAAGTTTTCATGAAAATCAAGTTAAAGGCCCTGAACCCTCAAATAACAGAGAAAACCGCAAACTTTGTACGGGGTCAGAGAGTCAAAATTCAACTTTTCATTCAATCTAAGACTCTCAGTCATCTTGTATGATTAAAGGTAGGTAATTTATGGCAAAAACGAAAACTGGTATTTTTGATGCCAAATGTGGCGGGGCACGGGTGGGCTCCACCCACCTCCATGGATGGATCCCTTCAGGACCTTAGTGGGAACATTTTATCCAAGTATGGTTATGATTGGATGAAAACTCTATGAGTAGTGGCACTTTAAAAGACGAATCCTCCAAATCCCCATACATTTCCTATGGGACTTTTTGGCCCACTCAAAGGCGGATAACTCGAAAACCATTTGGCCGATCCCTTAGAAAAACAATAGCACACCATTCCACTATATGGGCCACAGGTTGGCCAAATTTGAATTTGATCGGATGAAAACTGTAGGACGAGATACACATCAAAATCATGATGAAGAATAAGAATAAGTTGAAAGATCTTGAGAGATTACAATAATCTGCGATTGATATCGCAGATTAAATATATAATAATAGATTGACGGGCTGGCGGGTGGGTGGACAGGCAGGCAGACAGACCGGCATAGATTATGTACATCAAGTTGCATAAACATGGCAATCGCTTGATTGGTCTTCATAATCAACATCTACATCTGGATCCCCCAAGTGCAGATCTAATTGACGTTGGTTTGTTCTGACATCTAAATCATTGTAGTCTCTCTCAGTTCTGTCGTATATGACTGGTCTTTCACGTATGAGCTCAATCAGCCTTGCGGTATCGATTTGCGGCCTGTGCTTAGCTTTTTTCTGTACTGGTGGCATTTTCTGCAAACAAAGCATGTATAGATGAATCATTTACATGTGCATCACCTGACCCGACAAACATACGCATGGACGATCGAGAGGACGAAGGGTGGAAGGATATGTGCCATATTATATTCCCATTTATAGTTTAATCAAGCCATAATCAGAAGCCCTATTGAGGGCATATGTGAAAACACGTGTAGTTCATATGGCTGCACGTGCATACCTGCACATGTATTGTACACTTATAATTGCTCTCACCTACATTTATATGGCTTTTGCTCCATACCTCTATATAACGATACATTGTTCAAGAGGCCTAGACGTGATCATAAACTTAAATAATTATATCAGAATTATGGAATGCCTTCAATAATATTAAATTATACAGTGCACACCTTTTGTTTGTCACCTGTCTATTATTTCTTCACTGCATGTGCTGTAATAAATCTCGCGAGAATGTGACGTTTCATACAAGAGTTGTGGAATTTTTGTCTAGCGATAAGTTACAGGCGTGAAAAAAAGCCTCCTGTAGGCTTTTAAATCGCATTGCCATGCATCGCCATGCGATGACGCGCATTGGTGTGTTTTAATTCACCTATAGTCATTTATAGCATTTAAACGCGTCGCTCAGCTTCGAATTCACTCTAGGTGTGTTTTGCACCTTAATGAGCAGCATTTTAAACGATTTCCGGTAAATTTTTCATAAAATTAAACTTTTTCACCAGAAAATTGACCAATTAAAATTCTGCACACCAGTTCTGAAACCTACACCCATATGGTCCTTCCAGCCAAACTAGATTGAAATCCATCTAGCGGTCGATGAGGAGTAGCGTTTTGACAATTTCCTGTAAAGTTTTCCTAAAGCCTAAGATTTTAACCCAAAAGATTGACCAATAAAAATTCTGTATACAAGTTCAGAAGCCCACATCCATAGTGTCCTTTCAGCCAAATTAAGTTGAAATCTGCCAAGCAGTTAATGAGGAGATATGTTTTGACCGTTTGGGTACATTTTAAAAATAAAACTTAAGATTTTCACCAAAAAAGTGACCAATCAAACATCTGAATAGAAATTCTAGACCCTACCTCCAATAAGATCCTTTTAGCCAAATTTGGGTGAAATCTTTCAAGAAGCTAATGAGGAGATACGTTTTGACACTTTCCGGTAATTTTGTTTATAAAATCTAAGATTTTCACCACAAAAATCTGAATACATCTACAACCTACCACTATATGATCCTTCCAGGAAAATATAGTTGAAATCCGTCAAGAAGGTAAGGACGAGATGCATTTTGACACTTTCGTGTCAATATTTTTACAAAATCTAAGATTTTAACCCAAAAAATTGACAAATGAAAAATTTGAATAGATGACCTAGAAGTCCATAGAATGCGTTAAGCAAAATTTGGTTGAACTCTCTCACGAACCTAGGGAGGAGATTCGTTTTGACACTTTCCGGTAGATCAAAATCTAAGGTTTTCACCCAAAAAATTGATCAGTCAAAAATTTTAATAGAGGTCCTAGAGCTTACCTCCATAGGATCCTTCAAACCAAGTTTAGCTGAAATCTGTCAAGCAGCTAAGGAGATGCGTTATCCACATTCCGGTAATTTTTTTTATAAAATCTAAGATTTTTGACCCAAAAATTGAAAACCAAAAATCTGAATAGATGTTCTAGAGCCTACCTCGATAGGATACTTCTAGCCAAATTTGATACATTTTAAAGCAAAAGTTGATGGTTGGACAGGCGGATTGACGGATGATAGACAGACGGTCGCCATGGCATAAGCTTGCTTGGCCATTCTGGCCAGGTAAGCTAACAAGAGGACCAATGAGCCTGTATCCCTCACCTGGAACATTGGCAATTCAACTAATCTTACATAAGTTTTACATCCATCGGTGTCATTTCCAATGACTTTCAGTCAAATGGTTTAGTTTTCGAGATATTGACAACAATCTCTGGACTGTTTTTTTGCATTAGTGGTTTTGAACAATGTCTAAGCGAAAATAGATGATATCAGTGCTAACAACAGGTAGTTTCTTAACTGTCTCACTGCTGCAAACCAGTGAAGCCAATAATTTCAATTTTCAAAAGCTCTTGAATTGTTTAATATTTTGAAAACAATTCGACTGAAAGTTGTTGGCGGCCTAGCCAACAACAACTTTCAGTCCAATTGCTTTCAAAATATCAGGTTCAGAGATATAACCTTTGGAATATGTCGTCTGCAAAAACTCAGCAGTCAGACGGCTACTAGAGGTTTAAATACAATTGAAGAAAATGGTCGCTAAAGGCAGGTAGGTGGTCTTTATAGCAGGTTATTCCTGACCACCACACAATCCATTTAACACATGTGCATCTGGCTGAATCACCAAGTTAGCAGCAGGAGTAGGGTGAGCTGGAGTTGATTTAGAAAATAATTTGACTAAGTCATTTTTATGAGCATGGATGTCAGAGCACATAATACATATGTTAAATATTTAGCCAGTGATGGAAAGGTTAATCTGTTAATTGGAGTCTAATCTATGGCAATAAAATCTGACATGGTGATAACTCAGTGGATGGTGAGAACAAACCTGTATTTTCCCCATGAAAGTGACACTGTAAATATTTAAGGGGTGATAACTCTGGCATTTGACGTCCTATCAGTTTCATTTTCACAACACAGATATTAGATGCCGACATTAACATTGTGACCAAGTTTGGTGTCAATCCATTAAGAAATAACAAAATGAGCCACCACAAATGGATGGATGGACGGACATACAGAAGATGGACAGGGTCATCGCTATACGACAGCTGACTGACATGTAAGCGGAGTTAAGAAAACCAATTTTGGCTTCAAAATCCATCAAATAAAAAAAATCGAATATGGCAGCCAAACACACTAAAATTTGATTGGTCCACGGTGGCCATGTTTTTTACCTATCAACTTCCCATGAACAAACTTTAATGGCCCTTAGTCCATATTCATATCCCCAAAATTTCAGTCCGATCCATTCAGTGGTTCTGGAGAACAAGTCGTTTTCACGAAAACTAGGTCATCCAAGATTGCCGCTGAACCATTTGGCCAATCAAGTTCCTTCGAACAAATTTGGTTCAGCTCTTGCCCTATATGATATTTCGTGAGTTTTGAATCGATCCACCAAGTAGTTTCGGAGAAAAAGATTTTTAAAGATGTTTCCTAAAATCGGCCAAAATCCAAGATAGCCACTGGCCCAATTAGCCGATCGGCTTTGTTTGAACAAACTTGGATCCCTATGTCCTAAGGATACTTCCTGCCAAATATAATTGAAATCGGCCCAGTGGTTCTTGAGAAGAAGTCATTTAAAGAAAACGGTTGACGGACGAACGGACATTCTGGCCAGGTGAGCTAATAATGCACAATAACCAGTGATCATCAAGATGGCTGACAGAAAAATTGACCAATCAGATATTTGTATATCAGTTGAGAAGCCTATATATAATAACAGGGTTCTATCAGCCAGGGTTAGTAGACATTGACCCAATGGGAGTAGTCTTTTAACTGATTTAGCAAGCTACTCCACAGAAAAATTGACAAATCAAATTTCAGTACATAAGTTTTCTACTTTCATATGGTCATTCCAGACATTCAAGTTTGGTTGAAATCAGTTAATGAGAAGTGGTTTTTTCCAGAAACAAAATTATTTAAATTATATCAGTGCCCCATATATTTATAAAAGATTTCTCTTGTGATATAGTGTTTAAATTTATCCTGAAGGAATAAAACTAGAAAGAAATCGTTAGAAATTCAGTGACTATAATCCTCTTCAAAGTTGTCACTTTATTTGATAGTTACTCTTACTATGCGCTATTGAGGCAGTCTGCTCACCTTGGAAACCAAAAGTAAAATGACTATCAATAGTGCTATAGGAATGGTTTTATATTGATCATTGCGCAACAGAGAGGACAATAGAATCTCAAACAATGGCAACTACAAATATCAAAGTAAAATGGAGTCTTTGAAGAAGACGATCATCACTGAATTTTTCTAAATATTTCCTTCGTTTTATTGCTTCCAGATAACTTTAATGTCTAAGTTGAAATAATGGTGTCTCAGCTTTTAAGCCATTATAGCCACATCAAAGTGCAAATAGCTAGAGAGGGAGAGAGGGAGAGAGAGAGAGAGAAAGAGAGAGAGGGGGGGGGAGAGGGGGGCGGAGCGAGAGAGAGAGAGAGAGAGAGAGAGAGAGAGAGAGAGACATTTCTAGCTATTCCCCGCCAATTTCTGGATACGCTCAGCCCACACTTGGCCCGTGTGGGGATCCGCTGAACTCTGATTTCCCAGAATCCCAATATCAAGGTGAGTATACAAGTAAGCTGTTGAATATCTTGAAACTAATTTTACTACATGCTGTTTGCGGTCTCTCACAGGCCCAGTCAAATTAGTTTCAAAATATTCAACAGACTGTTTAATAAATAGTATAGACATACGATTGGTACATTTGACAGACTGTTCACTACGGAGCTAGATATGTTAATCATTGCACATTTTGACTGCGACGTCAGCCTACATGTGATTTAATTGGTTATGACGTTATATACATGAGTGACAGATCACATCTGACAAAAGTGGATGGATGGATGAATGTCTGGGCAGACAGATGGATGGATGGTGACAATTATACAAGCTCACCCAGGTGATCTAATTAGAACATTTAGCATTTATAAAATATAATTTTATCTCTGAATTGTAGATGCAACTTGGAAAATGCAAAACTGTAGGTAATGTGAGCAATGTACAAATTGTCGATATAAATATCTGCATTGCTTTCCATTTTGTTGCAGAATATATGCTACCATAATTTAACCCGCAGATGTAACACACATTAGATGCTAGCGTATGGTAGGAATTCAGCGTTAGCCATTTCCCGGGAATTACTAATATTTCCCAGGGCAGTGGGAAATACTGGGAAATATGGTTGTTTATCATGTTTAAGAAAGCACTGTTAGACATTAATAAATATGTTTGTTTATCATGTTTAAGAAAGCACTGTTAGACAATAAAAAATATGTTTGTTTATCATGTTTAATAGTCCAGGAGCTAAAGCTAGGTCAGAATCGTGACGTAGCACACCCAGTATTCGGAAGGTCTGACACTTGCTGTGGCTTGGGGGACATGTCCCACACATTTTAAGCCCTGTTGTACAAATAAATTGTGGTAGCACTAATTAGTTATCCTGATTTCTTTGCATAGGGGGTCTAGGCTTTGGCTGTATCCACAGTGCACAACGATATAAGCATGATCGTGTCATAACTCAAAGTAATATCGTATTAGATTCACCATATATGATATATAGACGGATATCGACCACAGAAACACAAACAGGCCCTAGTTGGAGTGGATTTAATGCACTTGTATCATGTGCTAACGCACCTTTTACACAAATCGGTTACTGTCCAATGATTTCCGGATCACCAACTGAATTCAATACGGTGTATACGGTCATGAAACAAGTTCAAAGAATGATGACAACACTAGGACAGAATGACTCGGTCATTACATTCGACTTGGCCATATATGTCAAGGCAAAAGAGATACAGTGGCGATATAAAGAAGAGTTTAGTGACACTGTGATCAGACTGGGGGGATTTCACATTGCGCTAAACTACTTAGCTGTTATTGGAAAGATGTTTGATGACTCTGGCTTAGAAGATCTCCTCATAGAGGCCAACACATATGGTAGCAGCACAGCTGCTGCTCTACTTAAAGGGAAGTCATATAATCGAGGAGTGAGGGCTCACAAATTGGTTATGGAAGCGCTGCTGCGAGTACAATGGCAGTCTTTTTCCAAATGGGTTCAACAAAATGGACAACATGAAGACCACATTACTCCAACAGAATTGGAGAGTCTGGATGAGAAAATTAAGATGTGCCGAAGCAGCATTGATGACTTAGACGCACTGCAAGAAGATTTCAGAGGTGTGTATGTACGTGAATAAATTGCAACAGCTGTTCAAATCCTTTAAAGTTGAGTCAAGCCAGAAATCACACCTGTTCACATTTTGGAACTCATATATTCATATGGTAGCGCTGCTGCTTGGATTCATAAGAGCTGAGAGAACTGGAGATTGGCTGGCACACCTATCTGCTACTGCTGCTATGGCGCCATATTTCTACAGCATGGACAGAACCAATTATGCAAGATGGCTGCCAATATATCTTGCGGACATGAAGATGCTTCCAAGTACACATCCCCATGTACATGAACAATTCTTGAATGGAAATCATTCCGTAAGTCGCTCAGACCATCCATTCAATCAAGTGTGGACAGATATGGCCTTAGAGCAATCGATTAATTTGGATTCCAAAAAGCGAGGTGGTATTATTGGAATAACACAAAAGCCAGGAGCTCTGGAGAGGTGGTTTTTAACTAGCCACGAGAGGGCAGCCATAACAACGGTCACAAAGCAAATGTGTGGGTTACAAGATAGTCACATGTTTGGAGTACATATGGAAATGGGGACTAATCGAATGAACACGGATGAAACCGATGTGGAGAAGATACTTTCGATGTTCTCATCAGATATAATGACCAATCCCTTTAATATTGCGGAAAACGACGACAGCGAGTGTCTTCCGCTTGTAAACATTGCAGCTGGCGTGGTACTGCCTAGTGAAATCGCCAAGAGACTTGTTTCCGCCTGTGACATTGGTAAGGAGATTATGGAAAATTTTGTTCAGGAGCGGCTGGACACTAACACGAGAAGCTTTTGGGACACGTTGCCACACTTAAAACTTAAAACATTTGCCAGCCTAGCACAGAAGAAAAAACTCAAAACAAATGATGAACAATTCACAATGTGAGGTCTGACCGCGAACTATTTGGTCGATTAATTATTGCCGCAAGGTCCAGAGATGTTGATTTAAAACTAGTGATGACGTATGAACTGTCTGCTGTTCCACTATCATTGTCACATACGGATGGGACTCTAAGAAAGAATGTGAAGTGTTTTGTTAAGTGAACTAGAAAAGGAAGTAAATGTTGATGGACGGCTTCCACCTGTTGACAAGACAGGCGCAACAGCTTATGTAGTAGATGGCATGGCAATTGTGCAAATGGTTAAAACTGGAGGTACGTCTACATTTGGAGAATTGGCTGATAAATACTGGCACATCTTTACAGTTCCACTGAATCAAGAAGACTGCAACAGAGTAGATATAGTTTTTGACAGATATGATAGACTGGAATCTCTCAAAGCGGAAGAGCGGCTAAAACGTGGGTCATCAACAGCATTGGAAGTAAATATTGCTGGAGAAAATACTCCCATTCCAAAGCAATGGGCCAAGTACATCAGCAATCCAAGCAACAAAAGTAACCTGGTTGCATTTCTCAGCAAGCGGTGGCGTGATACTGGTCCAAATATGCTATCTGCCGACAATTGCGTCATTCTTGCTGGTGGCTTTAATGATGGAATGGATGTTGTTGTCATTTCAGCGAACAATTCGTCGTATTTGGAAGAACTTCGACCAGATCACGAGGAAGCAGATACGCGTATGATGTTGCACGCGCTACACGCTTCAAAAGACCACATGCGTGTTGTTATACAGTCTCCTGATACAGACGTGGCAGTACTTAGTATATATACGTATTGTTCGCTTCACTGTTCTGAACTATGGTTCCGTACGGGCACAAAGGACAAATTGCGATACATACCAATACATAGGTGCTCAAGTACTGGGCCCAGCTATCTGTCTGTCTTTGCCTGGGTTTCATTCTCTTACAGGTTGTGATAGCACTAGTGCATTATTTGGAGTCGCTAAGAGAAAAGCATTCAATCTCTTAGTCATCTGAATGTCATCAGCTTAGCTTAGCCCAACTCGGCGAACATGTTGACTTATCACCGAATACTGCAATTCTATGTGAGAAATTTGTCTGTGAGTTGTATACCACCAGGGATGTGGGAAAGACAGCTGATGAAACCCGTTATTGGCTCTTTTGTCAAGAGACAAAGAAATGAAAATCTTCCACCTACATCGAATAGTCTAAAGCATCACACCGAAAGGGCCAATTTTCAAGCTCTTGTTTGGAGACGTTCATTGCAAGCTGTTCAGAATCTTCCATCTCCAAATGGACATGGCTGGAGTATAGTGGATGGTCTACTCAAGCCTGTTCTAATGTCAAAGGATCCTGCTCCATTTGGATTAATTGAACTTACATCATGTAGATGTCAAAAGTCTGCCTGCAAAAGAACAGATCTCTGTCAATGCAAGGCTAACAATCTACTCTGCACTGAAGCATGCCTTTGTATGGGAGGTGAAATGTGTGACAATGTTCAGCATACAATTGTCGAAGATGACTCTGACACGAATGAGTAACATTCTCTCATTTGCTCACATGATAAATATGTCCTGCCAGCTTGTGTAGACATGCACTGCATGTCAGTTAAAAGTTTAATTATGAAAAATGTAGAAAACATGGGCATTGTTGTAGCTAAGGTATTGCTAGTCACAAGAAGACCTAAGTGCCCCAATATGTACAATATGTACAAAGCAACATACGGGTATCTTAAACGAGGTTGATTAAGTATAAATCTGCGATATACGATCACTCCTTTCCATTTTGGTTAAGATTGTATTGATATAACATGCGCTTAAGTTTGTGAAAAATTTATCATTGTGAAAATTGTTTGAGAGCTACATTCAACAACTATTGTAAATGGGCCTCACGGGTTAGTGATACCACAATTTTCTTGTACAACACGGCTCAGAATATACCCAAGACATCGGTCTAGCATAATATAGAGACAAACCTTCTGAATACTGGGTGTGCTACGAAACCATTCTTCTAGACCCCTTTTGAAAATTGGCTCCCGGACTATAAGAAAGCACTGTTAGACATTAATAAATATGATATATTAATAAGTAGATGTAATACAGGAGAGAATAAAAAAGGTTAAGCTGTATTAACCCTACCTATCTGTTTAGAACAATAGGCATTCCTCCAGACCACTAAGGAGGCTGGTTTTGGCCAGTATCGTCACTAAAGGGTTAACAGAACATCCACTGAAATACCATTAGAATTTGTATGAGGTATGACTGGATATTTGACAGTAAATTACCTATCTGTTTAGAACAATAGGCACAATTACCAACCCAATCATGCCAATAATAAAAGACTAGTGTGTACACAGGCTTTGACCTCCGTCACAACATGTAATTATGTAAACGTACACGTGAGGTATTTTCACACTGCTGTGTACTTGCTTAGCTCTTTAGCACTAAAGCTAGCCTACAGTGGCCATTTGCAGAGCAAGAGAATATTTTTAGAATTTTTACCTTTACAATGCTTAGCTCGATAACCGAGCCACTCATTCCAGTGGTGAATTTTCAAAAATAGTCTTCTCTTGGTTTGCAAATGGAGATTTCCTATCAGAAAATTGAAATTTGTTTGAACATTTTTAGCGTTAAATAGTTAAATAACTAATGCTAGTGATTCACTCTTTGCATTGTCATTATCTCCAACTGATAACTCATGACTGAATACTTTTCATTCAGAAGTTGCAGAAATTTTAAAATTGTAACTACTATTTAAATTTACAGAATTTGTTGAAAATAATTTGAAAGTGACTGTTTTCTATCAATCATCAGGGCCGTACAGTGGGATTCTGAAAGGGGGTTCGTGAGGGGGGTTTGTTAAGATTTTTTATTTCTGAAACTAAAATGGTGCATTTTCCCGCGATCTAGGCATAAAAATCAACAAAATAGATGATATAAACATAGTCATATTTATATCAAATATGGGCAAATTCAACAGACAGATATTTAATAGGGGGGTTCGTTCGAACATTCCAATCCCCCCCCCCCCCCATACGGGCCTGATCATATTGTAGCAATTAATAGTAAAAATATTACATATTAGTAGATAATTGTATACAAAAGAATGAAATGTGTTGTCATCTCAATCATTTAATCCCCAATTATACACCTTCCTGACTTTCCATTGTGAGATAAATACCACAATAGGAGCTGACCATGGGGGGACTTATTAGCTCAGAGCATTCATTTACATAACAATCAACATTCTGCTGGGCTGAGAATTATTCACTACTATATGAAACAAGAGGCCCAAGGGGCCTGTATCGCTCACCTGGAATATAGCCATTTCAACTAGAAAGGCCATCAACTATAAGTAGAACCCTAGAGTTTACCAGCATGGTAACAAGAACATGGCAGCCACGTTTCTTTGCGTATCAATTTCTCTCAAACTAATTTTAATGGCCGTTAGTCCCTAATCATGTCACAAATTCAGCGGTTCTGTAGAAAAAGTTTTCACGAAAACTAAATCCTCCAAGATGGCCCATAAAGCATTAGGTCAATCAAGTGGCCTTGAACAAACGTGGTTCAGCTATTGCCCTATATCACGTATCATGAGTTTTGAATTGATCGCCCAAGCGTAAATGAAGATTTTTAAAGGCGTTTCAAAAAGTCTGTCAAAATCCAAGATGGCCACTGGCCAAATTGGCCGATCGGCTTCTTTTAAACAAACCTTGATCTCTATGGCTTAAGGATACTTCCTGCCAAATATACTTGAAATCAGTCCAGTGATTCTCGACGACATTAAAATTTCCTATTGCTTTAGTACGGGGGCAATTGCTGGGGAAAAGATCCAAGATGGACGCCAAACAGTTTATTCGACAGTTTCGTAAATGGAAAATTTGAAATCAGAACATCACAAATGTGGTTGCAATGTAACCATGAAGCTCAACGTTACAATGATCTATGAAGCTTGATGCTCAACTGGACCATTAGCATTTGAACCATTTGCATTGAAATAGACAGGATGGATAATTTCTGGAAAATCCAAGATGCGCAACAAAGAAATTGACCAATCAAAATTCTCATTTGATTTCCTGAAGTTTATCGTCATCGGATCATTCCACCCAAGGTTAGTTGAAATCTACTTGTTGATTAAGTAAGTGATTTAAAATCTGCTGGAAAATGTCTGGAAAATTCAAGATCCCTGCCGAAAAATTGACCAATTAAAATTCTCATTAGAACTCTTGAAGTTGATCACGATAGGATCATTACACCCAAGTTTCATTGAAATCGGGCCATTGATTAAGGAAGAGTAGTTTTAAATGATTTTTGGAAAATCCAAGATGGTCACCAAAAAATTGACCAATCAAATTCTGTATATAAATTCTGAAGCATAGTTACAAAGGGTCCTTCCAGTCCTATTAAGTTGAAATCCGCCATGCCGCTAATTAGGAATAGCGTTTTATCACTTTCCGGCAAATTTTTCATAAAATCTAGGGTTTCACCAAAACAATTGACACATTAAAATCTGTACACAGGTTCTGAAGCCTACCCACATAGAGTCATTCCTGCCACATTAAGTTGAAATCCACCTAGCGGTTAATGAAGAGTAGCATTTTGACCATTTCCAGTAAATTTGCCATAAAATCTAAGATTTTCACCCAAAAAATTGATAAAATCACAATTCTGAATAGGTGTAGAAAGCAGAGCCTAGCACCATAGAATCCATATAGACAAATTTGCTTGAATTTTGTCAAACAACTAAGGAGGAGCACTTTGACAATTTCCGGTAAATCTTTCATAAGATCTAAGTCTTTACCACAAAAAATGACCAATCAACATTCTGAATAGAAATTCTGGATGGTGCCAGCATAGGACTGTTATAGCCAAATTTGGTTGAAATCAGTCAAAGCATTAAGAAGCGATTTGATGGGCAGACGGATGATGGACGGGCGGCGGATGGCCGCCATGGCATAAGCTCACTTGACCCTACGGTGTGGGTCATTTGTCCAAGTTTGGGTCCAGTATGATTAGCTAAAGATTAGATATAAACTGCTAATTTGAGCTAAATGGAAACTGTTAATGTTGAAAATACCCAATTTTTTTTCACGGTCTTACTGACCTTGACCGTTTGACCCCATGGTCAATGTGTCATGCCGTGTTATTACATGTGTCCAAGTTTGGGTCCAGTATGATTAGCTAAAGATTAGATATAAACTGCTAATTTGAGATAAATGGAAACTGTTAATGTTGAAAATACCCAATTTTTTTTCACGGTCTTACTGACCTTGACCGTTTGACCCCATGGTAAATGTGTCATGCCGTGTTATTACATGTGTCCAAGTTTGGGTCTAGTATGAGTAACGAAAGATGAGATATAAACTGCTAGGTTCAGATAAACAGACAACTGATAATGTTAAAAAACCCAATGTTTTTACCAAAGTGACCTTGCCCTTTGACCTTTTGACCCAAAATCATTGTGCGGTGTTGTTTCCTTAAAAGGAAGCATGTGTCCAAGTTTGGGTCCAGTATGATTTACCAAACCTGAGATATAAACAGAACAGGTGAGCTAAAAGGGAAAATGTCAATGTTGAAAAAAGCTAAATTTTTACCATGGTCACAGCGACCTTGTCCTTTGACATTTTTACAGCAAGGTCATTGTGAGATGCAGTGTCCTTATACGGAAGCATGTGCCCAAGTTTGGGTCCTGTATGATTAACCAAACCTGAGATATATCCAGAAAAGTTGAGCTAAATGCAAATTGTATACCGCCGCCGCCACTGGACGATATGCAGGGTACATCGCAATAGCTTGCTTGTTTTACTTAATTTGAGCTAAACACCTATATAAAAGCAATTTCGGCTTCAAAATCCATCAAACAAAAACCTATTATGGCTGCTCAACACGCTACATATTGATTGGGCCATGGCGGCCATGTTTTTGACATATCACCTTCCATTGAACAAACTTTAATGGCCCTTGGTCCCTAATCATATATCTCAAATTTTGGCTGATCTGTTGCTGTTCTGGAAAAGAAGTGGGTTTCATAAAAACTAGGTCATCCAAGATGGCCACCGAAGCATTTGGCCAAACAATTTCCCTTGAACAAACTTGGTTCAGCCGTAGATGATGGTGTATGAGTTTTGAATCAATCTCCCAAGAAGTTTTGGAGATTTTTAAAGATCTTTCTAAAAATCTGCTAAAATCCAAGATAGCCGCCAGCCAAATTGACCAACCAGCTTTATTTGAAGAAATCTGTATTTCTATGCCCTAAGGGTGCTTTTTGCCACATATATTTGAAATTGGCCTAGTGGTACTTGAGAAGACATTAAAAATTTTATATTGCTTTAGTAAATAGATGAGATATGGGAGCTTTTGGTAGAAAAAAAATCCAAGGTGGCCGCCAAGCCATTTATTGAAAAAATTTCACCCGTTTCAAAAATAGCAAATTTGAATCTGGAATACCAAAAAACCTATATAAAACAATCTCGGCTTTAAAATCCATCAAATAAAAAAATCCAATATGGCCGCCGTCAAACATGCTATTTTTGTTATTGGTCCATGGCAGCTATGTTTACCTTTCATCTTCCCTTGAACAAACTTTAACAGGCTTTAGTCCTCCTCATATCTCCACAAATTTCAGCCCGATCCGTTCAGCTCTTGCCCTAGATGATATTTCATGAGTTTTTAATCTATCCCCTAAGGGTTTTCGGAGATTTTTAAAGATGTTTCTAAAACTGAGCCAAAATCCAAGATGGGCATTGGCCAAATTGGCCAATCGGCTTCGCTTGAACAAACTTGAATATTAATGCACGAAGGATGCGTCCAGTCAAATATAATTGAAATTGGCCTAGTGGTTCTTGATAAGTCGTTTAAAGGAACTGTTGAAGGACACACAGACGTCGGACCGACGGTCACCACAGCATACGCACACTTGGCCATTCTCACCAGGTGAGCTAAAAAGCGAAAAAAAACCCCCAACAAATCTACCTCTATTAGGATAAATTGTATATTCACGACATTTGCTAACATGATTGTAAGTCGTTATATCAATACATACATCAGTTGTTCATCCATAATACAACATACAAACACATTGATTTTACTAAGGATTTATTGTACTTTAGATACATTACAAGTATTTACAGTGATTAACTTAGATCAAGTAGAATGCAACAAACTGCTACTTTTTGCCATTTTGCAATACGAGACAGGTGGAGTACTGATATTGTATCTTAGCTAACAAAATTAATAATAGGACCAATGAGCACTCGCATGCATGCGCACATGCATGAGCGCACACACGCATAAATGCACACATGCATGGGGGCACACACGAATGAGCACACACACGCATGAGCACACACACACATACGTACGCACACACATCCAAGCTCGATCTCCAGTAACAGCACATTATGTTCAAGGATGTTTGTGATATTCCCAAATTCACCAACAATGCCACCTTCAAAAAGGCAGTCAGACATTATTTACGGATGAATCCAGATTTTGTGTCCAATTTGTGGATGCTAGGCATCGCATATAGAGGAGACAAGGAGAATAGTATGAATGAGACTATATTATGTAAATCCATGACTCATTAAGACATAATGGAAGAGAAACCCCTCTAAATATGGTTACCTCAAGCCACCACAATGAAGAGATCGTTATTTCAAGCCACCACAATGAAAAGATGGTTACCTCAAGCCACCACACTGAAGAGATGGTTACTTCAAGCCACCACAGTGAAGAGATGGTTACCTCAATCCACCACACTGAAGAGATGGTTACTTCAAGCCACCACAATGAAAAGATGGTTCCTTCAAGCCACCACACTGAAGAGATGGTTACTTCAAGCCACCACACTAAAGAGATGGTTACTTCAAAAATACCACAAGAGGCCAAAGGGCCTGTGGCGCTCACCTGGACCACTAGAATTTGAACCATTTGTATTTAAATAGATATGATGGATAATTTTCGGAAAATTCAAGATGGCTACCAAAACAATTACCCAATCAAAATTCTGTATCTAAGTTCTGAAGCCTACCCCACCTGTTTGGAACCAATCTAAGATGGCCACACAAAAAATTGACCAATAAGAATTCTGCTTACAAGATCTGAAGCCTACCACTATAGGGTCCTTCCATTCAAGTCTGGCTGAAACAGCCCAAGCAGTTAAAGAGTAGCGTTTTCAACGATATCAGGTAAATTTTCTTAAAATTCAAGATTTTCACCAAATAATGTACGAATCAATATTCTGTATCCAAGCACACAAACGGATACCCATATGGTCCTTCCACCCAAACTAGGTCGAAATCCGCCAAGCGGTTAATGAGGAGTAGCGTTTTGACAATTTCTGGTAAATTTTTTTACAAATCTAAGATTTCCAGCCACAAAATTAATCAATTAAATTTCTAAATATAATTTCTAGAGCCTACCACCATATAATATTTCTAGTCAAACCTGGTTGAAATATGTCAAGTAGCTAAGGAGGAGTAGCATTTTGACAATTTTCGCTAAATTTTTCATAAAATCTATGAGTTTCACACACAAAAAAATTGATCAATCAAAATTCTGAAAAAAAATCTGGAGGGTACCAGCATAGGATCCTTCCAGCCAAATTTGGTTGAAATCTGTCAAACCGTTAAGCAGAAGAAGCGGTTTGACAGACGGATGGAGGCCATGGGATAAGCTCACTTGACCTTGAAAGGCCAGGTGAGCTAATAATGAAGGGATGGTTCCCTCAAGCCACCGCACTGAAGAGATGGTTACCTCACGCCAACACACTGAAGAGATGGTTACCTCAAACCAACACACTGAAGAGATGGTTACCTCAAACCAACACACTGAAGAGATGGTTACCTCAAGCTAATGAGTCACAATGAAGAGATGGTTACCTCAAGCCCCTGCATTGAAGAGATGGTTACCTCAAGCCAATGAGCTACAATGAAGAGAAGGTTACCTTAAGCTAATGAGTCACACTGAAGAGATGGTTACCTCAAACCACCACACTGAAGAGATGGTTACCTCAAGCCACCTCAAGCCAATGAGTCACAATCGTGGTCTTGAATGCTAATTTATCACATTTGACACAATATCTAGTGGAAATTAATTTATAATATATTATTTATATAAAGCAGTTATCATGATCAATTTATGAATCTATTTTTGATGTCGAGGGTAGAGAAAATCCAAAGAATTTATGAAATATTGATTCATTAAGCCGGTTTTCTTGTTGTGTGCTTGGTAAAGATGGCTGTTCTTTGAGAAATGCATCAGGAATAGCTGAGCTGGACGAGGATGACGAGCGTCGTCGCCATGCCTTCTCAAACCATGCCTTGTCTTCTGCAAACAGAGATATTATATGTGAAACTATGGCCTGTATGATTTCACCACATCTCTCATACAGTGTAAATATTTAGGCTTCATTATCACGAAACAAGAGGCCCAAGGGGTCAGTATGGCTCACCAGGAAAATAAGCATTTCAACTAGAGCGGCCATCACCTATAGGTGAAAGCCTAAGGTTTGGCCAGAACTGCAACACGAACAATGGTATGTCCTACCAAATTTGGTTAAAATTCATCCAGCGGTTCGCGAAGACATTTTAAATTTCCCATTGCTTTAGTATGGTAGTATGAAACAAGGGCCTTAACGTTCACCTGGTCGATTAGCATTTGAACCAGTATCATTTGAACAGACATAAAACTTTAAATTCAGCAGCAACAAAACATAAAATACAAAATTGGGAATTCAATATGATTGATACTTAGTGGGAAATTAATGATGAACGATGACAATAAAAAAATCCTTTATAGCCATCAAACCCAAAATTTTGATGGATTTATGACAACAATGTTTTATCAATGATCAAGTTCTCTTGAACAAACTATAAATACCCTTAGTTATTGATGAAATTAAATCTAATGAGTTCCCGAGATGTCATTTTGGAGAACAAGATGGACACTGGAACAAGCGGTTAATGAAGTATCATTTTTAACGATTTCCAGCCATTTGTCGGAACATTCAATATGACCACCGAACAAACTGATCAATCAAAATTATGTATACAAGCGCTAAAGCACACCACTCTAGGGACCTCTCACACAAGTTTGCTTGAAATCAGCCTAGTGGTTACTGAGGAGTAAGCTTTTAAGTGATTTCCAGAAATTTTCAGAAAATCCAAGATGGCCACCAGAAAAATTGACCAATCAATATTCTGTATACATGTTCTAAAACCTACAAGCCTAGTATCCTTCCAGCCAAGTCTCATTGAAATTGCCCAAGCAGTTACATGTGTAATGAAGAGCAGCGTTTTAAATGATTTCCCACCATTTTTCAGAAAATTCAACATGGCCACTGAAAAAGTAGACCAATCAAAATTCTGTAGATGTCTTCTTAAGTATACCACTCCAGGGTCCTCCAACCGAGTTTACTTGAAATCATTCAAGCGCTTTACGAGGAGTAGCATTTTAACTGATATCCCAAAATGTTGAGAAAACCCAAGATGGCTTGAAACCTACTGGCCTAGTATCCTTCCAGCCAAGTCTGGTTGAAATTGCCCAAGCAGTTAACGAGGAGTTAGCATTTGTAAACGAGTTCCCTGCAATTTCCAGAAAATTCAAGATGGCTGTAGAAAAAATAGACCAATTAATCTCCGGTATACAAGTTCTGAAGGATACCACTCTAGGGTCCTCCCACACGAGTTTGCTTGAAATCAGCCTAGTGGTTAATGAGGCTTTTAACTGATTTCCAGAAAATCCAAGATGGTCACTGGAAATATTGACCAATTAGAATTCTCATGAGAACTGTTGAAGTCTCCCAGCATAGAATTGGTCCACCCAGGTTTCTTTGAACTGAGCCCATTTATAGTGTTTTAAATGAATTTTGGAAATTGACAAATCAAAATTCTGAATAGGTTCTGGAGCCTACCACCATAGGATCATTCTACCCAAATTTGGTTGAAATCAGTCAAAGAATATTTGAGGAGATACGATTTGATGGACGGAGGGCCGCCATGGCATACGCTCACTTGGACGAAGGCCCAGGTGAGCCACAAATCTTAGATGGCCACCAACACGTTTATATGAGTTTCGAAAGTTGAAAATTTGAAATCACCATACCCAAAAACCTAAATGTAAAACAAATTTTGGCTTCAAAATTCATAAAAAAAACCCAAATATGACTGCCTAACACTGAATTCTGATTGGTCGATGGTAGCCATGTTTTTTCAATATGCTAACTTACATTGAGCAAACTTGAATGGTTCTTAGTCCCAAATTTTGGCCCAATCCCTTCAGTGGTTCATCGTCTTTCTGAAAATTAGGCTATACAAGATGGCTCCTCAAGCATTTGGCCTATCAAGCTTTCTCGAACAACCTTGGTTCAGCCGTTGCCCTAAATGATGTTTTATAAGCTTCGAATCAATCCCCAAAAGTGGCTTTGGAGCTCTTTAAAGATGCTCCTGAAAATTGGCTAAAATACAAGACTTCCGTCGGACAAATTAGCTGATCAGCTTACTTTGAACAAACTTGGATCCCTTGGAGTTTTTGTACAGGAAAGAAATCCAAGATGGCCACCAAACGGTTTATCCGACAGTTTCGAGTGGCAAATTTGAAATCAGCTATTGCCCTAGATGATGTTTCCTGAGTTTTGAATCGATCCTTCAAGTGGCTTTGGAGATTTTTAAAGACATTTCTAAAAATTTGCCAAAATTCAAGTTGGCCGGTAGCAAATTGACTGATCAACCTCGCTTGAACAATCTCTATGCCCTAAGGATGCTTCCAGCCAAACATAATTGAAATCAGCCTGTGGTTCTTGAGAAGTCATTTAAAGAAAAAGTTGATGGTTAGACAGACGCACTGATGGACAATGAATGGTCACAATGGCAGAACTGCACTTGGTCATTCTCGACAGGCGAGCTAATAAATGACACAATTTCTTTATATCTACATGATTAGGAAAGACACAAGTTCTATGGGTATTTAATGATCTACACCTGCAATCAAACAATAAAACATGTTTCACTCTCCATCAAACAGAGCAGTTTCTCTCTCCATCAGACAGAGTCAGGTTTCCCTCTATGTCAGATAGTGGGACATTGGAGCATCTGAAGAATAGCATGTGTCGTTTCATTATTACTCACTTTCATCATCCATGTTAGTGTATGTTTCCTGGTCGCTTCGCTCTCCTGAAGGACCAGTTATTGCTGTTTCCGTGTGAACCTGATCACCTAGTGATCGTGTTACCGTGGTTTCCTCAGTGCCCCTTGAGTCACGTGTTGTGCGCTTCTGTTCTATTGACTGGAATAAAGAAAACGCCATTAATGATCCTACAACCTGGTATCATGCAGCTGATGACACTAAGATTATGAATAAGAGGTTTGGTATCATGCAGCTGATGACACTAAGATTGTGAATAAGAGGTCTGGTATCACGCAGCTGATGACACTAAGATTATGAATAAGAGGTCTGGTATCATGCAGCTGATGACACTAAAGATTATGAATAAGAGGTCTGGTATCACGCAGCTGATAACACTAAGATTATGAATAAGAGGTCTGGTATCACGCAGCTGATAACACTAAGATTATGAATAAGAGGTCTGGTATCACGCAGCTGATGACACTAGGATTATGAATAAGTGGTCTGGTATCACGCAGCTGATGACACTAAGATTATGAATAAGAGGTCTGGTATCACACAGCTGATGACACTAAGATTATGAATAAGTGGTCTGGTATCACACAGCTGATGACACTAAGATTATGAATAAGAGGTCTGGTATCACACAGCTGATGACACTAAGATTATGAATAAGAGGTCTGGTATCACGCAGCTGATGACACTAAGATTATGAATAAGAGGTCTGGTATCACGCAGCTGATGACACTAAGATTATGAATAAGAGGTCTGGTATCACACAGCTGATGACACTAAGTTTATGAATAAGTGGTCTGGTATCACGCAGCTGATGACACTAAGATTATGAATAAGAGGTCTGGTATCACGCAGCTGATGACACTAAGATTATGAATAAGAGGTCTGGTATCACGCAGCTGATGACACTAAGATTATGAATAAGAGGTCTGGTATCACGCAGCTGATGACACTAAGATTATGAATAAGAGGTCTGGTATCACGCAACTGATGACACTAAGATTGTGAATAAGAGGTCTGGTATCACGCAGCTGATGACACTAAGATTATGAATAAGAGGTCTGGTATCACGCAGCTGATGACACTAAGATTATGAATAAGAGGTCTGGTATCACGCAGCTGATGACACTAAGATTATGAATAAGAGGTCTGGTATCACGCAACTGATGACACTAAGATTATGAATAAGAGGTCTTTCTAAATTAAATGCTCATTTGAAGAAAGACAGGGGCCCTGAAGCGGCATATAACTGCTTATAGGAGGGCAGCATCACTGCCTTCAGGGAAGCGAATCTACCGATTCTCATCTACTGCATCTACTCTGGATATCATTATTTGTTTTCTTGTTAGATTTGGTCAGTCTGTGATCACTGTGACACAGAACGGTGAGCAACTTATCAATTGTTCCTCTCATATTGTTTATTCTAAACCATTTACTGACATTAATGAGCAACAACGAATTATGAAATGCTTCAACTAATGAAATGCATCTCATACAATGTCTGTACAGTTGCATTCTCATGGAATGGCACTCTGCTAGGTGCCTGTGAAATCCTTTCTCAGATGCTGCACAGTGTGGCATTGAAACGATCTTAGGAATGCTATTGAGGAATACGATAGGTTGCAGGTAGTCCAGGTCAGGGGCATGGGGAGGGGGATAGGAGGGATTTGTCCTCCACGTTCTGATCAGGGGGTATGTGTTATAGAATACATGGTCCACCCAATACATGGTTCCCCATGTGCTATAGAAAAATCGCCGCACCCGCACACCAACCTTTTAGAGCTTTGCTATAATCAAAGGGAGGGAGAGATGGAATCAGCAGCCATTGAACTGACATAACTTCTGATTACAATTGGCAAATATGTCCAAAAATATGTCATAATTTGAGAGAAGCCATGCGAAATATGAAGACTTGAATTCCATGTATGCTATTATTGTAATAACTGTGTAATATAATAGCACTCACCTGGCTGATGAGATGTTTACATTAATTAAGGCACAACAAGCACCATTGGTCAATCGGGCAAGCATAACTGTTGCAACAATCTACCAACGGGGTAAGCATAACTGATGCCACTGACCAACAAGAGCATCCATGGGTTCCTGACATTACTGAACAATGAGGTAAGTGTTACAGACATGTAGGCTTGCACGATTTTTCAGTTTTCATAATCGCGATCATTTTGAAAAAATAATTGCGATTTTCGATTATATCATATATGTCATTGTACGTTAGGGTGGGGGAACTTGAACAAAGTTTTATTCAACACAAATAACTATGTAACAGGGAATATTTCGACTAGTTCGACCACTAGTATTGATAATATCTGAAAAGACATTAAAAACCTTACTTTGGACAAGAATTGCTAGTATAACGCTACAAGAACGAAAATTGGTATCGCTGACCAATAAAACTGCCTCCAGTCTAATTGCCAGATAGTAATAGGCATTCAGAAATGCTATTATAAACAATTAGAGTACTAAGTCTGAACACAATATCGATACAATTTGGCAAGACCCAAACAGCCTAATGCAAGCGACCAACATAAAATGATCCAAAGTGGAATGAAATGTGAAAGAAAATTTGCTTGACCGTCCAAGAACAAAAATATAGTCGCTTCTTATGTTGGCAATAAAATAACTCGCATGACACGTTCTCACGAGATTTCAGATGCGAACAGGAGTTTGAGACAGTGAAGTCAGATCGAATTGATCATACCCTTTTCTGTTATCAACCGGATACTCATTTTACCACATTATCCAGATCGAATTTAAAGTACAACACTCGGTTACCATCACGCAATGATAATAATAAACAGTGATATCCGAGTTCCCACGCCACGATATTTATATCAGAGTTCCCACGCCACAATATTTATATCAGAGTTCCCATGCCACATTATTTATATCAGAGTTCCCCCGCCATGATATTTATATCCGAGTTCCCATGCCACAATATTTATATCCGAGTTCCCATGCCATGATATTTATATCCGAGTTCCCATGCCATGATATTTATATCCGAGTTCCCACGCCACCATACTTATATCCGAGTTCACACACCTCGATATTTATATCAGAGTTCCCACGCCACAATATTTATGAGCGTTCCCACGCCACGATATTTATATCAGAGTTCCCATGCCACAATATTTATATCAGAGTTCTCCCGCCATGATATTTATATCAGTTCCCACGCCACAATATTTATATCAGAGTTCCCCCGCCATGATATTTATATCAGTTCCCACGCCACAATATTTATATCCGAGTTCCCATGCCATGATATTTATATCCGAGTTCCCATGCCATGATATTTATATCCGAGTTCCCATGCCATGATATTTATATCCGAATTCCCATGCCATGATATTTATATCCGAGTTCCCACGCCACCATACCTATATCCGAGTTCACACACCACGATATTTATATCTGAGGTCTCACGCCACGATATTTATATCCGAGTACTCACTCTAAAATTGCTGATACTTCTTAATTTGATTTAACCTGAGCGGATTACTAATATCATGTGATTGAAAGTCTTTTGCGTCAACATTTTATGTCCAATTTTGATGAAATAAACTGCCTTTATTAAAGGATACGCAATATTTAGGCAGCCCAATTTAATAATTTTACTTCCGCGATGATTTTTCTCCATGTATGCTGAACATAGCAATAAGGCAGCAAGAATTTGTACCAGGAAATTGTTCAATTTTCGTGTTAGTGTATATCAGCTTTAACCATTTTAGAGAATTGATTTCAACTTTTTTTAAAACATACCTAAAATGCCCACCCCCTTTCGCAAAGATGTTTGTTTGGAAATTGAACACCTCTTGTCCTTATAGAATCCTACTCTACGCATAGACGAGGTACCTTGCTTTACATTTTGAAAAGCAACTATCTTGGAGATTGAAAATCTTTGATTATTCAATTATTTAGTTTTGTAATCGTCCGCGATTATATTTTAACAAGAGCTCCACAAATGGCGCATAATACCCCGCCATGATGACAAACCAATGAATGAGAGCTATCAGAAAATATTTTATTTCTTCCTCAGACCCAGACCAGTCACCCGTATGAAGTGTCAAAGCAATCCGTTAAATGGTCATGGAGGTATAATCAGGAAACCAATTTTCAAGATGGCCGCCACTGACTGGCAGAAATATTGGACTTCGGATTATCATAAATTTCGATAAGTTTCTTCACCAGACATATTCCACCGACCCTATGAAGTGATCTGATAAATGGTAACAGAGATACCATCAGAAACCAACTTTCATGATGGCAGCCCATAGCTGGCAGCCACCTTGGAGTTCGGATCATCGTCAATTTCAATAGGTTTCTTCTCCAGACCTAGTCCAACCACCTTATGAAGTTTCAAAGCGATCCGATAAACGGTAACAGAGTTATCATCTGGAAACCAATTTTCAAGATGGCCACCGGTAGCTGGTGGCCATCTTGGATACGGATCATTGTCAATTTCAATAGGTTTCTTCCCCAGAGGTAGTCGAACCACCCTATGAAGTTTCATAGCGATCCGACAAACGATAACAGAGTTATCATCTGGAAACCAATTTTCAAGATGGCCACCGGTGACTGGTGGCCATCTTGGATTTTGGATCATTGTCGATTTTGATACGTTTCTTCCCCAGACATAGTCCAACCACTCTACGAAGTTTCAAAGCGATCCGACAAACGATAACAGAGTTATCATCTGGAAACCAATTTTCAAGATGGCCACCGGTGACTGGTGGCCATCTTGGATTTTGGATCATTGTCGATTTTGATAGGTTTCTTCCCCAGACATAGTCCAACCACTCTACGAAGTTTCAAAGCGATCCGATAAACGGTAACGGAGTTATCATCCTGAAACCAATTTTCAAGATGGCAGCTGGTGGCCATCTTGGATTTCGGATCATCGTCGATTTCGATAGGTTTCTTCCCAAGACCTAGTCCAACCACCCTATGAAGTTTCAATGTGATCCGACATGGAGTTATCATCCGGAAACTACTCTGCCGCCCGCACAGATAACGTCATTACAAAATACCCTGCCAAATTTTTTGGCAGGGTATGGAAAAAAAATCATGATTAATCAAATAATTGTGCAAGCCTACAGACATGACTTACCAGTAGATCAAACACACGCTTGGTCAGTGTGACAAGCATAACTGATGACATGGACAAATGGGGCCTTGGCATTATTGACAAATGTGACAATCATTCACGATACTATTGATAAATGAGACAATCATTGACGATACTATTGACAAATGTGACAATCATTCACGATACTATTGATAAATGAGACAATCATTGACGATACTATTGACAAATGTGACAATCATTCACGATACTATTGATAAATGTGACAATCATTCACGATACTATTGATAAATGTGACAATCATTCACGATACTATTGACACATGTGACAATCATTCACGATACTATTGATAAATGAGACAATCATTGACGATACTATTGACAAATGTGACAATCATTGACGATACTATTGACAAATGTGACAATCATTGACGATACTATTGACAAATGTGACAATCATTCACGATACTATTGACACATGTGACAATCATTGACGATACTATTGACAAATGTGACAATCATTGACGATACTATTGACACATGTGACAATCATTCACGATACTATTGACAAATGTGACAATCATTGACGATACTATTGACACATGTGACAATCATTGACGATACTATTGACAAATGTGACAATCATTGACGATACTATTGACACATGTGACAATCATTGACGATACTATTGACACATGTGACAATCATTGACGATACTATTGACAAATGTGACAATCATTGACGATACTATTGACAAATGTGACAATCATTGACGATACTATTGACAAATGTGACAATCATTGACGATACTATTGACAAATGTGACAATCATTCACGATACTATTGACAAATGTGACAATCATTGACGATACTATTGATAAATGTGACAATCATTTACGATACTATTGACAAATGTGACAATCATTGACGATACTATTGACACATGTGACAATCATTGACGATACTATTGACACATGTGACAATCATTGACGATACTATTGACACATGTGACAATCATTGACGATACTATTGACACATGTGACAATCATTGACGATACTATTGACAAATGTGACAATCATTGACGATACTATTGACACATGTGACAATCATTCACGATACTATTGACAAATGTGACAATCATTCACGATACTATTGACACATGTGACAATCATTGACGATACTATTGACACATGTGACAATCATTGACGATACTATTGACACATGTGACAATCATTGACGATACTATTGACACATGTGACAATCATTGACGATACTATTGACAAATGTGACAATCATTGACGATACTATTGACACATGTGAGGAGAAGCGGTTATCAAAGAGGAAAGCGTAATTGATGTCTATGATCAATGGGTTAAGCGTCCCTGGTTATGGCTGGGCGATATTGGCTTTTAGAAGACGATAAATATATCTAGGAAAATATCGTGATATCACATATATCATCCTGTGATTGTGCTTGAGGATAAGGTGTATTTTAACCCTTTAACACTCATATCAGCCAAAAATGGCTTCTGCAGTGATCTTGAGAAATGTCCATTTGCAGACCAAGAGAAGACTATTTTTGAAAAATTACCAGTGGTAAATTTTCAGAAATAGTTCTCCTGGTCTGCAAATGGACATTTCCTATGGGAAAATTGAAATTTCTTAAACAAATTCGAGGGATAAAGGGTTAAAACGTGTAATAATTGGCAGGAAAATCCAACCCTCAGCGTGGTTTGAACGTGAATGATTCTGTCATCAACCCTCAGCGTGGTTTGAACATGAATGATTCTGTCATCAACCCTCAGCGTGGTTTGAACATGAATGATTCTGTCATCAACCCTCAGCGTGGTTTGAACATGAATGATTCTGTCATCAACCCTCAGCATGGTTTGAACATGAATGATTCTGTCATCAACCCTCAGCGTGGTTTGAACATGAATGATTCTGTCATCAACCCTCAGCGTGGTTTGAACATGAATGATTCTGTCATCAACCCTCAGTGTGGTTTGAACAAGAATGATTCTGTCATCAACCCTCTCCATGGTTTGAACATGAATGATTCTGCCATCAACCCTCAGTGTGGTTTGAACATGAATAATTCTGTCATCAACCCTCAGTGTGGTTTGAACATGAATGATTCTGTTATCAAATCATGAAGCGAGTTTATTATTACTGGCTGGTGTTGACCTTATCATTACGTCATCAGATTGGAATGTGAACAGGGTATTCAAATTTATTTATCTGAACCTGTCAATTTGTTGTTGGGAGGCCAGAGACATTGATAAATTAACGATTACTGATAAGAATGCACATCGCACAAAAACATGGAAAAAATTTGTTTAATTAGCCTCGTAGGGCTGGGGTGGTTAAAATTGTATCAGATATATCTTTTCTTGCGCTAATATTTTAGAATATCGGTCTGTTATTTACTAAAAAATCACAATTCCAAATGAATATTTTGCGCCGTAATATTTATTTTCATCGATTATGCGAGCCTGTTAGTTAGGGCAGTTTTGTAATGACCACCCGCCGATGATATGAGAAAAAATACTCAACCCCAAGAGTTGGAATACCTTCTTATGGTGGCTAGATGAAAGAGCTACAGTCCTCGAAACGTTAACTGTAGAGTTCATATTTTCAGCACACTGTGGTTTATTTAGTACTGTTATAATGATTAAGTTGCACCAATGCGTGGAGAACTCATGGCTGGTGGTTTAGTACTGACATTAGAATGGCATGCCGAATGGATTTTCCGATTTGAAAAATGAAAACAAGGCTAAATGTAGTTTATCTATATTTCGCAGAGATAGAAATAGAAATAATCTGTGGATATGTCAGTATTTATTACCATAAAACATATAAGCATAAAAAATATATGCATTGATATGGCACACAGCCAATTATAATGTACCATTGATTAATGGGGGAGCCATCCCTGACACTATTGTTAAATGATTAGTGTACTAAAGGAACATTTCTGCCAAATCCATTTTAATCCATTCACAAATGACGAAATGTGCCACAGATGTATTTTCCCAATAGCATTCAATACTTAAAAAACACCTTAAAGAACCAGAACAATGACCCTTGTTTCAAGTTGTGGCCTTATAGCTTAAGTAGATAATGCTGATAGGAAAATATCTACCAAATTTGGTTTTAATCCATGAACAAATGTAGAAATGTTCGACAATTGTTGACAGACAAATGGCAGACAGACACAGACACATAAATTGTGATTGCATAAGCTCACCCAGGTAGGATAAAAAAGTTAAATGTGTAAAAAATATAATAATTTAACAGCCAACTGATAATTCCTATTCACATCCAGAAATGCAGGAGATGTAATCTGAGAGCATCCAGATTTCTAAACTTTCCACTAAGGACATCCAAACCTCGTCTGTGAAAAATCCCCTCTCCCATTTATCACTGAGCCTATGGGCCTGACCACCTCCCAGACCCTCCCCCAGGGCATCTCCTTATTGAGACAAGTCTATGCCCCTCACAAATAACCAAAGCCATACTTTCAACATTGATACCACTGCTGCTGCCACACGCACAACCTGAGCCATACTTTCTACATTGATACCGCTGCTGCTGCCACACACATAACCTGAGCTATACTTTCTACAATGATACCACTGCTGCTGCCAAACACATGAAATGAGCTATACTGTCTACATTGATACCACTGCTGCTGCCACACACACACATAACCTGAGCCATACTTTCTACATTGATACCGCTGCTTCTGCCACACACATAACCAGAGCCAGTTTCTACATTGATGCCGCTGCCACACACATAACCTGAGCCAGTTTCTACATTGATACTGCTGCTGCTGCCACACACATAACCTGAGCCAGTTTCTACATTGATACTGCTGCTGCCACACACACACATAACCTGAGCCACACTTTCTATATGGATATTGTTGCTGCTGCCACACACACATAACCTGAGCCATACTTTCTATATGGATACCGCTGCTTCTGCCACACACATAACCTGAGCCATACTTTCTACATTGATACCACTGCTGCTGCCACACACATAACCTGAGCTAGGGTTGCACAATTATTCACTTTTCATAATCGCGATCATTTAAGAAAAATAATCGCGATCATACGATTAATCATGAACTATATTAACTACGTCAATGCTGCTTAGAGGACGTTATTATGCTACTGCAGATTGTAAGATTATGGGTTAGGCACATGGGTATACATACATGGACAGAATACGCCAGTTGCTGATTGCAAACAAAGGAATGTGTCAAGATTTTTCTAGACGGAAAACGGAAGGTAACGTATTTCGTTTAATTGTAGCCTATGCTCTAATAGAAGTCCACCCCCTAACTTTGACATATGAGCTCCAATGATTTCTTAGCAGTTTCAAAACGGCAAAACTCTGTATTAGAAGCCCACCCTCAGCAGATAATTTGTAAGAATAGCGTGTATAATAATAACAATCGTGTCACAGGGTGTGTCTACTTAAGACAGATCTCTGCCCTGATACATTTCCGGCCCCTCTAGAAGTCAATACAGGCCTCCGATTTGTAAATCTCGACCACCAGATTAATACTAATAGTAGGCCACGTATGTTCAAGACATAATAAGGTTTATTCCACAGTTTTGTAGTTAAAATGCGCTTAAAACAGTCTTGGCGTGATTAAATAGCTTCCTTATAAATATATTGTAAGACCAAATTTATGTACCAAACAAGTACGGGAGAAAATGCGCATCAATTTTGTAACGCCGATCAACATTAAATGATCCAAATTGAATTATTACGAACGACAATATAGCCGGCTTCTTAAGTTGGCGAGCCAGTGGATCTTTCGCGATGGGAGGCGGCGTGTTCTCGCGAGATATTATACGCTAACGGGAGTTTATCAAACGGGTATCCGTTATTCAGATCAGTATAGTACGCAGTTCCTATCGCGCAATGATAATATATAGAAATTCCCGAGTTCCGAGTCCCCGATTCCAGAATATTTATATCCGAGTACTCGCTCTAAAATAAACTTCAATTGGAGGCGAATCACGTGATTTGTATTTTATTCGTGACGCCATTTTATATCAAATTGTGGATTAATTTTGATGTAATAAACGACCATTATTAAAGGATACGCAATATTTAGGCGCTCAAATCAAATAATTTCACTTCCCCGGGGATGTTTTGAGGTATACATTAAACATAGGTGTAGGCGGTGAGAATTTTTACGTGAGAAAATGCGTTGAATTTCCGTGGTATCAGTTCTAGAACTTTTTTGGGAAAACCGTTAGCGCATAACTATTCAGAGAATGGGGAACGCGGGATAAGCGTGTGTGATTACAACAACAATGACAAATAGCGACCAAGTGAACAATCTTTATTCGTCTAAAACTAATCCTGAGTCAATACAAACAAATCAGTTATTTATTTATTTAGTTTATTTAATCATTCACATTCGGCTGATAGCCGGATGTTTGTTTACCATGCTTGGTAACGCGAGCAGAGTTTCACAAGCGTAAAAGTGTCTTGACAAAAATTTCAACATGGCGATTATACGATTATTTCATTTTATAATCGGCCACGATCATTTTGAATTATATAATCGCGATTAATCGAATAATCGAAAAATCGTGCAACCCTAACCTGAGCCAGTTTCGACATTGATACCGCTGCTGCTGCTGCCACACACATAACCTGAGCCAGTTTCTACATTGATACCGCTGCTGCTGCCACACACATAACCTGAGTCAGTTTCTACATTGATATCGCTGATGCTGCCAGACACACAACCCGAGCTATACTTTCTATATTGATACCATTGCTGCTGCCACACACATAACCTGAGTCATACTTTCTACATTGATACCGCTGCTGCTGCCACACATATACCCTGAGCCAGTTTCTACATTGATACCGCTGCTGCTGCTGCCACACACATAACCTGAGCCAGTTTCTACATTGATACCGCTGCTGCTGCCAGACACACAACCCGAGCTATACTTTCTATATTGATATGGTTGCTGCTGCCACACACATAACCTGAGCCATACTTTCTATATTGATAACGCTGCTACTGCCACACACACACAACCTGAGCCATACTTTCTACATTGATACCGCTGCTACTGCCACACATAACCTGAGCCAGTTTCTACATTGATATGGCTGCTGCTGCTGCCACACACATAGCCTGAATCAGTTTCTACATTGATACGGCTGCTGCCACACACACATAACCTGAGCCAGTTTCTACATTGATACCACTGCTGCTGCCACACACACAACCTGAGCTATACTTTCTACATTGATACCGCTGCTACTGCCACACACATAACCTGAGCCAGTTTCTACATTGATACGGCTGCCGCCACACACATAACCTGAGCCACACTTTCAACATTGATACCGCAGTCTATGATACATACACCAGCCATATTAGTACATACCCCATCTGGTCTTCGGATGGTGGAAATTGACACACTTCTAAAACTTGATTCAGGGAAATCCTGTTTAGGCACTACTGTCCCTGGTGCATCACCATGCCAACCCTTTCTGGGTTCAAACAGCTTGTTTAAATCAGCAGCTTGTTTAACGGTTTCATCTAAATCTGAAATGATGACAGACTAAATTTATCCATGTATAGATTTGTGTGTACTGAACTCCCTATCCCATATACAGCTATATGGCATGCCTGGTCGACGGTTCATTTAACTCATTTGCTATGTGCTAAATAACCTTTACAACAAAATGTTGTTGAAACGCAGAAGAGCTGCTCGCCACAAAGCCTAGCTACAGTGGGGTCTGTATATAGATCTGCTTATTTCATGCATGATTACTATAGGGTCTGTATATAGATCTCCTTATTTCATGTATGATTACTGTGGGTCTGTATATAGATCTCCTTATTTCATGTATGATTACTGTGGGGTCTGTAGATAGATCGCCTTATTTGATGTAAGATTACTATGGGCTCTGTATATAGATCTCCTTATTTCATGCATGATTACTGTGGGTCTGTATATAGATCTCCTTATTTCATGTATGATTACTGTGGGGTCTGTACATAGATCTCCTTATTTCATGTATGATTACTGTGGGGTCTGTAGATAGATCGCCTTATTTGATGTATGATTACTATGGGCTCTGTATATAGATCTCCTTATTTCATGTATGATTACTGTGGGGTATGCATATAGATCTCCTTATTTGATGTATGATTACTGTGGGGTCTGTATATAGATCTCCTTATTTCATGCATGATTACTGTGGGGTCTGTAGATAGATCTCCTTATTTGATGTAAGATTACTGTGGGCTCTGTATATAGATCTCCTTATTTCATGTATGATTACTGTGGGTCTGTATATAGATCTCCTTATTTCATGCATGATTACTGTGGGGTCTGTAGATAGATCTCCTTATTTGATGTAAGATTACTGTGGGGTCTGTATATTAGATCTCCTAATAACTATAACTTCCTATTTTGCAAAAACATGAACAGCACAAAAAGTTTCAAAAGCTCACACACTGGGCTAAAATATTTTATCAAAACAAAAACATTCTGCCACACTATGAATGTTATCTACCTACTTACCTGCAAAACATGCCTTAAACAATATGTAGGTGAAACTAAACGGGAATTCCAGATTCGCATCAAAGAACACATGAGGGACATTAAAAACAACAAAGACACACCTATAGCACAACATTTTAATCTTCCCAACCACGGACCCACAAATATCAACTACAGAATCATTGAAGTGTTACGTCACGATCCTGAGAGCACGGAAGCCACCGCTTCCCACAAGGACCGTGAAAAATTCTGGATCCATCAACTACATTGTATGGATCCAATCGGCATCAATCACGCTGATTGGTAACCATCATCTACCTTTGGTAGTAAAACTTACAATCTGTTATTCTAGTTTAGTTTATGTATTTTATCGTGAAAATGTCATATTCAGATATAGATCTCCTTATTTCATGTATGATTACTACGGGGTCTGCATATAGATCTCCTTATTTCATGTATGATTACTATGGGGTCTGCATATAGATCTCCTTATTTCATGTATGATTACTATGGGGTCTGCATATAGATCTCCTTATTTCAAGTATGATTACTATGGGGTCTGCATATAGATCTCCTTATTTCATGTATGATTACTACGGGGTCTGCATATAGATCTCCTTATTTCATGTATGATTACTATGGGGTCTGTACATAGATCTCCTTATTTCATGTATGATTACTATGGGGTCTGTACACAGATCTCCTTATTTCATGTATGATTACTGTGGGGTCTGTACATAGATCTCCTTATTTCAAGTATGATTACTATGGGGTCTGCATATAGATCTCCTTATTTCAAGTATGATTACTATGGGGTCTGCATATAGATCTCCTTATTTCAAGTATGATTACTATGGGGTCTGCATATAGATCTCCTTATTTCAAGTATGATTACTATGGGGTCTGCAGATAGATCTCCTTATTTCAAGTATGATTACTATGGGGTCTGTACATAGATCTCCTTATTTCAAGTATGATTACTGTGGGGTCTGTACATAGATCTCCTTATTTCAAGTATGATTACTATGGGGTCTGTACATAGATCTCCTTATTTCAAGTATGATTACTATGGGGTCTGTACATAGATCTCCTTATTTCATGTATGATTACTGCGGGGTCTGCATATAGATCTCCCTATTTCATGAATGATAGTAAAAGTTGCAGTTGGCAGAAAGTTTTAAGAAAATATAAAAAGAGGTACAATGTGCATGTATCGCTCACCTGCAACATCAGAATTTGAACAAGGTTAGAAACAGGAACATTTAGGCTGTAACTTAAGAAATCAATGCAAAATGCATGGAAGGCTTACATACTCTACCACTCTTCCACTTTTCCAACTCAAACTGTAGGGGAGCTACAGCGACAATATTTTGGGGACTTCATCCTGTCAAATTTAATCCAATTCTCTCTCAAACTGTAGGAGTTGTGGCGTCAAGATTTTTGCGACGTACATACTAAAAGTCCACGTTTTTTTACCCACCCATGCCAGAATCAGTCATGCATGCATTTTAACATTAGACACATCTTTGGGTAGTGCACAATAATCCGGTCAAGTTTCATCCAATTCTCTCTCAAGCTGTAGGAGAATTTGTAATGACAAGATTTTTGGGATGTATGTAGTGTGGTGGGCGTGTATAACAAGCTTTACACTTCTGAATCACATAGCTAGTGTCAGGCTGAAGGAGAATGTATAATACCTGAGTCTAGTTTAACCTGTGGTTGCCTGCTCCATCGTGGCACAGCCGGAATTATGTCCACCTGAAACATGGCAATACATGTACTGAAGAATACGTATCAGACACATGCATGTATTGAAATATTGGCTATTTCATAATGAACAGCTTCAATATTATAATAACAGCAACAGTGTTTTCTCATGTTTGTTTGCTGCTATTGCGTTTGTTATAGAAGCCTGATATTTTTAGTCAGAGTGAAGCGAGATGTCAAAAGAAAATGCTTCACAAGAAGTCTAAAGGGACACAAACGAACATAGTGGCCAAACAAAACAATGTTATTATTATTATTATTATTACTAACAGGCTCTGTGTATCACTAGACCATCTGTTATAGCACACTATACAATTATGTTATTCTGCTTAATACATTTTCCATGCATGAGCAAAAACAATATAAAAGTGATCTGGTTTATGACTAAAACATTGTTTAATCCCGAAATGTTGATATAATGTAAACACAAAGCTTCCAGTAGCATAATTCTCCTAGACTGTTAGTTGCAGAAGGCAAACTCTGTAGTACTTTTAACCCTAAAGGGGAACACAAATCGAGAAGGGTCAAAGCATGTGGAATTAGGCTTTTGTATAATTTAATTAAAATATAATATTGTTTACTTATTTTCGAATTCCTTAATAGTAAATTTCGCCACCGAAAGTAATTTTCTTCAATTTCTCATGAGAATCATGGAGTGACATCATCGCATAAATGATTGTTGTGGTATGACATCATCGCGTGAATAATATGCTGCCGTTGAAGATATGATAGCTCACAACAGCTCATTCAAACACCACACTGTTAATGAGATGCAAGAGGAACACTAGCGTTTGATAAACTAGAGCTTGGATCAGAGTTGATGTCCCGCTTGATAACTGTATTAGACGCCAATCTCTTCTAATCTGAAAACACATGGACTGTAATCTCATATCCACATGGTTGACAATTCATGCAGTGATGTCATACCGTGAATTTTATGGCGCTGTCAAAATTCATGGATTTAACCAATTTTAAGTTATAAAGTTTGTGAAAATGTGTCAACTTATTTTCTATTTATAAAATATGATAAACACTTATTTTTGGCAGTTTATTTTATTGAAATCTAATTCTCGTTTGTGGTCTCCTTTAAGAATTTATAATGATTCTATAATATAAAATGGTATGGTGAAATAAATGGCCATTAAAATGGATGCCAGTGATTACTGATAGATCTGCAATAATATGGCTACATATGAATTTAGCTTAGAAAAGGACTTGTAGCTTAGCAATAGCGGAGCTAAATACCATCATTCCTTGACTAAAGGCTAACCTCGAATATAGGTCGCAGGCCCAAATTTTACCAAAATCTGCCCAAAAAGCTTGTATTCAAGTATGACGCTGTGAGATTTAAAAAACATACCTTTAAAAAAATCGAAAATTGGTATAAAAAATTACCATCACTCAGCACTATGTTTAATGCATGCCTAAAAATATCATGGTGGAAGAGAAATTACTAAATAGGACCATCTAAATATCGCGTATCGTCAATATAGATCGATTATATCAAAATCGATCTAATTTTGATATAAAATGTCGCCTCGAAAATATAGAAATCACGTGACATGAGGAATGTGGTCACCAGTTGTAATGCCGAGCACCATCAGATGATCCAAAACGGAATCATGTACGACAAAAATTGCTTGAAAGTCAGAGAATTAAAATGAGATGACTGCTTCTTATGTTGGTGAGCCGCTGGCTTATGCGCTAACGGGAGTTCGTTATCAAACGGGTACGGGAACATTCAGTTTCTATCGCGCTATGGTAATAGATTGCAGGAAATTTCAATTTCCCTTTCTCCGAGATCTAACAATACTCACCATTCTGTTACTTCTGATATACAGCTGGCCCTGAGACTATAGACTTAGAAAGCTTTACCGACTCCTTGGAACCGGGTACCATAGAGCTCATATTGTTTGCATAGCGACCAAACAAGAAAAATCCATGGCTTGCCTCCGTGGGGCTGGGAGGCTGGGTCCGTAACAGAATGGTGAGTATTGTTAGATCTCGGAGAAAGGGAAATTGAAATTTCCTGCATTCTCCTTCGATCAATACTCACCATTCTGTTACTTCTGATATACACCAGATTTGATCAGTAACCTGGTGGGAAGGGGCAAGCCATAAATGCTACTTTTGCCCCTTGGAGAAAGATTTAGACTTAACAACTTGACTATCGGAGACCTAAAAGGACCGTCAAGTTATCGGAACCGAATCACATTCGCGTCACTGCCCCCCCCCCTCCTTTTTCTGAGAGAACTCACGAACATGCATCTCGCCTGAAAACACAAATATGCCAAGAGGGTTAACTGCTCTTTGCATATACACATGTATTAGCCAGGGAATGAGCATGAATATATAAGATGAATGAACATGATATATAGACATAATACAAAAAACCCTCAATCTTGAATTACCTCATGATAAATGGATTCCAGATGTACCGCCTTCAACCATTCACTTGTCCGGCCATCAGTGACACAACCTGGTTGTCATACTCTCGCTCGACCATGTCTGCTTCTTAATTCTTTCTTACCAAAGTCAAAAAAGGGAGAAGAGCAGTGTGGTCGCTTAACTATCGTTTCAAAACAGCTAAAGCGAGTGGATTGGCTGAGTCTGACATATCCCTCATATAGTAATCCGTGAATGAGGACTCACAGTGCCATTGTGCAACGGCCATGATGTCCTCTAACGGAACACCACTGTAAAGGGTGGTCGAGGCGGCTATTCCTCTAACATCGTGTGCCCTTGTGCATTGCACCTGGTGCCCAGTCGCCATCTCATGAGTAGTCTGAATGCATTCGACTACCCAACGAGAGACAGTATCCATGGATGCGGCGCCATAAGGATTCTTATGGCAGATCCATAGATGTCTATCGTTCGACCGTAACGAGTCTGTCCGTTTTCTGTACTTAGTCAAAGCACGGACCGGGCACCAGATACTGGCATCACGATCAAACCTTCTTAGTTTTGGTATCATGATCGGTTTGCCGGGATATCTCAAAGATTGATTCTTTGACATAAACTCTGCTCTTGGCAGAAGACGCAGACACTCTCCGGAGACAATAAATCGGTCCCTCTCTGCTGAAAGTGCATGGATCTCACTGCGCCTTCTAGCTGAGGAAGCTGCCAATAGAAAAACCGTGTTTAGAGTCAAATGCTTTAGACTAGCCGAACGCAACGGTTCGAAAGGGTGCTTGGCCAGTACATTAAGCACTAAAGATAGACTCCAGGCTGGAATGACTACCGGTTGTCTCGGTCGGAGATTGCTCATTCCCTTCACCATCACATTTAACTGGGCCACCTCTGGACTATCCCTGTTGGCTAGACAAGGGATAACTGATGCCAAAGCTGACTTGTATCCAGCAATTGTGACGGGAGCTAGTCCTGAAAAGAACAGCTCACAGAGAATCAATACCCTTATCTTCACACCAGTCTGCAAATCTGTTAACCTTGTTGTTATATGACTTGAAGGTTGACCTCCTTCTCGCAGCCGCGATGAAATCAGCAGCTTGTCGAGAAAAGCCTTCCGACGTGGAACGTTGTTTGATACCATCCACGCAGTCAATTTGAACATTTCGGGACGCTCGTGTAGGAAGCGTCCCTTGGCCTGGGAGATTATGTTCGGAATCTCGGGCAGCTGCACTGGATTTTCCACCAGCAGATCTAGAAGATCCGTGAACCACGCCCTGCTTGTCCAATACGGCGCTATTAGCAGGACCAGACACGGTTCCTCCCTGATCTTCACCAATACCTTCAGTAGAAGGATGGTGGGTGGATAAGCGTAAGCGTGCATCCATCTCCAGCTTATCGCCAGAGCGCCTGTATCGACGGCATTTGGATCTGGAATCAGCGAGACATAAGTCATGATTTGAGCATTTTCCCTTGTGGCGAACAAGTCCATGTTGGGTTTGCCCCAATGCTCGAAGATCCTTCGTAGAACCGGAGGGTTGAGGGACCATTCTGTTGGCAGAATTCTCTGTCTGCGAGACAAAGCATCCGCCAGAATGTTCAATCGCCCAGGAATGTGAGCTGATTTCAAAACAACCGAGTAATTCCTGCACCATTGAATCAAGTCCCACACTTTGATACATAGTGTGGGTGACTTGGTCCCGCCTTAGTGATTTATGTATGATACTACCGTCGAATTGTCGGACCGTATCATTATCACCTTGCTCCTGATGATCGGAAGAAACTCTTCCAACGCCAGTTCCACTGCCATCATTTCCAACAGATTGATATGCAGTTGACTCTCCAGGAGAGTCCATGTGCCCGAGACCTGGTGTTCTCCCAGGCAGGCACCCCACCCTTCCAGCGACGCATCCGTGTACACGGACAGCTGGGGGCGAGGTAGGTGCAGCGAAACCCCTACTAGGAGATTCTGACGCCGTTTCCACCATACAAGATGCGATATTATCGGCTCCAAAACTGGCACCAGTTTTGACAGGGGTTCTGTTCTCTGTTTCCACAGACACATCAGATACAACTGGATAGGTCGTCGCATTAGAGCAGCGAACGGGATCACTTGCTCCATGGAGACCATCATGCACAGCATCTGAAGAAACCGCCTCGCCTGAATGTGGTTTCCCACTCGAAAACTCTTGAGGATGGCTAACAGACACCACTCTGGGCTCTGACGGGTAAACCCTTCCCTCCTCGAGATCGAATCACATCGCCAAATAAACGAAATGTTGAGTGGGTGTCAACTCGGATTTCTCCTTGTTGACTATCCAGCCTAGATCTGAAAGTAACTTCAGAGTCAGAGCAGTATCCACGTTCAGCCTGGCTGCAGAGTCTGCCTTGAGCAGCCAGTCGTCTATGTAGGTGTGTAGCGCCACGCTCTCTTTTCTGAGAAACGCTGTCACCGCAAGGACCAATCTTGTGAAAACCCTCGGAGCTGTCGACAGGCCAAACGGGAGCACAGTAAACTCCCATACTTGATTCTGAAACGTAAATCTCAGAAACCTGTGCCAACTCCGATTCATAGGAATGTGGAAGTATGCATCTTTCAGATCGATCGACACACACCACATTCCCTTCCTCAATCCCACCATTACCGATCTCGGTGTTTCCATCTGGAACCGAGGCGTATTGATAAACCAATTTAATGGCCTGAGATTGAGTATGGGTCTCCATCCCCCCGTGCTCTTGGGGACAAGGAACATATTTGAATAGAAGCCTGGAGTGTTCTGGTTCGCTGGTTTTATTGCTCCCTTCAGAAGCAAACCCGACACTTCGTTTTGAACAGCTTCTAACTTGTCTGGGTCCCGTGGTACGGGTGTCCAGACAGGTGCCAAAGACAGATTCTGCGGCGGAAAGTCCCACCACTCCGGCATGTACCCCTGGGATAACCATCCCAGGACCAGACTGTCTGACGTCACCCCTCGCCAGGCCTCGAAACGCATGAGCCTTCCACCCACCATAGACGCCTCGACGTCAAACGGGGTTGTCCGGCTCGCGGTCCGCTCCCCCCCTTTCTTAACGAGAGAGAGAACCATTTCTGTCTTGGCTCGGCGGGCATAACTGGCACCACTGTTCCTTCGCACAGGTGCGGTCCAGGCGGATATGAAGGGAGCTTTCGTGCCCTCAGGTACGATCCGCTCCCTTCTTTCCGCCCTTGGAGGACATACCCTTACCCTTCCCGCCTCTAGGGCGATCAGGAGCAACACTGGGGAGGGTAGGGGCCTCCACAATCTTCCTGGCTTTCTTAGCCGGCGGCGGCTGAGAAAATCCAACTGAAGCAGAAGCTTTCGCCTTGCCTTTCTGCTTCTTCTGCTTCTTCGAAGGTTGGCCAGCTAACAGCTTCCCTACAGCCCCTAGTGCGTGCGCTTGCCGCACTAGCTGCAGGTTAACCGCCAACCGATTCTGCGCGATGCTGGCCGTGTCCTCTAGGATGGCCCGCGCTTGGCCACCGAAGATGCTAGGCCCTGTCAGGGGTGTCCCAAGAAGACGCTCCCTGACTGCCGTAGCCGGACGCATATGGTCAAGAACCATCTGCCTCCTGGACTTGGTCACATGCGCTTGCACCCTTGCCAGTGCGTCCATAGACAGCACCAAGCCGTCATTCACGCACGAAAGCACCACAGGTGGCACAGGGTGGCCTGCCCCCGCTTCAGCCCACACCAACTGAAGAAGGCGATAAGAATGATTGACAGCACTAATAGCTGCCCTCACACCCTCGTCGCATAGGGATAGGACTTCCTCTTGGTGTACCTGGGACCTGTCCACAAGTGCCGGTCCGGGGCCACCCGCTCCAGCGCTCTGAACCCCCAGGACCCATCGGTCATCCTCTGTGACCGATAGTACTACACCATATCTGTCGTATTCCCCCCGTGGAATACGACACCTTGCCCGCACCTCCCTGGAGGCCGCAGGGAGCTGGCCCTTGGTCGCAAGTTGCTTGCTATAAATAGCATCCAACAACTCTATGAACCGTGGATCCAGTCCCACTGACTGGATCCGGGCCGCGGGAAAGATCCCTGTCCTAATCGACGCAACCGACGGACGGGGCGCATCCTCCTCGGCCGTGGCCGAAACCACAGACGGGTCCACCATGGCTAGCCAAGCCAGAGCCTCGGACCAGTCTACTTCCGAGGAGGAAACACCCGCGAACACGTCACCTGTTGACGCACTCACGTGCCTGCCAGCCACGGCCTCCCGGCAAGGAGCCGCGGCTGACATGCCAGGCACTCTGGTACCAAACGGTTCCACCGCCACCCCATGAAACACACCAGTCCATGGGGTAGGTCCGCACGGAAAACCGTACGGACCCGTAACCGTGGCCAAACACGGGCACCAACGGCACCCCATGTCTGACCGCCGGACCGGGCGAGATAGGTGAGTACCACGCCCGGCCCGGCACACTGGTCACCGTGTCAGCTGGTGCCAAACCAACCGACACGGGACCGGTGTCCAGTACCAGATTGGCCTCAACCACAGGCGGAGCCGCTGCCCTGGCTTGCGCCAAGCCAGACAGAGGACGGTTCCGTCCAGGATGGAATCGACCTCCATATTCTCCACCCGTGGCATCACAGGCCGCAGTAATTTCTCCTCCTCGTCTTCAGACTCCGAAGTCGTCATCAGATGGACGGCTCCCACACCTGACGGACCGGCCACCGCTACTGGACCACCCGGAGGTGGCCGCAGAGAAACAGAACCCGTAAGGCCGGAGCCCGACGGGACTGCCAGGGGGGGCGTACGAGACGGCTCCCTCGGTGGCCAGTCCAGAACCCTGTCCTAGGACAGGGTCCGAACCAGGCATGGGGAGAAACTTCTCCCCAACCTTCGGCAGCAGTGACGACACCAGCGTGGGCAGAACGCTATGCAGAAAACCATGCATAGCCGGACCGAACCACGCCGGCGGTGCCATCTCCGCCACCTCCAGCTGGGGACGTGGAGCGCCCCCACCGGCCGAACCGGACGTTCCACGATTTACGATCGCACCGCCTGACCTCGCGTCAGACCCAGCCACATCCTTCTGGGCAAGGAACTTCAACATCAACTCCGCGGACCACACTGCACACACACTACACCTAACATCTAGGTTACAGGGCGTACACCTAAAACACACATGGTCCTTGAACAAGACCCGTACGAATTTACTCGTCACATGATGGCGGGGCTGGCTTAGCCTATAAATAAGCACAAACCTACAATAAGCAAGCGGAACGACACACGGATGGAAGGCAGACAATTAATTTTCAAATAATTTGACCATAAATTAACTGCAACCCTCCCGCACCCCACCCCGCAACGTTACAGCAAAGATCGCATTGACTATAACGACAAGAATCAAGCCGGCATAAATACACCCATAATTGATCCTCCAGGATGTATAACGGAACCAGGAATCACATCGCATAGCATTCGGGGTATATTTACCAATTAATATAAATTATACTCCTAACGAAAGCCAAAACGATATGTGAAGAAACAACAAAATGTAAACAAACTGCTGTAGCACACGGTAAAACTGCAGACCACGCATCTTAATCAAGAATTTTGAAACCACGGATCATTGCAAACAGATCGTGACAACACGTAAACTTGAACCTTCCAAAGTTTCCGGTACCATTTTTAGTACGCAGCACCCAGAACAAGATGCGCGAATTAATGAAAAATTTTCTTCACATAAAGATCCGAGCACCACGGCTGTGACGTCACCCGCTCGGATCATACGGAGAAGGACGTCACCCAATATTCGTGTTAGAAATACCGTAGCAAACACCTATTTTCATATCTGCCAATTGCCTGTTGGGGTTTAAAGAAGGCGATCATCCGGCATATCTCGTTGTTAACACACGTCCCAGATTCTCTGGGGTCAGAAATTGGGACATGCGACACAACGAAATTTAAAGACCTAAGTCTTTTAACTATGGATAATAAGGAATTATACAACCTGGTTATCCTCAGCGGTATCCATTATTATCCAATTTATCCTTTCAAGAACGCACTAGCTATCACAATCACAGAACAAGACTTAGTTTTTCTATTAAATCTTTGTCCACTGCGAAAAGCATGTATTGCACTTGTTGCTATGCAAACAAGAATGAGCTCTATGGCAGACGGGTACTCGGCAGTTGGGAGCCGAGTACCCGGTTCCAAGGAGTCGGTACAGCTTTCTAAGTCTATAGTCCTAGAGCCAGCTGTCAGGGCCAGCTGTATATCAGAAGTAACAGAATGGTGAGTATTGATCGAAGGAGAAAGCAATTTCCGAGTTCAGAATATTTATATCCGAGTACTCATTCTAAATAAAGATCTTTTGCGATTGGAGGCGAACCACGTAATTTATATTTTTTCTCGACGCCATTTTATGTCAAATTCTTGATAAATTTTGATGTAATAAGTGATATTTCTTAAAGAACAAGCAATATTTAGGCGACCCAATTTAATAATTTCACTTTCGTGTGATGTTTTTGGAGTGTACATTAAACATTGTTGTCAGGTGGCGAGATCTCTCTAGCACAAAATTTAGTTCAATTTCCGTGGTATACATTTTAACATTTTAGAAAAAACTAGACCAAAAAATGTGCTCAAAGAATGTACTCGATTATAAGATGCAACCCCCCCCCCCCCCCTTTCCTAGAACATGTTATTTGACAACAAAAACTGCATCCTTTAGTCTTGCACAGAAGCCATTGCTGATAACACACAACTACGCATTGTGGATCCAGAGATATGTTACGATTATGGCTAACTATGGCTCATATTAGAACTGTAGTAAAGGGCACAAGACAATGATTTGCTGGCCAATAAGCTTCATGTCTAATGGGAAGTAGAAGGCGCCTGCCGAATGAGGTACATACCTCGAAAGTGGTACGGCCCCCACCCACCAAATGTAGTAGCCACCCCAAAGTGTAAGCATACACCAACGATCCCAAGTAAACGATGTATGAGACTTCGGATCAACATGTTCAATGGAGTTTTAGCTATTCCCCACCCATATGTAGCTAAACTCCACCGACGATTTGCCCGTATTGGGATCAATCGATCCCTGCAATCTCTGAATCTCAATTTCCAGAAAACTATACAGGTAAGCTGTTGAATATTTTCTAACTAATTTGACTGGGTGCTGTTGCTGCAGCCTATGGCAGCAACTGCGCCCAGTCAAATTAGTTTCAAGATATTCAACATACAACTTGATGGACTATTAAGCATTAAGCGTTTGTGACAGACTAAATCTTGCCATTCATGACATAGTTGATTATGACATCATATGATTGTCTGAGAAACTGGATTCCTCCATTGGTTGTGAAGTGTTAGGAATATTAGGAATAACAGGCATTCTGAACGAGTCTAGGTATCCGACACTAGGAATAACAGGCATTCTGAATGAGTCTAGGTATCCGATATTAGGAATAACAGGCATTCTGAACGAGTCTAGGTATCCGATACTAGGAATAACAGGCATTCTGAATGAGTCTAAGTATCTAACACTAGGAATAACAGACATTCTGAATGAGTCTAGGTATCCAATATTAGGAATAACAGGCATTCTGAACGAGTCTAGGTATCCGACACTAGGAATAACAGGAATTCTGAATGAGTCTAGGTATCCGATATTAGGAATAACAGGCATTCTGAATGAGTCTAGGTATCCGATACTAGGAATAACAGGCATTCTGAATGAGTCTAGGTATCCAATATTAGGAATAACAGGGATTCGGAAATATTCACTTACTGTGATGGACGGGGGGGGGGGGGGGGGGGGGGGGGGGGGGTCACTGTAAGCCCTGATCTGAGGTAGACATAACGAGTTTCAATATCATCGGTACAAACAGATCTCTATCCACTTCACTAGAGGCAAGGGTTAATATGAATTTATTATTTACAAGTATAATTCAATATTATGTAATATTTTCCTGGCAGTTACGTGGAAAGGATGTATGGAGTGCAGCTATTCTGGTCACAATGGTCTATTAGGACTACCGGTACAGAATGACTGTCTGAAGACCCGAAATAGGCAGACAACCCAGAAAATTATTTTGGTGTAAAGCAGCCATTGGTTTCCAACTGAAGAGAATTGGAGATTCAAGACAACTTGCAGGGGTAGAAATAATAAATTTGTTCCACATGCACATGGCAGGATTTCACCTGCATAGCAACAAGTTCAATAGAATCACGTTAGCAGTGGGTGAAGCGTGAAATGTAGGTCACACTGACCTACCTTTGCTAGGCTACATATTGTAAGCTTACAATGCATGCATATACCATGCTTGATTACTGTACACATCAAACTCTTGAAATGACAGCCTGGATTCTTTTGTGACTGACTGACTAATTAACGTTCGAACGAACGAGTGAACGAACGAAGCGATATCGTGGGTTATTGAGCTTCTATATCGACAACCATGTGTCAAAGGCGATCAGCGACCGCTCTTTGTTTGGGCAATACTCGTGTCGTACATGTGTGGAAGAATTATTTATTATGTCACTGTGACCTTAATATTTAACCTTCTGACCACAAATTTATCACACAGCTTCGGGATCCCATGGACAATCTTCCACCCAACTCAGGTCAGGTTCTCACCCACAGAACCAGAGTTGTTGACACATTGTGTCTTTCAGGCATAGGTTTCTTTTTAAGCTGGTCATTGTGGCCTTTGACCTTTTGACAAATCTCTCACACATTGGGCAACCTTTCCCTACAAGTGATTACTGCATACCCAAGACTCTTGAAACTACAGCACTGAATATGCGTTTGTGATTGACTGACTGGCTGACTGACTGACTAAGGGTTGTGGCGGTTTATTGAGCTGCTACCCGCAGCTAAAAACATGCACATAAATTGAGAGAATATCAGCCAAAATTGAACATCCACCATGAGCACCCAGGATTACACATTAACCTGCAAAGGCCTTTTTTATCTGCATTGGGCATACATACAGCTACAGTTTTATTATTGCTTAGAAATGCTATCGTGGTGATGGTCACGTTTTTTTTATTAAATCTATATTATAAGGCACATCTCTCCATACTATGGATAATTAGAATTTGCTTTTGGTTCATAGATGAGTGGCAACTGATGAAAAACACCGAAAAAGTTTGAAAAACACTGAAAAACACTTACAGCTCCACCCCCTTAGAAAAAGGTTAGATTTAAAGGTATTTAATCAAAAGCATATGCTTTTGAAATCCCAATTTGATAAAAAAAAACCCACTGAAATCAGTGGATCCACTGAAGACTCCGATGTATGTTGGTTGTATTAAGAATACTGGGGATTTTGTGAGTTTGAGATGACTATTGATACCACACAGTGAGTTGATTGGAAATCTTGCCTGAGGCAGGATGGTCAATGATCTTCAGTTAACCCTTTAATGCTACAATTTTGTCAAGAAAATCAGCAATTTTCCCTTTTGAATGTCCATTTGCAGGGCAAGAGAAGACTATATTTGAAAATTTACCCCTGAATGACTGGCTCAGTTACTCTTGCCCTGCAAGTATCCATTCCACAAGACCACTTATCAACCAGTTTTGCATGACAAGCAAAGGGTTAAGTGCATATTTGAATATTGATTGTAAAATATAAGATGGCCGACTTTGCAAACTGTTCATGTTGTTATGGTAGTTGTAATATAAGTAGACCATGTCAATCAGCTCTCGAAGCAGAGAATTTAAATGCATGACAGTGGGTATACAGATATTAAACCTTTCCACTTTATCCATCCATCATATGACGTCATAATTAACTATGTGACTTGTAGAATGACATCATAATCAATGACATCATTATGACGTCATGAATGACATAGATAAGTACATCACGAATACATAATTGAAGACGGATTATGCGTTGTTGTACGAATTGTATGTTTTTACTATTTAATAAATATTTGAAACATAGGCAGCAACAGCACCCAGTCAAATTAGTTTCAAAATATTTAACTGCTTACCTGTATGGGTTTCTGGAAATTGATAGTCAGGGAGTTCATGAAGCAATCGATCCCAACATGAGAGGTGTGTGTGGAGCTTAGCTAGAGGTGGGTGGGATTCAGCAAAACTGAGAAGGGCTATTGCATTTAGAAGTAACCAGTATTTATAGTTAATAATCTTGTAAGTATATCATAACATACAAAAGAAAAGCCTCTGTGGTCATGTGATGGATCATCTTCACATCCTGGTTTCTTTAACATTCTATCACGCAGATTGCCCTTGTTGTCTGGCAGACTGTCATCTGAGGCACCATGCGATGCTGAGGAGAACAAAGAAATGAAGAAAATGAAATGAAAAGAAAATGAAATGAAAAATAAGAAATGAAAAGCAATGAAATAATGAAAAACAAAGAAATGAAAAACAAAGAAAGGAAAAACAATGAAATGAAAAATAAGAAAGGAAAAAGCAATGAAAGGAAAAATAAAGAAAGGAAAAACAATGAAATAAAAAAAAGAAAGGGAAAACAATGAAATGAAAAATAAAGAAAGGAAAAACAATGAAATGAAAAATAAGAAATGAAAAGCAATGAAATGAAAACCAAGGAAATGAAAAACAATGAAATGAAAAATAAGAAATGAAAAAGCACGGGAGAAGACAGAAATAATATAAGGTTTTTAAAGACGTTTCTAAAGATCGGCCAAAATCCAAGATGGCCGCCAGCCAAATTGGCCGATCAGCTCCCTTTAAACAAGCGTGGATCACTATGGCTTAAGGATGTTACCTGCCAAATATACTTGAAATCGGCCCATTAGTTCTCGAGAAGACATTTTAAATTTCCCATTATTTTAGTATAGGAGTTTTTGGCAGGAACATGTTCTAAGATGGCCACCAAACCGTTTATCCGACTGTTTCGAGCATGACAAATTTGAAATCAGAATAGCCAATAAACTATACAAAACCAATTTCGGCTTCAAAATCCATCAAATAAAAATATCCAATATGGCTACATTTTGATTAGTCCACGGCAGACATGTTTTTTGACATATAAACTTGCCTTGAACAATCTTTAATGGCCTTTAATCCCTAATCATATCTAACAAATTTCGTCTCGATCCATTTGACAATGGTTCTGGGGAAGTCGTTTTCATGAAAACTAGGTCATCCAAGATGGCCGCCAAACTATTTGGCCAATCAAGTTCCCTTGAACACAGTTGGTTCAGCTCTTACCCTAGATTATATTTCATGAGTTTTGAATTGATTCCCCCAAGCAGTTTTGGAGAAGATCTTTAAAGACATTTCTAAAAATCAGCTAAAATCCAAGATGGCCGTCGACCAAATTGGCCGATCGGCTTCCTTTCACCAAATTTGAATCTCTATGGCCTAAGGATGCTTCTTGCCAAATATAATTGAAATCGGCCCAGCAGTTCTTGAGAAGTATTTTAAAGGCAAAGTTGACGGACTGACGGAGACACGACGGACAGTCGCAATGACATAAGCTCACTTGGCCTTTCAAGCCAGGTGAGCTAACAAAGAAAGGAAAAACAAAGGCCAAGCAGTGTACGATAAGACGCTTAAATCAGTTAAATGTATTTCTAAAGATAGCATATCTAAGATTTGTTTGAAACATCTCTATCACAAAGTGATACTTCCCGACTCAAATTGCTTCAATGGCCCTTGAAAAAGTTGTTTGAAGCTTCGCATTGTTTTCCTTTGAGTTTTGGTGGGAAAATAATCAGAGATGTCCATCAATCCATTTACTGGTATCTGACAAAAGTGAAGGTGTAATATGCACAACCTCAGCCCCCCCCCCCCCCCTCCCCCAAACTAGCCACATCATCCTTACGTGGAAGAGCTGAAAATTCAGTCCTGCCAAAGTTCTTGAACATGTCTTCCATCTGTCGCTGAATTTCTTCCATCTGTTGTTCCATATCACCATGGAAATGACGGAACATGTCATCCAGGTTTCCTATTCCTCTGAAATTAAAGCCGGGCTGCTGTAACTCATCACGTTCATTGGCGTCATCACTGCATGAATCATCTCTGTAAACAAAACATCACTGTGTGAATCATCTCTGTAAACTAAACATCACTATATGTGAATCACATATATAAACAAAACATCACTGCACGAATCATCTCTGTAAACAAAACATCACTATGTGTGAATCATCTCTGTAAACAAAATATCCCTATGTGTGAATCATCTCTGTAAACAAAATATCACTATGTGTGAATCACATATGTAAACAAAACATCAGTGTGAATCATTTCTGTAGACAAAACATCATTGCGTGAATCATATATGTAAACAAAACATCACCATGTGTGAATCACATATGTAAACAAAACATCACTATGTGTGAATCATCTCTGTAAACAAACATTATTGTAGCATTTTAGACCATTTTGATTTAACCATATAATGACTAAATTTGGTCAAGAAAATCAAAATATTTCCATATTGAATGTCCATTTGCACGCCAAAATAAGATTATTTTTGAAGCCAGTCATTCCAGTGGTAAATTTTCAAATATAGCCTACTCTTGGCCAGCAAATTGACATTTCTCAAGAACACTGTAGAGGCTGGTTTGGCCGGCTTCGCAATGACAGGGTTAAGTACGATATATGAAATGCTTTACAAACAGATCACTGAACATTGTCAAAACCATATTCAACTCAATTATTAGACCAGTACTCGAATATGGACCAGTAGTATGGAATCCATACTTAGAGAAAGAAAAATAACGCTTAGAGAAGGTACAGAGATTGTGCTTCAAGGTTAGCAATGCCAACTCCCCTAACTTCAATAGAATACAGGAGGCATATAGAAACCTATAAATACGGTTACGTACCTCAACAGGTATTACTACACAGTAACTTTATTCCAATTCCCACATAGGGATTGACGAGGACATAGTCACAAAATGTACAAGCAACTATGTTGTACAGAGACTGCCTCACGCATCCAACTGTCTCACAGCCCAACAGTCTAACACAAAAGACAATTTAGAAAACCAGGAATCCAACAACCCAATAGTCTGACAATAGCAATTTTATCAGAAGGTACAATTGCTTCAATATCGGGAACATAATAAATACCTCATCCGTGAAACGTAGGGATATATATTGAAACAAACATGTCAGTTGGATTGAGTTTGGTTAACTGTGTCAACTTTCAATTCAATCAGATTGAGAGTTTTGAAACAGTTCATAGAACTCGATTTCGGTTCTCCTTAAATGTAGGAGGGACATTTGTCTTATTCAGTGTTTAAATGTTGTGTTTCAAGAAAGTGACATCAGTGGAGTTTGACGGCGTAGCTCGATCAGGGTCTGTTGTAAGCACTGGACAGCCGAACACAGTTAGTATGGGAATGCCTCATTTGGATGGGTGTTGCCAGTTAACTAGTCATAGTAGACAAACACGTGTTTTCAGCGCTACAGCTTTTGTTAAGTTCCAGATTTGCATAACAATTAGCAGTTAGCCCGACATGTTAACACTCCTATTTTTGATAACCCGTTTTGAGATTCTGGCTAAGATGTTGGTGTCTTGGAATGGGTCTGATTTTCTTCAAATGATGTTGCTGAAAATTGTTATAATGCGCGTTGCAATCATTTTTGGCCATTATTTGACGGATTTCTCGCATATTCTTTGACTGATGCTTTCTTGTGTTTGACAGCATTCAGAGGTAATATGGGAGCATGTCATATTGGAGTTTTGCTTAGGTAGACCAGGTTATTCCTGTAGGATGTACTTTGTGCGTGTTTTTACTTTTGAGACATTTTCATAAAACTACACTCTTCTCTTTCTTTCTCTTGGCATCTGTACTCAAACGTAGAAACATCAAAAATATCTGTGTCCCGCTTACGTGGTCTCTTGCTAACTTCTCAAATTTTTTCAAATAACTGTAGGCATACGTTTTTGAAGGGTCTGGTCGAAAGAACTTAATTCTTCAACAGTGTTTAGCTTAGTGAAGCCAGTTATAATTTGTGTGCTCTTGCCTTATTAATTTTTACTGTTCACGTTTAACATGAAAGGCATTCTTGCCTGGTGTTGGCACTTGTAATAGTTTTGGCCGGCCTAACTGGCTGATCCATAGTCGATTGTACCATACACACTTTTTAGCTCGACTTTACAAAGTAAAACGAGCTATTGCGATACCCTGCATGTCATCCGGCTGGCAGTGGTGGTGGCAGGGGCATCCAATTTGCGTTTAGCTCAACTTTTCTGTTTATATCTCAGATTTGGTTATACTGGACCCCATTGTCCTATCGCACAGTCTCGCCCTCACGCTCTCGTATCGGGTTCCGTGCTTGCACGCTTTTGATGTCTGCGCTAAGTTCACAAAACTTCATAAATGAGGTCAGTCAACTACCGCTCAATAAAATTGCCTGGTTATTATCATCCTACTAATATACGCCCAATCACATCGCCTGACATTCATGTCTCGCAAACTCTCCATTGATATTGGCATGAAGCCACGCCTCTATTTTTAGATTGATAGCTAGATTGAAGCAGGCAGATTTGATCGACTGCCTCCAGCCCACTAGCATAATGTTACTTCACAGCAAGAGATCACAGGTCTGCAAGTATGGCCTCGAACGGTGAAGCGATGTGAGTGGGCATATGTTAGTAGGATGACTGGACCCAAACTTGGGCACATGTTTCCTTATAATGATATGGCATCTCACGATGACCTTGCGGTCAAAAGGTCAAGTTCACATTAACATTTTCCGTTTAGCTCAACCTTTCTGTTTACCTCAGGCTTGGTTAATCATACTAGACCCAAACTTGGACACATACCTCCTTATAATGACACAGCATCACATAACGATGTTTGGATCAAAAGGCCAAGGTCACTGATATGCATGGCGACCGTCTGTCATCCATCCATCAACCTTTGTTTAAAAACGCTTCTCCTAATTTGGCTGGATGGACACTATGGGTCTAGGCATCAGAATTTGTCTACAGAATTTTGATTGGTAAATTTTTTTGATTAAAATTTAAGATCTTATGAAAAATTTACAGGAAATTGTCAAAACACTACTCCTCATTAACTGCTTGGCAGATTTCAACCAAATTTGGCTAAAATGACCCTAATGCTTTTGGTTTCAGAACATGTACACAGTTTTGATTAGTCAATTTATTTGTGTGAAAATCTTTGATTTTATGAAAGATTTACTGGAAATTGTCAAAACATGGCTCCTCATTAACCGCTTGGCAGATTTCAACCTAATTTGACTGGAAGGACCCTAATGCTTTTGGTTTCAGAACTTGAATACAGAATTTTGATTGGTCACTTTATTTGTGTAAAAATCTTTGATTTTATGAAAAATTTACCAGAAATTACGGCTTGGCAGATTTCAACTTACTTTGGCTGGAATGTCCTTGTGGAGCTATTCTTCAGAAGTTATATACAGTAGTCATATACTAGGAGTTCTAGAACAGTTCCCCTTGGGAGGCACCATGGTGCCTGGCTCCACTACCACCGAGTAAAACAGGTCAGAACAGAGGCTATATATATATATATATATAATGTAGGCGCCATACCGTTGCTAGACTCTGTGGTAACTCAGGGAATATTTTGTTGGAAAAAAGTCACTGCTAAACAAATCGAATAATGCATAGCAGTTCATGGCACTAGCATAGCAAACAAACTGTGTTGAAACTGGTTGGTGTTCCAACGGGGAAACCTTTCAAAACATGTTTGCATGATCAAAAACAGCTTTTTTCGTCTACACACGCTATGAGCAAGTGAATCCGAAAACAACCTAGCATTTTTGTTTATGTACGTACATGGTATCTTGGAAATTAGCCAATGATCATCAGCAAACTTGCAATGGCATAAAGCTGAGTATGCACAACTAGGTTTCAGTTTTCTCCATCATTATGATTAATGGTTTAAATATTGCAAAATTTAAAACAGTGCGTCACTGTGAGATATGATCGTATAGGATGTAAGCCCTATCATTCCACAGAGGCATGGGAAATTTCGAGATGATAGCAACTATTTAATAATATGTGCCAGACTAATCATAATCGCTTAGGGCTACGTGATTTCAGTAACTACTACTACTTCTCTAATCTAGCGTTGCACGATTTTTGCTTTGAAACATTGCGAGCGATTTTATTTTAAAAATCGTGATTTTCGATTAAATTGTATGTCCAAATTCCCAAAAGTATAAACCAGGGTAACGGGACAAGTCACCAAAACTGGGACTTGGAATTTCTAGAAAAAGTTGAAATAAATGATACAAAAATAGCACGAAATTAGAACACAGTTTCATGCGACAAATTCTTACCATCCTATGTCTATGCTTAATGTATACCTTATATCCATCATCGCGGGAGTGAAATTATTAATTGGGACCAACAAAATATTGCGTATAGTTTAATAAACATCGTTTATTTCATCAAAATTTGACATAAAATGTTGTTGAGTAAAAATATAAATCCCTCTTCTGCTTATAGCCTCCCTTTGTAGGACGAGTTTAGGTCATTACCTGAGTAGCGCGAAGACGCTAATATTAGTACCTGGGGAGATACTGCGCAATCCATATACATAGGACGGTAGCTTTGAGTAGCTGTGATAGTAACGGCGTAAACTCGTCCTATAGTGCAGTTAATAGTTGCTTTCAGAATGTACGATTTACATTTAAGAGTAACCAACAGAACACACTGTTCAAAATACAACAATCTGGAATGCTGTTGCATTATTTTCTTTAATTAGGCATGACAACCGAATCAAAAAGGGAACATAAGTACACAGCCTGAAATTGCTAAAAGAATTAAAAAGAATTGTTCTGTGATTATTGTCTAACACTCTGCAACTAAGTATATACTTAGTATTTCATGAGACTCAGGGTCTGCAGCGAAAGAAAGAAAATTATATGGCGATTCGACGGAGTAACTAGCTGGTTTTCTCAATGACAAAGGTGTTACCTCGCTATTGTTAGCTGATTTACCATAGAGCTTTGTGTTTTAATTAGGACTTAGTGAACACATGCGTGAAGCAATCAAGAAAAAATACAATGGATACACGCGCGAATAGATTATAACTGTATTCTTTTACTGCTGAATGATGAGTTTTAAAATCTTAGTCTGCTCAATTTTTTCACGGTTTTTTAAAATTACATCGTAGAAAATCTAGATTTTTTTATTTTCGATTAAATCGAGAAATCGTGAACGCCTACTCTAATCAAATAAGAATTATAACACACATGTCAATAATGGCATTAATGAACACATGCGCCATTGATCATGGAAATGCAAATTTGATTCATCACGGTGAGTCTGAGTAATAACAAAAACACTGATTTTTAGTCAATATTTTAGGGAGCCCGTCCGAACACCGATTTTTAGTCAATATTTTAGGCACCCCACCCCCTCAGGAGTGCGTGTAGACCCATATCTAGACCTATCAAGCCAGTATAGACGGCGGCCTGGACACTGGCTAATCGACATTATTTTAAAGCAAAACGTGTATATCTGGATTAGGTTATAATATTAACATAAATGGGCTATAAACTATAAAATTATTTTTGACCATATCGCCCCGGTTAAATAAGTAAATTTGCTTGATCAATTAGCAAAACGTAATTGTTTTTAATTACCTCCCCCTATAACGTCACGTCAAGGACATAAGAGGGCGCTACGCCATAAAAGATGCGAAAAATTTTATGTGCGTTATAACGTAATTTGTATCTTGTTATATATTATCTTTGCTAACACTAAAACCACCACCCCACTTGACCTCAGCTATTGTACTTCATGAATTTGAAAATAAACAATTTTGAATCTTGAAGTTGAATCATCTCCCACACTCTACCCACAGGCATTTGAAGTTTACCTGCCTATTTCATATTATTAGCATATTTCATATACTACTATATATATAATACACAAGGTGGTCAACGGAGATCACGGAAACACAGTACGCATGAACAAAAACAAAGCAAAAATCTTAGTTCTAAGCCTCTTCGTTCGGGATGATGGCGGCGTATCGTGTCCGTTATATCTGTCTAACACATCGACGCTGGTTTTGCATCGCTGCTACAAATTTTATTAACTTTATTACGTTTCTTTAAGCGAATTGTAAATGTTCCAGAACCCATTGGGGAAAAACTAACCATTGCTAGACTGGTCCCTGGCGCTCTGTATCTGTTTGCGGAACACCAGCATCATTGGACCTTTCACCCCACAACACCAACAATATGCATTCAGATTCAAGATGAAGTATTATTTTACTTCAGTTTAAATTTTATACTTTGACTTGAAATATTTTAATTTTCATTTGAAGTTTGAAATCTTCTCTTGAAATTTCCCACAACGTGAAGAAAAGGTCTCGCCAGGAACCAGTAGACTATTGGAAGCTGATAAAGAGTCAGTTGAGCGTAGTCAAAAAATTAAAAGCCTGCCTCCTTAAAGAAAATAGAATGATTTAAGAATAGTAAATATATTTATTAATTTAAAGATTCATCTTTCAAATTTTATCTTTAGATAAAAAATATTTATTAATATAATAATTTGTTGCGGCGCGTAACTGGCCCAGTGTTTCCCCAAATGGAGAGGCTTAGAACTAATAATAATAATAATAATAATCATAACATGTACAGCTTTTTAGGACATTGTATCCTATTATCAGCTAATTCAATAAATTTGGTGATGAGCTACATTATCTAGATTTTTGCTTTGTTTTTGTTCATTCGTACTGTGTTTCCGTGATCTCCGTTGACCACCTTGTGTATTATATATATATATATATATACAGTAGTATATGAAATATGCTAATAATATGAAATATGCAGGTAAACTTCAAATGCCTGTGCTCTACCCGGAGTACAGTGATGTCGGCCGCCTACGACGCCGGCCGCTATGTATACGAAGCCGGCCTCCTAGTATAGGGCTATATGTAGTGGTCATGGGGAATGCCACTTTGCAGGCCAAGAGAAGACTATTTTTTGAGAATTTATCACTGGAATGACTGGCTCGATAACCGAGCCAGTCATTCCAGTGATAAAATTTCAAAAATAATCTTCTGTCGGCCTGCAAAGTGGCATTCAATTATTAAATGTTTAAATATTTTGAACAAATATCGCTTAATTTTTGGGATTAACTGAGGTTCGGTTAACAAGGATAGGGACTTACTACATGCTCTAAACTAATACTATAGGCGGCCGGCATCGTATACATAGCGGCCGGCATCGAATGCGGCCGGCATCGATGGCGACCCTCTACCGTTACCGTACTGAATCGAAAACTAGTGTCATGTTATATATAAACACCTGTGCAGATTATCAGTGTGTTCCCCGTGCCGCAAACCAAACAGCAAACGGAATAGTTCGTGTATACTCATCTCGAGAATACACCTAAATAAAAGATTGAATGATGCAACCTTTCAGGTGATTTACTAACATTGGTTTCTTTCACTTCTTCTTGTTGTGTAGATACCGCCTCTCGAATATGTTCCGGGAATCAGAATCCTTTGGGCGAACCTCCGTGACGGAGTAGTTCCTATTATATTATAACTTTAACTGTACATATCAGACTAAATGTACACATCGCGTTAGGTATATAGATCTATACACAAGAAATTGACTATTGAATTTTCGGCGAATGTTAATGTTCAAACCGCAGGATATATCATGTGTTGTGACTTTAAATGTGTAGTTCAGTAGAGTTTTTTAGACTGATTTTAATGGGTTAACAGAGTTCCAACAGATGATGTGTTCATAAGTGATGAACGTTTTAAGTGTAGACTGTAGCAGAGTTCTCTTGACAATTTTTCGAATGTTTCTAGATTGGTGTCTGATAGCGTGCTAGCATCTAGAATAGCCTGCATATAGTGCTCACTGTTCATGCTGATGTTGAGTCGCTTTAGTAGTTTTCGTATTTTTATGAGATATGGCTGTCTGACATGCTCTAGCTCTTGGCAGTCGATAAGGAAGTGCTGCAGATCTTCTCTGTGATGGCTGCATAACTGACATTTTACTGCTCCCCCCTCTGTTCCTGGTTGGGCCTCCGAAGAGATGGTATCTCTGCACGAGTAGTCTTACTGTCACTGTAGCTTTGTAGACTGAGGTTTTATCTGTCTCGCAGCTTCTCCATGCTATGTGTGGTACACCGATCTTATAGGTATCCACGTTCAAGTACTGTAGAGTGCTTTTATTTGCAGCTTCGTCCCTTAGTTTATTTTCCCAGTAGTTATTTACATTTGATGTGACTGTCTTCTTCCATGTTGCCTTAGTAGGGGTGCTTGCTAGAAAGGAGTATGCGGAAGGTAGTTCACAATGCTGAATGATTTTCTTTAGCTTTACAGTCCAGCTATTGGATGATGGTAGTTTCACAGCCAGTTGCCTTTCTAGAACCTCTCTTTCAACAGAATTTTGACGATATAGCATTTGTATGAGGAAGTTTAGTATTATTTTGTGCAGTTCTCCCTCAAGTGGTAGGGTTCCTAAGAGTATGGATACAGCTGTATTTGCAGTTGAAACTGGCAGATGCGGAATTGCTTTCAGTTGTGACTGATAGAAATTCTCCAACTTTTCAAGTTCAGTCTGAGTGAGTATAAGTCCCTCAAGACCATGTAGAAGAATGGGGGTCACATAGATGTCATAGAGCTGTTTTGAGGTTAATGGGCTCAAACCATTTAATGCATGTAGGCCTGCTCCCATGAGTGAATATGCTGCCTTTCTTGAGGATCCAATTTTAGCCTCTATTGTGCGCTTGTTAGTGGCATCTGATGTTCTAACTACTCCGAGATGTGTCTCTTCCTTTGTATTACTGAGCTGTTCACCATTGAGTAATAGGGATGCTTCTTTTGTACTTCTCATTGCCATGTGTTTTGTTTTAGTACTGTTGAAGAGGTAGAATTCATTAGCTGTGTCTATCTGTGCTTCGTTGGTAAGAAGCTGTATTGAAGTTGGAGTGGTAGCCGTCAGAGCAAGATCATCTGCACACATGACAGCACATGTTGAAATATTTCCAATTCTGAATCCAGCTGGATGGTCTTCATATTTTCTTAGTAATGGATTACTGCGGCTGTTAAATAGGTAAGCGGACGATTCACCACCCTGTCTGATTCCTTGGCTCTCAGTGATTGTTTTGGAAACGTTACCACTCCATTTGACAGCTGATGTTATATCTGTGTACATGTTGTTAACAATTGTCCATAGTTTCCCTGTTATTCCCTGGTTATATATCGTATTAAGTAGTCCTTCGTGATTAACAATATCAAAAGCTTTGCTGGCATCCATGAATACTATGTGTTTATCACTTTTTGTATCTTTGGCTTCTGCAATAGTTTCACTCAAAATAAAGGCAGCATTTGTAGATGAACAGTTTGCAGTAAATCCCATTTGCAGTTTACTCTTCCTTTGATTCAGTATTGGTTTTATTCTTTTTGTGATTTCCTTTTCAACAAATTTCCCTAGAAGCGATCCTACAGTTATACGCCTGTAGTTATCTCGTGTTTGCGTACATTTTCCCTTCTCTGGGACTGGAGTAATTAATCTGATCTTCATGGATTCTGGTATATTGCCTGTGCTTAGAACGATCTCATAGGAGGTGTACATTATATGTTCTCCTGAGATTCCATGTACATCTGATGCCAAGTTGTAGCTTTCTAATATGTTTATATGTATCCTCTGGTGTTATGTGAGAAAGTGGATCCGATGTGGAAGTAATCATGCTCATTGTCAAGGTTTTGCAATTTTGAAGTCGGCATTATAAGCAGTATAAGAAGACAGTTAATATCTATTAAAAGTGGTTAGAAGTGATTAAAACACAGGAAACATGACATCAAAACTTGAGAAAAGTAAAAGTCTTTCTTCATGGCACCGACATTCCTTGTTCTTCTTGTTATGGTTCCGGGACATTCTTTTTGCTCTGTTTTGTGTAGTAGTTTTCGTCCATCAGGCTGTGGGCCCTCAGACTTTCGGAGTATCATATTGCGGTGCCGAACCATAATGCATCATCGCTACACTAACAGATATTTCTGATGACAGAACACATGAGCGTGATGCACAATCAGGCCACCCCACCCACTTGCCCATATATGGTAGATTTGACTCAGTTGCTCCACTTCTAGCTAAGATATGTAGTGCTTCTAGTTAAGATATGTAGTGCTATGGTGAACTTTAGACACATCCCATCTTCACTCAGATCAGGTCACCTTACAGCAATGCAGAAGAAAGGTAAACCAGCTCAGTACCTCAACAATTGTCAAGGCATCACCATCTCTCTGATCATTTCGAAAATCCTGGAGCACATGTTACTGGTTTACTCAAGAGATGTCATAGATAAGCACCAAGATGACCTACAATTTGGTTTCAATGAAGGAGTCTCACCAACAATGGCATCAGTGGTGGTCACCGAAGCTATTCTAGAGGCTAAACATCAACACTCGGCATTGTATGTCGCAACTATTGATGCTCAGGAAGCTTTTGATGTTGTTACTCATGCCTCCCTAATCAGAAAGTATCACAACTACGGGTCTTGTGGCACCTGGTCTATATGAAGACACTCTCATAGCAAGACTTAACCACCAGAGTAAGATCCCACAATCAAATCAGCGATTACTTTGAAATCAAACAAGGTGTCAGGCAAGACAGTGTTACCAGTGCCTATGACTATAACATGTACATAAATGAACTGCTAATCAAACTTGGTCTCCTAAACTCAGGCTTCAAAATAGGCACAATAGATCTGGACAGGGTCACGTGTGCTGACAATATCGTTCTTCTGACATACTCTCTTAGTGATATGCAGCCCAATCTATCAACAGTCAAGAACTATGCAAACTATGAAAGTTAGAAACTACATCCTAAGAAGACAACTATATACATTTTTAACCCAAGCATACCAACTGAAATCTGGAACGACATGCAGTGCAGGAAGCTTGATAGAGTACCAGTTCCAGTATCTGTTGAGTTTACACATCTAGGTATCAGCAGAAGTAACAACATCGTAGCACAAATTCCATCTCTTGTCCATGATAGATACACGTCATACCCTATACATGATGATGGGAGCAGGGCTCCATGTACTAAATGGCCTTCCTCCTTCACTGGCATATAAGTTATACACAACGTATGTCTTATCATGTTATGCATATGTCTTAGAGTCAGTATGGATAAATCAGAATGAACTAAAAGCCTTGGAGCCATTCCACTGAAAGACATTGCGATATATCCAGCATCTCCCAAAATGATGTACAAGTTCAGCCATATACATTCTTCCAGACCCTTCGAGGCTGAGATCGACGTATGGCGCCTCACACTGTTTGCTGCTATTGCCTGTACCAATGGTTCTACCATCGCAATCCTCATAGCACATAGACAGATGATAGCCAATCGTCACCAGAGAAGTGTTGGTTCTGTATCGTTGCAATGTTGTTCGAAAAGTATAACCATGGTATCCCATTACAGTTCCCGGAGAGTTCTATAGACAAGACAGCATGGACCATAAGTGTACACTTAAGTACCAACTCTTTTTGGACCAAGACATTACTGGAAGAGGCACAGACTAAATCCTCTCTGAAACATCTGAATGTGGTCAACTGCATGACTGGAGTAACACACAACATATGGACCATAATGTATGTATGTATGTATGTCGGATTTATATAGCGCCAATTCCAAACTGAATTGCTCAAAAGCGCTTTACAAAATTTAGAATGCTCTTTGGAAAAAATATGTTTTTAGTAGTGATTTAAATGAGTCAATTTTAGAGCAGTTTCTAATTTTAAGTGGAAGAGAGTTCCAGAATCGTGGACCGGCTCGAGAAAATGCACAATCTCCAGTAGTTAAGTTTGATTTTGGTATGGTACATAGTAATTGTGTGCTAGACCTAAGAGACCTTGGTGCTGCTCTTTGCTGGATTAAGGATTTTAAGTATGGTGGGGCCAGATCATGTAGGCACTTGAACACCAACAAAGCCACCTTGTACCATATACGTTGTCTTATAGGCAACCAGTGCAGCTCCAATAGGACAGGTGTGATATGATCGAATCTTTTGGTGTGTGTAATCAGTCTAGCTGCTGTATTCTGCGCTCTCTGTAAACGATCTAATTGGCTAGATGGTATGCCTATTAACAGAGAGTTACAGTAGTCCAGGCGTGACGTGATGGTAGCATGTACGAGAGTTTTGACCGCGTTTTCATCCAGGAAGCTGCAAATTTGACTAATGTTCCGAATGTTCATGAATATGGAACGGCAGACAGTGGTAACATGAGCTTCCATCGATAGGAATTGTCAAATGTTACGCCTATGTTACGGGCACTTGCACTGAAAGATACGTCAGCCTCTCCAATGTGCGAACTGGTGATGTCAACCTTATGTCTTATGTGCGGTGAAGTTATTAACAGAATTTCAGTTTTCTTATCATTCAACTGCAATAAGTTGCTTAACATCCATAGTTTAATGTCACGAACACAGTCTTCAACACGCTCACGAGCATTCACCTGGTCATTTGCATAGAATGCGAGATATAGCTGTGTATCGTCAGCGTAGAAATGGTAACTTATGTCATGAGACTGCAATAGCACTCCAAGGGGTGCTGCATAGATTGTAAAAAGGATCGGTCCCAGGACCGACCCCTGTGGCACACCTGATGTTAATTCATGTTCCTCTGATTTGATATTATTCACAATGATCATTTGATGGCGTTTTCTGAGATATGATGAAAACCAAGCAAAAGAAGTGTCTAAAATTCCCAGTTCTGCTAATCTAGATAACATGACATCATGGTCTATAGTGTCAAATGCGGCAGACAAATCCAGGAGAACTAGTAAAACACACTTGCATTCATCCATGGAACATAAGACATCATTTTGTACGCATAGTAGGGATGTCTCAGTGCTGTGAAGTTCGCGGTATGCGCTTTGAAAAGGTTCCAGAAGATTATTTCTTACTAAGTGATCATTGAGCTGCTTGGCGACAACTCGTTCTAATACTTTTGACAGGAAAGGTAAATTTGAAACAGGTCTGTAGTTTCCAAGCACATTTTGGTCTAGTGATGTCTTTTTTAGTAACGGAATCACGTTTGCAGTTTTGAACAGGTCAGGGACATTGCCACTTGTTAAGGACAAATTAATGATTTTGAATATCGTAGGCAATAATTAATCAACACAACCCGTAACAATATTTGTTGGTATCGGATCTAGGGAACAGGATGCTCGAGACGATTTGCGAATTATTGTCGATACTTCTTCAGAGCAAGCCGGTTTAAATTCTGTCATCGTACATTTTAAGTTAAGGGTGGTGCGACAACTAATTAGCGGTGAGTAGTTTTGGTGATTTAAAATGCAGTCACGAATTAAACCAATTTTCTCCGAAAAGAAGTTCGCAAACTTGTTTGCTAGCTCAGTTGGGTCAGTGTGTTGTGGGAGATTGCTCTTACTTTTGTCCTTGTGAAGTAGGTCGCTGAAGATGCTGAACAGCTTTCCCTGGTTGGATACATGTTCAGATACTAACGTGGAGTAATACGATCGTGTTGCTGATAGTATCATATCACTTACGAGACAAACTTGACTTGCATATACTTGGCAATGGACCTGAAGTTTGGATTTACGGGCGACACGCTCATGTTTACGACAGAGCTGTTTTGCTACTTTTATTTCACAGTTGTACCATGGTGATTTCTCTCGGACAATGATTACCTTTCGCTTCATCGGGGCATGTTTATTGAGGATAGATCGCATATCGTTATTGTACTGCTCAACAATCCGTGATACGTCATCAGATGGATTCATGCACACCTCAGAGGACTGAATGTCGGGCTTAAACGATTGTGTAGGGAGCGAATGAAGATTTCGATACGTTAATTCCTTTCTCGGTAGTGCTGGTTTCAGAAGCGATATATCAAAGGTAATGGCAGCGTGATCAGATGTAATAGCACCAAGATCTACATTCACGTTTCTAATCACTGATTCGGTTGTTCGAGTTATGATTAAATCCAGTAAGTGACCCTTTGTATGGGTTGGCCAATGTATGAGATGTACAACGAGTTACCATCAAAGCGGAACTCCTCATTGAAACTTATACCCTCCAGAGTGCAAGAAACATATTCACCAATGGTCGCGAATCTGATATATTCCCACTATGCCACTCAGAGACAGAAAATATAGATCACTTCCTATTTCGCTGCAAAAATGCTTATCCTAGTGCAACATGCTACAGAAAACATATAGAAAGCCTTCTCGAAAGCAAAATCAATGATGACTTGCTCCTCAGACTGACACTCTATCCTAGCAAAGAAGAGCTAAAACGAGTTCACAAATCTGTCCAATCCTTCTCTACTTGAAGCCATTGAATCTGCATCATGACGGCTGTGCTATAGGGTACACCACTTTAGAGCTAGAGACCTGATCTATCTTTTCAAAGCAAGCAGGCAGAAAGGAAAAGGTGGACCAGTCTGAACCTATCCACAAAGTTTTGCTACATGAACACTGGTACACTGTACATACAACCTTCTTAGTAAATGTACATACACTTTTATTATTATTTTATTTGATATCATCTTCTATGCTCCTGACTAATGCTGCGATGAACTATGCATAACATGAAAACTACTAATCGGTGATGGTGTGGCTAACCAGTTCAGCATTGCCCTGATAAACCGGGGGTGGGGTGGGGTGGGGTGGCGTGGAGGGGGAGGGGCGGCGTCACAACATAGTAACAGTAACAGGAAGTACACGCTCAGACAGAGGCCGCCAGCTTACAATCAGATCTCGATAAATTGGGACAATGGGAGAAAGATTGGCAAGTGGAATTTAATGGAGGTAAGTGTAACAGCTTAACCATTACAAATCATAGAAAGCCAATCAAGACAGAATACCAACTGCATGGTTACACTTGGAACCTATGAGTGATGCCAAGTACCTCGGCCTGACAGTTATGATTGATATCAAGTGGAAAAACATATGCAATCCATCACAGCCAGAGCCAACCGGACAAGTGCCTTTGTATACAGAAACTTAAAGAGCCAAAATACAGATGCTGTGCTACAAGGGACTTGTACATCCCAGCTTAGAATACGCATCCACTGTATGGAGTCCTCATCACAATGAATCCATATGAGACATTAAGATGGTACAGCGGTGATTGGCAAGCAGAATATCTTGGGAGTTCAGCCAGACATCAAGCACCACAGCACTCGTTGAAGAACTAGGACTTGAACTATGCCAAGGGCACAGGGACCAAGCCAAGGCTATCATGATGTACAAAATCATAAGCAGCCTTTTTGAGGTCCACCCTAGAGTCAACCCGATCATCCACTGCCATCGTCAACGGAGAATACATCACAGACTAATGGTACTATATTCCAGAATGGACACACAACTTTGCTTCTTGTTTCCAACAGCAATCCGAATCTGGAACAGCCTTCCCAGCAATGCAGTGGCAGCCACAATGGCTGAGAGCTTCAAAACCTGTCTTAGGGGATAGAGCTCATAACCAGTATATATCATATGTCAACAGTTAATAATTTTTAACTGTAAATAAGTGATTTGTGGAATGGTATCCAAATTGGATCCCCACAGTATACTGAAGAAGAAGAAGAAGAAGAAGAAGAAGAAGATTGCCGAGTGATGTCATCACGCGCATCTCAAAATGACCAAGCCAGGCAATATCTGAATAGCCTACCAAGTGGACGTGCTCCCAGAGTTGCGTCCGAGGTCAAGGTATGTCTCGACTACATAGTATATTGTGTTGGACTTAGACATAGTGCAAATGCACTACATTGATGTCAGGACAAACTGGACGACACCCGTTATTAATTAAAGTAAAAAAGAAACAAAATGTTTGCCGTTCTATTTATCTCTATCTTTTTTCTCTATCATTTAAATTTGAGATTTTTTCCATTAATTGTTTTATTGGCGTCCAAATGTTTCTCATTATTCTTGTTTCTTAAATATTGTAGTGGTAGAGAAGTAATATCTATATGTTGAAATCACAATTTTGTTACTGTTGATAAATATTTGGACAAATCCTCTAGTCTTAAAATAACCTCGAGTTTCTAATTGAACTCAATGTGAAAATATTTCAAAGTAATTTGTGTTAGAGGAAGTTATATTTCTCTGCTGCAATTATGCTCATAAAATGGGGCATTTAAAGTAAATTTTTCAGTATGACACACAATCTTTATTACTACCAGTGACAGTTAATATAATTGCTAATTTATTGGAATATTTGATTAAAATTACACCTGCATAAAAATTATATGTTTTCGTGGTAGCAAATAAATACAGTTCAAGTTCAAGTTAATTTTCAAATCTAAATCGATTTCTCATGGAAATGTGACATTTCATGCGCCAATGAGTATAATTGTTTCACATTGGAAACCAGTGACCACTATTCAATCATTTCCAGTTCAAGCTCTGGTTCCTGTTTGAAAAAGCTGGACCTTATTGTACTCTGACTACAATCTTCCAAACTATGGCGTAACAAAATTAATTGGGCCGTTTCACGTATAATTGTATTGTTATTGTAGAGATGTTTTGCTTGAGCTTTCTTGCATTAATTTCTCTGGCATAATTTGATGCGATTGTCAAATTTCTTTGCTTCTTGATGTGTCTAGCTAGACCAATCCATCAGTACAATATCTAATCTACTTTTATAAATTTGTTTGTGACATCTGTGATGTGAGAAGGTGACAGTGCTCAATTAGTATTTTCACATACACATGATGCATTTTCAGTCGTCTTTCTCTATTGATTTCAATTTGACTGAAAATCTATATCTACATATATGTGAATATCTATTGTTGATTCCTCATGCCCTATTGGTTAGAATGGCTTCTTTCCTCCAATACCAGTACAACTGCTTCGTTGATTTGATGGAAGGAAGAAGTAGCATTATTTGTGTCCATGTTCACGCTATTTCCACTTAAGTGAGCATTATGAAGACTAGTGACTGGTTTGAGAATATGCTGTGTCAACATCGCACGTTACAGGTCATAGAACAAGGTGATTTCTGATAGATAACATGGCCGTTGATGTCTATCCTATCGTTCCAGATGATGTCCGTGAAAGCATTGCAGGTGGTAGTTTTCATCGGGGTGTGAATAATCGGAAGGCGGTCATGCATGCCATGGATCAGGAACCATTAACACTGCTGATGGCTCTAGATTTAGTAGAGCCTGCATTATTATGTCAGCAGCATATGGTATCGGAGAACAGATTAAAGACACAACCTTCCACATCATTCTGTAAGCATGAGCTCTGCACACCCATGGTAATGTTGTTATCAACACCTGCCACTGCAACGCCACATTACATTGGTCGTGTTATATCAGACATTTCAAATGCTGATGTCCTTCATGCCTTGCCCCTGATGCATCAATGGCTTGCTCTTTCAGTTGATCTGCTTCCATCACAACTGACAGCACTTTCGTCAGTAAAAGAAGAACCACCCAGCAGTGAATGTGGATTTCTGCCATGCCATATTAGGCTGTGTTTTGAGCCATATGCAGGGGAAACTACCAGGTCACCAACACCTCTATCAATGAAAGAGCAACCCCCTGATATAGGCTCCATGCAGTGCATTGCTGAAAGGCAGTTGGAGAGGGCCAAGTCTGAGCTGCACATACTTAGGTTGCCAGCAGAAGTAGTGCCCTCAGCATCAGTGAAAAAAGAGCCACCTGATATTGCTTCAACTCTGCATCTTGCATCCACAGAACTACCAGTCATGTCAGATATGTCGGAAGAGCTGATGGGCAGTGAATACATTGTACGAGTTCAGCAGTTTCTTCTGAGTATGAGTTTCCAACATGTGCCTTCTACTACGACTGGTCTAAGTTTGTACATATCTGTGATAGAAAACCTACCTGATATATATTCAGCAGAGCAACACAGTTTCCAGGCTTCTTCATGTACATACAATTCCAGTTACCTTCAGGGCATTTTGCTTGGTGAAAAGTTGAACTATTTCAATGTGCCGGTGCCAAAGATGAAATCGCATCACAGATTTCTGAATCTTTAGTATCTGATCCTGGTCAATGTTGACATACTATTGGTAATTTCACGTATGATATTCTTCTCCAAGTTTCTTGGCTCCTCTGGCCGTTGGAAGCCACTATTCTGATTCACCAGATTCGCTTGATGGAATTAGTTCATTGTAAATACTTGTATATGCCCCCATACATTACACTCTGTAAACTGTCTTCTTGGCCACATGCAATCCATGCCTATGAGGCAAATCGGATGTGTCTCCATGAAGCTATAATAAACTGGTCCTTGGAGATTCGTCACAATATTATTCTAAATTTATGGTGTATTCTAATTTATTTTTAATGGTTTCCTTTGACACTCGAAGGGCATGTGACACTATCATTCTATATTTTGATCACTTGATTCCAATGCCCTTCCTAGTAGGCTCGCACTAGTTAGTTGTTGCTTCTACTGATCCTATTTGTACTTATTCATTCTCATAATTACATCTACCTCCGGAGGCTTGGTCATGCAGGCCCTTGAGTATGGTGCATAGATGTCTCCTGTTAAATGCTACTTGCAATCGTGGATGTTGCATAGTGCATACTTTCTGAACTGAATCCTCATCTCATTCCCATTTGGTATCTAGGCCTGAGAATTAATATCCTCCGTGGCAAGGTTACGCTGGCCTGTAGATAGTAATTCTCATGGTCATGTTCAGGTAATCATCTTTGAGGTGTTAGTGGATATTCACATATGTCTATTGGTTGATTCAATCGTTCTCGTTGTGTACAAATTTACACCAGTGCTATTCAATTATCATACATTTTAGTAAGTTGTTTAAGCCTTTTGTTGTGGCTAAATTGTTCTGGCCCTTAGAAAGGCCTTTCTGATTAGATTCAGCCTTGCAGTTACTTCCTATGGCTTGATTATTCTGGTCTTGGGACTATTCCATTTAGTAACTTAGTCTCAATAAGCATAGTTGAGATAGCTTCTCACAACTCAGATGTCCTGCATGTAGATACTTCTAGTTATGAGTAGGACACGCAACGAAAATAGCAAGACATAAAAATAACTGAACTCGTGCCCATCACTCTCTTTCATTAAATGTAGTTATTTTATATATCCTCCATGATGCTCAAATAAACTGTCCCACGGATAACTTCTATTACAGGTACATCAGTCTTCAAAGTTTTAGTGGCCAGATTCATATATACTGATAATAAACACATGTTCATAGTAGTTAGCTGACATTGACATTTAAGACTTGTTGTTAAGATTATCACATTCTGAAGTTTCAATAATAGATGTTTCACATTCCAAACCATATGAAATGGTACTTGAATATATGTAGTCTGTGTGGCAATGTTTGTTTGGCCTGATGAAATCATATGCTTAGGATTTGACTTTTAATCTTCAGTGCAAAATCGTGATTCAAAGTCTGTTTGGCCATGACTAGCTTAATGTAATCATCACAAACATATGAATACCGTGTGGCAATGTTTGATTGACCCGATGACACCCACATGACATTAGGTTACAGCTTTTATTTCCATTGATCTCGTTTAGAGATTTCCTCTGACACCGTCTTAATAGGGTCACATGTGCCATTGTTATTTGTATTTAATTCAGGCCCAGGCATCATTTAATTGGTTCTGTTGTTATGTACTCGTTGTGGTCATGCTTGGCTAGATGTAGTATCCTTGTATATAGTCATGCTGGTCAATGTAAATACTCATCTGTTGTACAGTAACATTTTCCGGCTCAGAATGCACAATACTCTTGCGGCTTGACTACACTGGTCCTTGAGCCCATTTGCATGGTTTGTCAACTACTAACATTTCTGGTGCACGAAACTCATGCGGCTTGAGCATATATGGCAACTATCTTTCAACACAGAAAAACGCATGTCATACACTTTGGCAGAAATAACACTCAAACCAAATACTGTATGACAGGGTATGGCACGGCCATTGCGGATTCGCGCCAAGCACACACCCTGAGTAGGATAGTACGCGTATATAAGACCTATGAGAGAGGTTTTCGTTGAAAATGGCTAAGTCTGTTAAAATGTGTGGTGCGCATGTGCGCACATCAGAGCCTCCCTGACAACACGTCTCGGAATTGGAAGCGAGTGCATGCTTATAGTGTACCGAGTCGGTACTAGTAAATATCTTAAACTATATCGTCCGCGTTATTCTTGGTACTGGTCAGGGCCAGAATAAAACGCGGATTACAGAACTTTTTACTATTTTAAAATCGGCCCAGAAATGGCTGAGTTATCCACGAAAATCCCATTAAATTATTTTCAAAATATTTCTCTTGACATCGCATAAATAGATAAAGAATGTGCTGTGCATGTGATAGCCACGTCACCACTTCTAGCTGCACGCTGATTGGCTACTGCTCGGCCGCTGATTTGCTGAGGCACCTACCTCTGATGTAACGAGTAGTATAAAAGGGGTGAAGAATTGAGAATCAGGAGCATCACTGGCGTGGAAGCCAGCCTGCGCAGACTGCTGGACCATCGGGATCGATGTGTGCAACTGCTAACCGACGGTGATTCCCGCATCATCCGGTGCCATTCGGATTTCAGTTCCTTCACTGTGGTAAGGAGTCCTCGGCTTCTGCAAGTTTTTTGATACCCATGGCCGGCCATCCGGGGGTAAAATAACTTAAATTAATAACTCCCACATCCGTACTTTTCTAGGGGAGTCTTTCCATGGAAGGGCCGTGCGGGCACATATGTAATTCTACGGAATGTAGAGCCGATGGTGATTCTTGGCGGATGACACACTGGATCTGCCGACCACGCTGAAAAGTGGACTTCAACTTCCACACTGCATGTGGTGTGTGAATTAATTAACTTTTTGACCACAGTCTGGTGGGACATTGCTGGGTGCACCGCATGAGCTATGCGATGTATCCCACACCATGTGCCAGTTATTGTACATGTATAATAATATATATTAACCATCTTTGCTAATGGGCTACTTCAAACTTTCATACTACCGTCGCCGGAAGGAAAACTTTACAACTACTGTTTAAATTAAGTAGCAGCTAATAGACATCTCCTGAACTGTTCTGTTTCACTGTCCTGAGAGTGTGCCATATCCGACCTGCCTGGAGAAGCCAGCTTGCGGAGACCTTCGTGTGGATACCTGCCTGCGGATGTCTGCCTGCGGATATCTTTCCAGCTTTAGAGATTGTGCCATCTCTCGCTATATATATGTTAGCGCCTCAATTTCAGTAACTCTTGAACTTGTTCCATGCCGATGACCAATAGGTACTCAAGTAGGTATACTTTTGAACATTTAATTATTATTTCCGTAAATGGTACTAATGACTGTGGGTGCTTTCAACTAGCTGCACAGTAAGGTCTAGTGACATGTGATATTTTATAATTATCATATTCATTATCATCGTATCCGTTAAATTGTGTATTGGTTAGTTGATTATATGGCAGATAGTCATCTAGTTAATATGTTTTGTTTATTTATAAAAACTCTAGACCACTGTATGCTAGGAAATACTATACAGCAACATATATATCCGCATCACTATATCCCCACCAGCATCAATTTTACACTGAGGTCGCTGATCATGCTCTAATTGTTTGAGCCTAACATGTTGCCGACTAAACCTGGCTATTTAGCTCGATAGGATAGGTTAAAAGTGGTTAGGGACAATTTCCCTGTTAGAGATGCATAGTGTATGCCTCTTTTCCGGTTGTTGTGGTAATGCAACCCCATGCACCGGCAAGGTTGTGTAAAATTGGCCAGTTTCCTATATGGCCTCATATATAATATATATATTGAGTTATTGTCGCTTTCCATGATCCACCAGCCACAAGGCTGATTAATTGTCTGGACTCTTTATCGACACGTTGACCAGATCCGACCATGGGAAACTATCAGAGGTTTCTGAGCGGTGATAGTTGAAGTGGTGATCTACATACATCTCCCCCGTATCTTCAGATACTTGTTAGTTAGATATCCCCACCAATGTAGGAAGCACTGCGAAAACAATAGTTAAATATGTGAGTTAGTTAGGTTATTTACCCGCCCGCAGTGCAATTCTGGGCATTCTGGAACTTAACCCTAACGACAGGTCAAACGTTAGATCCATAGGACATGGTGACGAACAAAATGCGACTCGTTGTAGTGTCTGGGTGAAATCTTGGAATTTGCCACGGCCTCACGGGAAGGACACTCGTGGTAGATATCCATCTCTCTATCCCCACCATAATGACATGGCAGTACTTAAAATTGCTTGTGTAAACTGTAGCCATTGTTCTGGTGATGTTATATGTGGTTGCAGGGCAAGGTAATCAGATCTTTATCTGATTTGGGGGCCTTGCGTCGTAACATGTACGCATGCTATCCTTGGAGGTAGATGCTAAGCAAGGTGACCTACAGGAAGTTGAGCATCTGCGCCCAATGGATAACTGTATCTAAAGTTAGGTAGGAATCCCTGCCACTTGTGGCCAAAGCTTGTATTCGTTTCTAACAACTAAATGGTAGGTTAGGTCATAGCAGAAGGCCCGCATATATAAAACGGCAACTACCAATGCAGTAACTTTGGAAATTACATGAGATGGTGACCTGGGAATTCTTCGGAAATCATTCGTTCCATCTTCACGTAAACCAGTGTGCATCACATTAATTATGGCTTCACTAGGATTTTCAGCATGTAGCATTTTCTGTTGAACAAAAGAGTGGCCCTTTTTGCCTACTCTTTCCCTCCATTTCGGTGTTGAAGGCATTTTCCTGTGACGGAGGCCCACGCGAGGCACTTTCCTCTCGCAACAGCAATATTTTCTTTATGTGTGTGCTAGGGGTATAATAGTTTATATTAAACTACCTAGTGACTTCGTTGCAGTCCTCTTGTGCGGGGGATACCTCTGCGGATTCAAGGATCTGTGTGGTACCTCCGGCGAAACCATGTGGAAAGAACACAGGATAGCTCTATGTTGTGTATTATTATGCTCATTTACTGTCAAACGAGTGATAATGTTTGTATAGTACTTATTAAATAATTTGTGACGGTTTAATTATTAACATCTTATCCATTGCTCTAAATTAGAATGGACAGACATACTGGTAATACAAATAGTTGGGATGATACCGTGTGGTTCAATCTCGGCGGCAATAGTAGCACGACCCCACTGGAACATCAGTGTTCCACCGGCACTAGAAGTCAGTCTTTTTTACTTTCCGGAGAGATGCGATACAGGATCCACAACACCAAGATCTGCAGCTAACCAGCCCTCCCACACATTGTGCACTTGTGGTGCAATGGAATGGAACGACATGGCGGACCAGCATGTACCCCCGCGAGCTACAGGAGTGCATATTGACAGAAACATTTCTTTTGATATACATACCGTGAATATCGTATCCAAGGCAAACAGCACAATGGGACTAATCAGAAGAACATTTACCAACATTGACCCATTCTCTAGTGAGACCTATTTTCGGACATTGCAACTCGGCATGGTCAGCATGATTGAAATGGCAATCACAGCTATTAGAAAGAGTTCAATGCCGAGTAACAAAACTCGTCCCACAAATAAAAGAGTATAGCTACACGGAAAGACTTGAAGCCCTAAATCAAATGTCATTGAAATATAGACGATGCCCAGGAGATTTAATTGAAACATTGAAGCTCTTCAGGGATCTATATAATATTTATAAGGACTACTTTTTTAACCATCCAGTATTACACGGACCAGAGGTCATAGGTTCAATCTCAACATAAAAAGCAACAACAAAGAAATTTGCAAGCACTTTTTCGCTAATAGAGTAGTACCACAGTGGAATTCACGGTCAGCTACAATAGTCGAAGGAACAACATTTGAATTATTCAAGAGCAAATTAGATATCTACTTCAAAGAAAGAACATTTGTGAATTCGACTGAACATGAAGATTGCAAACCACAACTATTTATATTTAAATACTTCTGCTAAAGTATATGAAATTTCAAATCTCTTGCACCACTGCAAATCATTATTAAGCCACACTGATATGTGCAGACTGTCAAAAATCCAATGCAAGCTTCAAACAAGGAGATGTCTGGTTATACCATGCGTGTGTAAAAACGTAATAGGTCTGAGTCGCTGAGAGCTAGGTCTTGCTGAAGCTCTAGTAGCGTCAGTCTAGCTTCTGAGCTTAACTGCTAGGGGTGGCACATCATCTACATAGTTGACAGCCTGGAAGCCTACTTTTTGTAAAAGGATGGTATGAATAGCAACGTAACAACAACCTAAATTCTTCTTCAGAAATTTCCACCATTTCTGCACTGCTCAAGAAACTGTGAACAGAACATTCGCGCTGTCTCCTGACTTTGAAGAGAAGTAGATTGTGACTGTGGCATGGCAGAACTTGTTGGCTTTTCCGGCGCTGTGGCATTGCGAAGAAACACAGCTGACGTCCATCGCTTACTACGAAGGAACTCTGTTAGGTACTAGTCTCCGACTGAGTTCGGATTCGCCACTTTTTACCATCTTGTTCTTGTTATCGATGAAAGCACATTCTAGAGAAAGCAGATTCCCCCGCCTCACCTTTCTTGTGCTTGTAGTTCGGATCGACCGGTCAGGTGCTGGCTGTACCAGCTAAGCTGGGTATGCGCCACCCATCCTGGATTCGTTCCCTGAACACTGCCTCCTAGGTAGAGCTATAAGCGTATATGGGCCTATGAGAGAGATTGCGTTGTAAAAACGACTAAGTTCGTTAAAGTGCACAGCACGCATGCGCACGCTTAATACAATTTTTTGACAGAGCGCGTATTTCACGACCAAGATAGGATGGTGCTTTTAGTGTAAAAAGTAGGTACATTGTAATCCTTTCTAATTGCTTGTTCCCGCCGAATCTGGCATTAATCAAGACCAGAATTCGACGGGCTTTCCGAATCTGTAAACCATTTCAAAACCGGTTAAGAAATGGCTGAGTTATCCATGGAAAACCCCTTTTTGATTATCTTCAAAATATTGCTGTGACGTCGTAACCACGCAGAAATTCTAGAATGTTCTAGAACATTCGACTGCGTCATTATTAGCTACGCGCTGATTGGCTAGTGCTCGACCGATGATTGGTTGAAACCTGCGCCTATGACATCACAGGTAGTATAAAAGCAGATGAAATCCAGAACTCGAGAGCATCCTCGGCCACGGGCCGAATAGGTTGGATCTGTGTCAGCTACTATCAGCAAGACAGGCATTAAGCAGATTACTTCACTCTCAGGTTTCTCTCCCGTAGCCACAGTGGCAATCGAACCCACCGCACTAAAAGCAATTTTGTATCTCCCGATTGTACGGGAGCATTTTTGGAACTTTTGAATATTGTTCACGAATACATCAAGAACTAGCTCGGAACACAAACTTGTGGTGAGGCCTTTCCCGGCCTTAAAATGTGATTCTACAGATGTAGAGGCAGCGATGTTCTTTGGTAGATGACTCGCCGGATCTGCCGGCCATGCCAAAAAGTGGTTATCCAACCTACCCAGCACTGATCTCGTGCTTTTTAACCATTTGACCGCAGCAAGTGAACTTTGCCCGGTACGTCTTCAGAGCTAACTGACGTACCCCGCACCCTTAAGCTTAGTTATGTATCTTCATCCGTATTCAACAACCCCCGCTTATGAACAGGTTGTTATCAACTTCCATCCACACCATCAGTGTATGGGAACTTTCGTCTTAGCAGTAATGTTATTGTATCTCTTACTGACTACTCGTTAGACATTCTATATTGTGATTACAGTCCTGAGTTCGATCCGCTCCCATCTGGACTGCATGTGGAAATCCTGTTTGAGGGAACCGACATGCGGGAACTTTCCAGCTTCCCGAGAACGTGTCAACTCATGTCAAACCAAGGATGACGTATCAATTTCAGTAACACGATAGCCCATGCTTAAGAATGGCTACCGATTTTTCAAGTAACCGTACTTAGCATTTTAATTATTCCGTTAATTACAGCTTTAATAATTATACTTTATCTGTATAAATGGTCCCGATGACTAAAAGGCACCATAACGGTCTTAGGACCGCTAGTTATAATTTCTGTATCTGTTTAAAGTTATTCTGATTTTCTGTAAGGTGTTTTTACTAGCCGCACCATAGTAGGTTTCTCAACCTGTACGTTATATATTATTCTGATCATTTCACATTGTATTGCTTGTTCTTGTTAGTTTTATATATGGCAAGTAGTCATCAGTTTATATGTTTTGTTTATTTATAGAAAAATATAGGACTGCAGTGTACGTAGGAAACACTATACAGCAACATTTATATACGCAGCACGTTCTCCCGCCACCAACAATTTTTCACTGAGGTCACCGTCCGTGCTAGAACTCTGTTTAGCCTGGCATGCTACCGACTAAAAGCCTTTCTATTCAGCTCAATAGGATAGGTTTAAAATGATTAAAGACAATTTCTTAGTTAGGAGACACATAGTGTACGCCTCTTTTCCGGGAGTTGCGATAATTTAGCCCTGCACTCCGGCAAGGTTGTGTAATATTGGCCAACATACCTAATGGGCCTCATATTTATAAGTTATTGTTTCTCTTTATGTTCCACTAAGCCTTATGGCTTCTGAATTGTTTGAATGTCCATATCCGCACCATGGACTGCTCCGACCCTGGGAAACTATTGGGGTTTCCGAGCGGTGATGACCAGGGTGTGGTGTCACACACATTTCCCATGTATCTTCTGATACTTAGTAGTTAGTTATCCTTGCCAAGGTAGGAAGCACTGCGAAAACATATCTTAATTATTATTTCCTTTTATCTGCTGGACAATCCTTCTGCACCGCAGTGCATAACTGGGCAACTTGCGTTCAAACCGAACATCGGGTTAAAAAGATAGCTCCATAGGACCTGTTGACGGGCAAGATGCGCATCCCCACCGAATTCCATAAGAATGTCTGGGCATGATGTTAAGATCTGCCATGCCCTCACGGGAAGGACATTCATGGTGGGTATTCATCTCTCTTACCCCCACCGATAGATCAGTTGCCTAAACTTGCTTTTGTGAAAAGTAACCAATGTCCTGTGACGTTTTATGTGGTTATGGAGCAAGATGTCTGGATTCTCACCCAGCTCGGAGATCTTACGAAATAACATGTATGCACGCTGTCTCCAGTATTGATGTTTTAGGGCATCCATTCTCAATGACAGCGTATCTAAAGCTGGGTAGGCGCCCGCCATTTGCGGCCTAAAATAATTCTTGTCTCTAAAAACTAAACGTTAGGTTAGGCATAGAAGGAAGCCTGCATAAATAAAAGTGGCAACTACTAATTCAGCATACTTGAAACTACATAAGACGGTGGCATGGGAATCCCTCGGGAATCGCTCGTCCCGTCTTCACGTAAAACAGCACGCAACCAAATAGTCATAATTTCACTAGGTATGGTCTTTTCTTTATAGCATTTGGTTGAATATTAGAGTAGGCCCTTTTTGGCCAATGCTCTTCTCCCGCTTTAAGTGATGGCGACATTTTCCTGTGACAGTGATGACAGCCCGTGTGAGGCTACGACTTCTCACCCAGAAATAGCATCAGAAGTAGTGCTCATTCGAGGCACATAACATTTCGCCACTTCAACAAGATAATCTTCTTTCCTTTCAGCTTAGAGGTATAATAGCTTATATTAAGTTAATTAGCGATCTCGTGTACGGGAGCCTCCCTTGCGGGGATACCTCTGTGGACAACCGAGTCTGTGTGGTACCTCCGGGAGTCCCGCATTTAAAAGTTCATTAGGCTGTCTCTTTGTCTTGTATTTTTGTATGCTCATTCTTATCTAGCATACTTGATGGTCTGTTTAGGTAAAACTATTGTATAGACTTATTTTAATTAGGTCACCAATCGAATCTTGTAAGTCCATAGATCACGAAATTGCTATGGACAGGCATACTGGTGACACAAACTCTTGGGATGAGACTGTTGTGTTTAATGTTTGCGACAATGGTCGCACAGCCCCACCGGAACGATTGAGTTCCACCGGCCTTAGGAGCCAGTCTTTTTTACCCATAGGGCAGTATCGCATGGGATCCGTAACCCTGAGACCGGAAGCTGACCAGCGTCATCACTCCTCGTGCACATGCAACGAGGCGAGTCGACACCATACACCAGAATGTCCCGACACTACCCCGTGAGCTACATGCTGTTTTCTTCACCTGACTTCCTCGTGGAATAAACAGCCTTCTGCCGCACTGCTTTTCTTGTGACCACTTCTCTGCGACAACCGCCTGAACTTTCATCTGCTCTAAGAAGTACTGCTTATCCGTGTTTTATGATTTCTGCTTGTAGAGGATTAAATCACCGCATAATGTGCCTTCGGAATATATCTACGAAGGTCAGTTAAAAGCCAGCAATGCCCTCAATAGCAAAACCTAGACCCGGTAGCCGCAGACTCTTTTTCGACCATGACTGTAAACTTTCTACCATGCTTTAGGACTCGAACTGTGCATGATTAAACCTTAAATGTACTCACTAATCTAGTTTTCTATTTCTTACAGATTACTAGAGATATCGCCTTTAGCACCGTTTTATTATTCCTTTTACCACTTTCTAGTGGCCATTCCATTTTCGTCTCAAGGAACGTTCTAAAGGAGATCGCCTGTCTTAGCTGTAACGTGTGGACAATGTTCCTGCACACCGCTAACCATGAAGACAAACACTAGCATTGTAGTGGCGTCGCTTTTTCCAAGAGATCACTAATATAAAAAGTAGCTATAGTTAAGCGATCCAGTGGTTAACACAGGTTCTTGCGACTGAACCAGATAACTGCTGAATCACTGGAATCTTTCCCAAGTCTGCCACATCTTCTTAGCACCCAGGCTTGGCAGAGGTTCCACAAAACTATTTTCTCTTTAATTACACGGACCTGTTTGCACGTTTGCAACTCAGAAGGACCGCTCCTTGGACCGTGTCAAGATCTTTTTGACTTCGCTCAAGTCGGTCTAGGCTCTGGGCCAAAGATTCGCATGACCCTGCGAATGAAGATGTTCTGGCATAATCTAACTGATCGCGTTCTTCTGTGGCCGCCTGAGGCCTTAACCTGCAAAACACTTTAAATAACTAGAAACACCGCCCCATGCTGGATTCCCTCTAAAGTGTTAGAGTTAGGCACACACAGAAGGCCCGCCTCTGGATGTCTGCTGAGAACATCGGATCAACTCGGCGGCAATGACTAAAACGTCCCCTCCCCAGCGTTTTACTTTAGGACACTAAAGTAGGATTCTTCTCCTGCTCTGATTTAAGCATACATTTAGGAAACCGTTAGCTCTCAGCGCCAAATGACTCTCGCAATGAACTAACTCTAAATATCTAGACCGACGAAATGAATAGTGACAGTTTGTGATGTACTGACTGCTAGGGATAGATAGGAAAGCTTGCTGTCTCTCATCCGCTCCTCCCTCTCAGGACCCGTTCCCTGAGAGACAGCCATTCCCCCCCCCCCCAACAGGAATATTTTCATCATGGGCTGAAGTTGTCAGTGGCATCCCTCAAGGCAGTCTACTGGGACCGATTTTGTTCCTCATTTTTATCAACGAACTCCTAGACGCTGTTGGTAGCTTAATAAACTCTTTGCCGATGATACCAAACGGTTCTGTGCAATTGCATCGGCAAACAAATGCCAAGCAGTACAACAAGACATAGACAGTCTTCAATTGTGTTCCCAACATATGCTCCTTAAATTCCACCGACAGAATTGCAAGGTGATGTGCATCGGCACAGGGCACCCAGTTTACACATACACTATGAATGGAGTAGATGGAAAATCAGTAGCACTTGAAGTCACATCTAGTGAACAGACTGTGATGTCCACATTTACGACAGGTTAAACTTCCACAAACCTGCAGAACTGACAGCCAGCAAAGACAATCAAGTAGTTGGCCTAATTAGACGGCCCCTTCGTTACCTCGATGGTGAGATGGTCACGCTTCTGTTCAAGTCAAGAGTGTGACCACTACTCGAATATGCTAACACTATATGGTACCCACGCTTCAAGACGGACGATACCAAAATTGAAAATGTTCAGAGATGGCCAACCAGATTGTTACCTGGACTACACAATATGGAATATGAGGATAGGCTGCACTATCTAAAGCTACCACCCCTTGCATATCGCAGAGTGCGGAGTGACATGATTGCTTCATGGCAACTACAATACTGAACTGCACCTGCACACGTTCAGCAACAACGTTGTTAATAACTGGAATTCGCTCACCGAGGAAGTTGTAAAAGCACCTACACTAAACTGCTTCAAGAACCAGCTAGACAGACACTGGTCTAGTTATACGCACTGCATCGACCTTCCAGAATTACTACACGGTGGCATATCTTCACCAGTCATGTAACTACTCCGTAGAAGATATCCACACCTGCAACCTCAGCTGCCAAACCAAATTGACCCGACTTGATCCCCCACCTACATTCACGCACGCACGCACGCACGCACGCACGCACGCACGCACGCACGCACGCACGCACGCACGCACGCACGCACGCACGCACGCACGCACGCACACACACACACATAAATTCGATGGCTTTACACCACAAGGCATAGTTTCGCACCTATAGTCATCACTAGACCTATACTATGATCATAACCACATGTTTTCTTCTACACTCACACAGGATAAATGACATGCCTCCGGACTCGGTGGTACCGCGCCACTAACCATGTAAATAGTATGATATGACATGATGACCCACCAGACTCGGACTCGGTGGTACCTCGCCACCAGCCATGTAAATAGCCCCTGCCTGCACTCATAGGCGCATAAATCAAGTCATATATAAATGTATCTTTCTGGATTCGGTGGCATCAGGCCCACCAATCAATGCCTAACAATTGGCTGGTTTTTGTACATGTTTTGCTGCACATATGTAGAAACATAATATACTTTATCTAACCATTAAGATGGACAGCAAAGTCCCACTAAACATGCGTAACACCAAAGAAAATAAAAATAAAATGAAATTTGATTTATGTACATGTATGTTCAAGAAGGACAATAGGCCCACTACTGGCTTCCAATGTCGAAACTGATGATGATGATGATGATGCTGATGATGATGATGATGAATAAACTCTTTTTGCTATAACCAAATTAGAAGTCCATGAGGGCACGTGTAGATTATATATCTAAAGGTTTATGTACGCAGCGGTAGTAGTGTGTAACCAGTATATCTCCGTCAATTTCATAGAACATTTTCCAACATTGGGTATAGATTAGTGGTTTAATCTAGTTTTAGTTAAATACAGCGTCATTCACGCCATCCAGTCCATATGGCTTGTCAGATTTCGTCATGATTTTAGTGGCGCTCCTCTTGTGAAGTGCATAACATAGCTCTCTTGACAGTTTCTCAAGCTTTCAGTGTAACAAGCTTACCCGGATATAGAATATGTGTGCAGTTTTCTTTTCTTCGTTTGTCGACCGACCAAATTGTTATAAGCAGCTGTAGATTTTGTTAATCATTTTCCCTCTAACACCTTTGATTTCAGGACAGACAAGGAGGACGTGCATCAATGTTTCATCCCCGGTCTTACAAAGATGACAGCCAGTCAGACTCATTCTACTCGTGGTGGTACCACCAAGCAGATTGTATCTTTGTACTCGTAGTTTTGCTTGGACAGTGGCTTTATAGACAGAGATCTTGTCCATTTTGCTGCTCTTCATAAGTGGTGTGGCTTTCCCATTTCACAGGCATCTAAAGTTGATGTACTCCAATGTTTTCTTCTCTCTGGAATTTCTTTCGAGGTCAACTTGCTTGAGAGGTATTTTACAAAAGTACATGCAAGGGCAGTTTGTACATCTTGAGGATTTGCTTAACGTTTACCACCCAGCTATGTAATTCTTGCTCTTGCTGTATAAATTCCACCACTCGAAACCTTTCCCTTTAGGCAAACCTTCAAACAAGGAGTATATTCCCATCCAATTTCATTATAGATTAGTTTTCACATTATTTACACTTAGTTGCAGTGCAGTTAGATTGTTTTAAAAATAAAGTATGAACGACGTACTGACGGTGTTGATACAAAAAGTAAATAAATTGACAACATCTTCACATTCTGCAATTGCACATTTAAGTCCCTACTTTCATCTATAAGGCACAATCATAGGGCGCAATGAAATGAAAAGTCATACAGTTTGGAACAAACATGCACACACGCACACACACATTCACCTTTTCATTCTCCTTTTCATCCCCATCTTCATCAAATCTAAATATGGTTAAACACAAGACATGGGTTTCTCAAGAAGCTACCTCCTTCTCCCCAAGATGTCCAATATCTACAACAGTAGAAACAAGATGACAAAAACTGCTGACACAATGACACGTCAATGGCTTATGTAATGATGATGATGATGATGATGATGATGATGATGATGATGATCTATTCTCAGACAACAACAAACTTTTCATCAAATTCAAATGCTCTTTCTTTGAAGTAAGTATCAAGTTTATTCTTGAACGATTGAGAAATGTAAAAATTGGGCATACAAAATATACAACAAAACAAACCCATAGATTATGCTCTTTACAAAATTGCTAGAAACAAGGTGACAGCATGCAACAGAAAAGCAAAACCGACATTCGAACATAAAGTGGTAAGTGAAAGCAAGAGAAATCCCGACGTTTTTTGGAACTATGTCAAGAGTAAACCGGTTCTACAGGAATCAATTAGCAAGGGGAAGAGAGGCATGGCAAAGTACAACCTACCTTGAGCATTGCAGCTATTAGAGAGTCCACTGCGCAAAGAGAGCTGGAAAAGCACAGTGAAGAATGCAGTAAAGGAATGCTGGACAGAGAAATTCTGCGCAGGGCCAAGATGCAAGGCAAAGTCTCGCTAAAATTCCTGAGTCCTCAGGTAATACAGATGTGAAAAGCCCACCATATCTGGATCACTGTACATGACGATCCAAGAGATGTAAAAAGCTGCAGTGAAGGTCAAATTTCTGACAGGATCGTACATGCTTCAAGACAATCGAGTTAGATTTAATCAATTTTAGATTGACCCTACGTGCCCCTTATGAAGCAGAACGTCGATGTCACCTGATCATGAAATGCCAACTGTGCTCCGAACCTTGGCAAAACTATCTAAAACAAGATTTAGTAGAATCCTTTAGAGAACATACAAGGTGCACGATGAGGAGAAAATGATAAATGAGCCCGCAGCCTTGTCACAGATAACATTAGACAGCTCATGTGTCCTGATCGATGCTGATGACTCATCATCGATAGATTCACCAAACAGCCTAATTCAGAAAGTAGAAAAGTTCAGCCATGATTTCCTATTTAAGACCCACCTTAAGCAATACAAGCTACTAGACACGAGTCCATAAGTTGGATTGAATTGTTGAATGAGTACCTGATTAGTCACAAATCATAACAACTACACATTATAGCTAAATCATAAAAAGCAGGCAATCCATCTATATAATTCTGTTTTCACCTGTCAACGTGTGTGGATATCAATGAATATGTATCAATAGGTTAGTAATTGTAATTGTATGTCGTCATCGTAGATTTATGAAAATATGCAAACCGTATAAATATTCACATATGGAATAAAAGTCCTGAAGACAAACTGATTTACTTATTCTTACCAAGGAGACCTTGGTGTGCCTAATTATAAGGCAGGATTTCCAAAACTAATTTGAGGTATGTAGCCTAGCCAATAGCACTATGACTACAGACGATAAAGCAAAATCTAATATTCAAAACAACATTTTCTCAAATATGTTCATTTCAGAAAATCTTCATTCTACACAAATCATTAGGCCCAGAGGCAATGGTATCACATTAAAGGACATACTAACACCTGCTGCCATCGACAATAAAGTGAAAGCACTGAACCCCAATAAAAGCAACAGCCTGGATGAAATACCAGTGAGAATATTAAAGCAAGTTGCTAAGGAAATTAGTGCACTGCTATGCATAACTTTTAGCAAGTCTTTAGATGAAGGCATATTACCTGAACTCTGGAAAATAGCAAATGTATGCTGTATTCACAAACAGGCTCCAAAAGCGACCTAAGCAAAGATAAAAGGTAAAAATCAAATTACCTGTGTCATTTACAGTGCTGCAGAAAGTGATACGGAAATATTCACAGAAACATTTAAATGTTTTAAAACTATACAAAACGATGATATGACAGTTTAGATATTAAGTGATTCAACATTGATTAACTAAAAGAAGATTTACTCAAGATTTTGTAAATTTATTACGAGCAAATGAGTAGTATCCATTCATAACAAAACCGACAAGAAAAACTGAAACAAATTGCTGCTGCTATTGACAATATTCACTCAAATAACACTGTAAATACCTAACCGCAATCGAGCATCTTTGTGGAAGACATGAATTCAGATAACTTACTCATCTACTACATAGAAAATGAGCAAATTAGAGCAAAATTATTCGAATAAAAGGAAACCACATGTAGAGATTTTAGAAAAGAGAATATGGAAACATTAGAAGCAGTTTGGCTAACATAAACGCCAATCAGGTAACTAAAATGGCAACTCATGTGAAGATGCCTACAGCACATTCCACTTTATATGTAATAATGCTTATGAAGCTGCCTTTCCACTAAAACAATTCAGAAATTTAAGGAAAATCTTACTAAACCCTGGCTAACAAGAGGATCGATAGCTTCCTGCCATAAGACGCACTTGTAAGCTGTATTTACTGTAAGAAATGTAGAAATAAACTGAGCCAAATTATTAGGACAGCAAGAATAAACTCTTACCATTATAAATTGTGATGAGCAAGAAGTTAATATAAGGGAAACATGGAAATTAATTAAATCGCTGTTGAATAAGCAAAAGAACAGCACAATTTATTAGTAATAACACAATTATAACAGGTAAGAATGATATAGTAGACAAATTCAATGAATACTTTATTAAAATTGGACACAAACCACCACAAAAATTCAATCTAGCACAGACAAAAAGATACAGGACTATTTGACAGGCAGCAACCACCACTCAATGCTCCTAGCTCAACAGACAAAAGAAGGAATCTATAAAATTGTGATGCAAATTAACACAACCAAAAGTGTGGGTATTGACAACTTTAAATTGAAAATCTTTAGAAAACACTATATAATAGAAATACTTACCACACTAAATCACATCTGCAATCTCTCTCTCACATGGCTTGTTCCCATCATGATTAAAAATAGCACGAGTAACACCTATTTATAAAGCTAAAGATCCATCCGACTTTACTAGCTACAGACCAGTATCAGTGTTTCCACTTTTTCGAAATTTCTGGAAAGATTATATTACAACAGAATTCTTAATTATTTAAATATATATTCAATCATCTACCAATCTTAGTATGGTATCAGAGAATAAGGATCTGTTATGCTTGCAGTTGTAGATATGATAGAAAAAATATATGAGTCCTTGAAAAATAAATAACATACTTTAGGTGTATTCTTGGATATTTCCAAAGCAATCGACACTATTGACTATGAAATATTAGTGAAACAATTATCATATTATGGTGTAAGAGTAGCTAAGTAGGTAATAAGCCGATTATGCACAAGTCATTCCATTGATTTGAAGAAAAGTGGATGTATTAAAATGGGTCTATAGTTTGTGAAGATATATACGTAGGTGTTACTCATTCCCAGTGGTGACGAGAGGGGGGATGTTCAGCGGGGACACTGGCCTGGGCCCCGGAGCTGTCAAGGGGCCTGGGCCCAAGTTTATCTTTTTTCTAAGTCCAACTCAATCCTATTTTAATAGACAAGAGTAGAGCAAAACCCCTCATTCTTAAATTCTCTTCTTACATGATACGAACCAGTCACTGCCACACAGGCAGAACGCTTATCTAGTACACTAGCAAGAGTACAAGATGTCTTGGGATCAAATGTGTCAAGCTCGACTGACATGTTTGGGAACACTGGCAGGATATGTGCCACTTGCAAGAAAATTAGACTTTGAACTGTTTGGTAGCCGTAAAGCACGCAGAGCAACTGTCCGCTCAAGCTTCATTTAATTATCAAGTGTTATTTAATTAAGTTAGCCTCTACATCCAATGTCACATCAACCTCTACATCCAATGTCACATCAACCTCTACATCCAATGTAACATCAACCTCTACATTCAATGTTACATCAACCTCTACATCCAATGTCACATCAATCTCTACATTCAATGCCACATCAACCTCTACATTCAATGTCATATCGATCTCTACATCCAATGTCACATCAACCTCTAAATCTAATGTCACATCAACCTCTACATCCAATGTCATATCAATCTCTACATCCAATGTCACATCAACCTCTACATCCAATGCCACATCAACCTCTACATTCAATGTCACATCAACCTCTACATCCAATGTCATATCAATCTCTACATCCAATGTCACATCAACCTCTATATCCAATGTCATATCAATCTCTACATCCAATGTCACATCAACCTCTAAATCCAATGTCACATCAACCTCTACATTCAATGTCACATCAACCTCTGCATCCAATGTCACATCACTGGCTTGCAGTGGTTCTTTTCTTTGTATATGGATACAGAGTACTTCACCTTAAGAATGAATGAATGATTGAAATAATAGGAATTACTAATATCTCTTCTTGCTTCACAGATTTAATAGATATTACCATATAGAAAGTCTTTGAATATTTTGAAACTAATTTCATTTGGTAGAAATATCGTGTATTCAACCTAACTTTAAAATACTGAAGAGCATATTTCCTAATTATGACCGGCGCCTTTCACAATGTCAGTACTCAGTATCCTATCCCATGTTATAGGCTGCATTGCCTGTAGCCAGGATGCTACAGGACATGGCGCTACAACCTATATGAGAGTACTAGGGTGGATCCACAATGTTGGTCAATGTGAAGTGAGAATGTTAGCCGGTTAGGCTCCTTGAAAAATTCAAAGTCTTATTATGTGCCCTTAAAAAGAAGATATCTATAATTTTAAAACACAATAAAGATGCTCTTTTTATCACTCAGAATGCAGAAAATGGCTTCCCAGAGCATCTAATTAAAAAAAAATTCCCTGAGGAGGACCACCGCCCATTGCAATGACACTTATTCCCTGTTTCACAGTCTATACATCATTGAGGACCCACCAGGAGTCGTTGATCCGGGGCCCATACTGACTCACAACACCACTGAATATGCCTATCATGAATGATAATGTATCATGGATCGACCGGATTGGTACGGACTGTCCCAGCTAGACTGTGTACGGGACGACTGTTCCGGGTGCACTCCGGGCACGCCCCCCCCCCTGAGTAGGACAGTACGTGTGTATAAAGCCCTATAAGAGAGGTTTCACTAAAACGGCTAAGTCCGTAAACACGCGTAGCACGCATGCGCACACGTCAGAGCTTCCCTGACAACATGTGTCAGGCTTGGGAGAGAGTGTATGCTTAGTGTACCGAGTTGGTACTCGTGATTTTCTAAAATTGCACTATTCTCGTCGTTCTTTGTACTGATTAGGACCATAAAGAAACGAGGATTACAGAACCTTTTACCATTTTAAAATCGGACCAGAAATGGCCGAGTTATCATTAAAACTCCCGTTTAAATTATCTTCAAAATATTGCTTTGCCGTCGTAATCGCGTGTATGCATTAAATGAATGGGGAATGTGCTGTTCACGTGATAGCCACGTCACCACTTCTAGCTGCATGCTGATTGGCTACTGATCACCCTCCAATTGGCTGGAGCATCCTGCCTCTGATGTCACAAGTAGTATAAAAGGGGGGAAAAAAAGAGACTCGAGAGCATCATCGACGTGGAAGCCGACCCATCAAGAAGACTGCTGGACCAGCGCAGTGCTAGACATGGGAGAACTGCTAACTGACTGTGGTTCCTACATCACAGCAGTGCCTTTCGGATTTGAGATCTCCTGCGCCGGTGAGCAGTCTTAAAGACACCCGCGAATTTTGGATGCTCCCGGATGGCCATCCGGGAGCAATAATAAATTAATATAAGAACTCCCTTTCCGGAACTTTCTTAAAGGAGTTTCCTGTGGATGGGCCTTGCAGGCCCGATGTGATTCTACGGAATGTAGAGCTGATGGTGATTCTTGGTGGATAACTCGCTGGATCTGCCGGACCACGCTGAAAAGTCATATCAAACTTCCATGCTGCATGTCGCGTGTGTTAATTAATTTTTAGACCACAGTCTGGTGGGACTCTGCTCGGTGCATTGCAAGAGATATGCGATGTATCCCGCACCGTGTACCCAGTTATTGTACATGCATATTTAAATACAAATATAGCCCTCCTTGTTAATGGGCAACTTTCAAACTACCGTCACCGGACAGAAACTTTACAACCACTGTGTAAATTAGGTATCAGTTATTCTGACTATCTAGTGGACATCTTTCTTAACCGTTCTTCTTCACTGTCTGGAGAGTGAGCCTCATCAACAGTCTACCTGCGGAAATCTTCCCTGCATTCAAGATCGTGCCATCTCGCGCTACTCAACTGTAGCATATCAATTTCCGTGATTTACGAATTTTTACTATACCGATGACCACTAGTACTCAAGTAACCATACTATTGTGCATATCATTATTTCCGTAAATGGTACTGATGACTAATAGGTACCTACCCGGTCTTTCCGACCACATTTTTATACTTTCTGTTTCTTACTGTACATATTATCTTTATTTCCGTCTGCTTTCAACTTACAGCACTGTAAGGTCCTATGACCTGTGATATATCGTTAGCACTGTATTCGTTAGTTGTGTGTTGGGCAAGTCACTATCCTAGTTATTATGTTTTGTTTCTGTATGAAGACTCTAGGATGCAGTATGCTAGGCTATACTATACAGCAACATTATATCCGCATCACTATATCCCCCAGCATCAATTTTACACTGAGGTCACTGATTAAGCTCCAAATATTCGAGCCTGACATGTGACCGACTAAACCTGGCTATTCTAGCTCGATAGGATAGGTTTAAAGTAGTTAGTGTACGCCTCTTTTCCGGCTGTAGTGGATATGTAACACCACGCACCGGCTAGGTTGTGTAAAATTGGCCAAACTACCTTAGGGCCTCTTATTAATATCGAGTGATTGTCTCTTTCTATGCTCCTCCAGTCGCAAGACTTACTAATTGTTTGGATTCCCCATCGACACGTTAGCAGTATCCGACTCTGGGAGACTATTGGGGTTTCCGAGCGCTGATAACTAAAGTGCCAATTTACAAACACCTCCCCCAGTATCTTCGGATACCAGTTAGTTTAAATTCCCCCGCCAATATAGGAAGCACTGTGAAAAGAAATTATATTATATGTTAGGTGACACCAGCCTGCAGTGCATCTCTGGGCATTCTGGAACTTAACCCTAATGACAGGTAACTCGTTGTAATGTCTGGGTGGGGTCTTAGAACCCACCACGCCCATACGGGAAGGTCACTAGCGATGGATATCTGCCTCTTACTCCCCACCATAAAATGATATTGCGCTTTCTAAACCGCTTTTGTGAACTGTGACCCATCCTAGTGATGTTATATGTGGTTGTGGGACAAGGGTGACCGGATAGTCGGGAGTTATTGCTCCATAACCTGTACGCACACTGTCTTTCTGAGGAAGATGCTATGCGGGGCGGCCTTTGGGAAGCTGGGCATCTTCGCCAGTTAGATATATGTGTATAAAGATAGGTAGGAATCACTGCCACTTGCGGCCAAAGCTTGGAATCATATCTAATAACCAAATGGTAGGTTAGAATGTAGCAGAAAGCCCGCAAAAATAAAGCGGCAACTACTAATACCGTATCTTTGGACGTACATAAGACGGGGACCTGTGAATTCTTCGGAAATCACCCGACCCGTCTTCACGTAAACCAGTGTGCATCACATTAATTATGGCTTCACTAGGATTGTCCAGCACTTGGCTTTTTGTTTGAACAAAAGGGTGACCCTTTTTGCCAGCTCTTTTCCTCCGCTTTGGCGTTGAAGGCATTTTCCTGTGATGGAGGCCCATGTGACTTGCACTTTCCTCTTGCAACAACAATATTTTGTGTGTGCGTGTTAGGGGTATAATTGGTTTATATTAAACTATTAAGTAGCCTAGTAGCGATGCTCCCTTGCAGGGATACCGCTGCGGATTTACGAGTCTGTGTGGTACCTTCGGCGGTGACACCAAGAGTTGGGACGAGACCGTGAGGTTCAATCTCAGCGGCAATGGTCGGACAGCCCCACTGGAACGTGATCGTTCCACCGGCTCTAGAGGCCGATCTTTGTACCTTCTGGAGAGACACGATAAGGGATCCGCAACACCGAGAACCGCAGCTAACCAGTCCTCCCGCGCATCCTGTACACGTGGTGCTGGGGAGTGGAGCAACATGGCAGACCAGCGTATGCCCCCACGAGCTACAATAAGTTACAAATGTACTTGAGTGGTATTAGTAAATCTAAGGAGCAGTGTTTGAAAATACTCCACACGAAAACATACAGGCCAGAACCTTTTGCAGGATTTAGTGTTCAAAACGTTAAAATGTCTTTATTGCTGACTGGGTTAGTGAAACAGAGGATTGATAATTGTCCGTGACGTAATCATTATACATCGGTATAGGATGTTGACCTAATTTTTTCTCAAAGTTCGACCTATATTAACAAAATAGTCATTAAATCCTGGTGCAATTTCGAAGTCATCAGTTATTATTTTGGTATTATAAAGGAACTGTGCTTGTTGCGCTTTGCCTTTATCTTTATTCAAAAGCGATTTAAATCATTTTCATGTTACGCTTAAATGGTTCTTGCATTTTTTAAATTTGCTTTGATAATACGTATTTTGCTGTTTCTATTATTTGGTTCAACTTGTTTCTGTTTTTCTGTAAATCATCGTCGTCGTCGTCGTCGTCGTCGTCGTCGTTCTCGTTCTTTGTCTCATTTCCTTCATAGGAAACTTGTCTTAGCAAATTGTGTGGAACTTGGTAAGTGCGTTTTCGCAGCACTGTATGTCCATAATTGCATCCTACACTAACCTAGACATGCTTTTTCACTTTTTCGATATTTATCTGAGTAAATTCTCTGCACTTAATGGACCTTTCCATTTTTATCTATGCCCTGCCCATCACTAGCTAAGCTCCACCCACACCTCGCCGTGTTGGGATTGATCGATCCCCAAGTGCCCTAGCTATCAATTTCCTGAAAACTATACAGGGAAGCTGTTGAATATTTTGTAACTAATTTGACTGAGTGCTGTTGCTGCCTATGGCAGCAACATCGCCCAGTCAAATAAGTTTCAAAATACTCAACAGAATATTTATTAAATAGTAAAAGCAAACAATTTGTACAACAACGCATAGAACGTCTTCAAATATGCGTTCGTGACGTACTTATCGACATCATCCATGACGTCATCCATTATGATGTCATTCTACACATCACGTAGATGATTATGACGTCATATGATGGGTGCATACTCTAGCAAGGTGAATTCTTTCATATCTGCATGGTTTTGTGCAGGTTTGCTGTCCTTTAAGGATAGAAATCAGTAAAAATGTGTGTGTGACAAGGATTCCTACCTCTGTTTTGTTGCTGAAATTGAGGTTATTGCTGAAAATATTATTAATTATTGTGGCCTACACATCACCTATTTTAGTCGCTTTAGCAATGGTTGGATAGGAAAATGAGCATTTAGTAATTTGTTACATATTATGAGTTTTCTCATCAGCTCTATATTGTAGTCACCCACGAGGTATATTGTTTTGTTTTCCTTAGGAATCGTTTCCAAAGATTTTCCTAATAGTCCAATAAAATGCTCCTTATCATCATTGGGTGTATTATATAATGTACTAATAATTACGCTGTTGGAATTTCAATAAACATTGTTTAACCCTTTTGTGCCAAAGCCGGCCAAAACTCCAATGGGCTTGAGGAGTGTTCATTTGCAGGCCAAGAACAGACTATTTTTGGGAAAATGTCCACTGAACTGACTGACTCAGCCATTCCACTGTTCTCTCTTGGCAAGAAGGAAATATTTAGATTTTCTTGACCAGATTTGTTAATTAACGGGTTAGTGCTTCTTCCATAATGGACAGACCAGCCTTCTCAATGACCAGATTTGTTAATTAACGGGTTAGTGCTTCTTCCATAATGGACAGACCAGCCTTCTCAATGACCAGATTTGTTAATTAACGGGTTAGTGATTCTTCCATAATGGACAGACCAGCCTTCTCAATGACCAGATTTGTTAATTAACAGGTTAGTGATTCTTCCATAATGGACAGACCAGCCTTCTCAATGACCAGATTTGTTAATTAACGGGTTAGTGCTTCTTCCATAATGGACAGACCAGCCTTCTCAATGACCAGATTTGTTAATTAACGGGTTAGTGCTTCTTCCATAATGGACAGACCAGCCTTCTCAATGACGAGATTTGTTAATTAACGGGTTAGTGCTTCTTCCACAATGGACAGACCAGCCTTCTCAATGAATTTGATATTTTCTTTGATGTACATTCCTACACCGCCTCCTCTGCATGTGCTTCTGTGCTTTTCAATAATAAATGTGTATGTTTTGTATTCGTAAGGTTACTATGTGAATCTATATGTATAAATGGTGCTGTAATTTCAATAATTCCAAAATTCATGCACGCTCAAATCTATGGCTCTTTCCTTGTATTTGACTGCTTTATTTTCAGCGCATTTGCTTCTAATTGAATATTTTTATTTTTTCATCTCGTTTGCTTATGTCTGTGCACAAATGTTAGCTGAAAAGTAGCAAATACTAGCATATGTGTGACCAGTCCGGGATATCAGTATAGAAATCAGTATGCAGTAATATTACAACGAGACCATTGTATTACAAAAACCAAATAGAAATTTCCTAAATTCATTTATATCTCTTTAATATAGGCATCGGCTTGTATAGCTCATGACTAATTTTTTCAGTACACATTGGACGTGGTTGTAGTAAAGTTAGTTAGTCCATATCTCCTGATATTCTTTTCGAATCTTCAGTAAGTGGAAATGTTATCCCCTCCTTTCTGTCTGGGTCATCTACTGTAAGCTGTATTTCCACGGCAGGTGGCTTGGCCCAAGGTTCAACTTCTCCTTTCACAAAAATACCAAACACTACAGCTCCAAAAACTGTGAATGCCGCACAGAGAAAGAAGACATACTGCCACTCCTGTTGGCTCATCTATAAAAAGATAAATACAGAGTTTGCATAGGGATTGAAAAGACTGCTTGTAATAGACCTTTACCACATTAGCGTATTTTGGGAAAATATCTTGCCGGAATGCATCGCGTATACAACTTCTAGCTGGTAACCGTGATAGCTGACGCGCAAACAGCATTGCTTTACTATTGGAATCAGATATAATGCACTTTAAACAGTTTATATGAAGAACTAATTTCATAATATTATTGAAGTCATACATCATTGGAAAGCTAAGCCAATTTTCTATACGTTTCTGTATTCGTTTTTATAGTTTTGAAAAATGTAATACAGTTGATTGTAATTTTAAAAAAATCCCCCATTGTCCACTTGATTTACTGAATCTAGGCGTAATGGTGTGTTTTATATACGATAATAACCCAGTGAAAGATTTACAAAATATTAAAATTAATGCATTACTGATTAGGCAATTGAATGCGATTTTCAATGAATGATGTGTGACTTAGATAATATAGTGATTTTAGTTTATCATAGGAACGGTTTAAATTGCGGTGTATTTTCGTGCAATAGTAACTCAATGCGTGTCAGCTGCTTGTTGGCGGCGTCACCAGCCAGTAGTTTCCCTCTGAGCATTGATTTTGGGGGAATCCCGGCGTAATGACGTCAATGTGGAAAAAGTGTATTGACACTCGGCGTTCATATGCTCTGTGTTGACATGCCAATTTACAGATTGTGTGTGGGAGCATACATTCTGATAATGTACATGTTGTGTAAAGAAGGACAGTTGTCTATCATTTACAGATTATCAAGCGGAGATCAGCTGATGATCATTTATGCATTGTGATAAGGTAACACAGATGCCAATCATTTACTGAGTGTGCTAGAGGAGCATTGGTTTTGTGAAAGTAGCTGTTATCCTACACTTACTTTATTGATACTACTCGGCAAGCTGAACATCAGTATAACCTATACAAATTACCACCTGTCTTTTGGAGCTGAAAGATATGGTTATTTTTACATCAGCTGTTCTCCCCAAAAGGTAAAGATTCCATATATATATATATATATATATATATATATATATATATATATATATATATATATATATATATATATATATATATATATATATATATATATATATATATAGACGTACGGGTGTCTGGAGTTAGTACTTCTATTCATGCACATTCATACATCTACCATACATGACCCAAGGCAGTGATTCCATTCAATCATATGAACCACACATACGCACGCACAACACTACTTTCACTCTATTGTATAATTGCATGTGCACAAGTTCGCACCCATACACACATGCATGCATGCACGCACGCACTTGACATACACACTCACACGCGTCCGCACGCACGCATGCTCGCACGCACGCACACACAATTGCAAAATTTATTTCAGTCTTGCTCTGAACCATTCCGTAAATCAATCGAAAATTGGTGCCCATCTCCGTGTGAGGAAACTAAATAACTCGCATACAGAATTTGACAAGAATTGCCATAGAACTTCACTAACATTTGCTAACAAACTACCAAAAAGAATGCGAATAGACAAAAACTTTCAAATTTCCAAAATTGTTGGTCCCGATTCCAGGATGATCCATAATAAGGGAAATTAGTGCTGAAGGAGCGACGAAACTTACACTCAAGCAAATTCCACATCACAGGCAGGTAAATAATCTTCCTTATTATTTCTTATATTCTTGATAATTTTCATCTTACATCAATGTCATCTCAAATTTTAATGCGTTTCTGTATGCTATTTAAATGAATGGGTACACTGAGAAGAGAACTATGAAGAAACTGTGAGAGCTAAGGGCTCTGGCTATGGATAAGAAACAGTGGCCAAAGAAAGACTGATTGTACCACCACCACCACCACCACCACCACCACCACCACCACCACCACCACCACCCCACCACCACCACCACCCCACCACCACCACTACCACTACCACCATGATGATGATGATGATGAAGATGATGATGATGATGATGATGATGATGATAATCATCATCATCATCATTTTACGAGGTGTAAGCCATTGCCTTGTTATTGCCTCAGTGTTTTATATAATATGGTTTGCTCTGGCCAATTCAAAGGTTCTTTCTTTGAAGTAAATATCCAGTTCATTCTTGGATGATTTGATTGTTGTCGATCAATTAAGTCCTCTCCAAAGTGTCAATATTTCAGTTATATTTGATTTAATACTTTAGGTCTGCTTTGTGGAAATGCTGAGATGCACCCTGGTGTGCCTAGAACTCAGTTACACGTGGATCTGTGTAGTTGGGGTTGTTATCATTTTCTGTATTAATCACTACACGAGTCTCCTTCTCCAGTGTTATTTCATGCTATCCATAAAATGTGGCGGTGGAAAAGCAATGACATCTAATCAGAATCGCTACCCAGTTCCATCTTGCCATGTCTGAATGAGATTCTGAATCTGCAAGCGATCTACACTTGTGTATTTCAAGCTAACACAAAAAATATGTGCATTGGACAGCAGTGATCTATCAAGCGGTAATTGGAATCGCTACCGAGCATGTTCTTGTCCATAAACAAGCTACTCCAAGATCAGTCCAATGTATTGGCAGACATGCAGAAAGACTTTTTGATAGGCTGGTATACATACGGCAAATTCAGATTTTTCTTTGATGTAGAGACTTATACAATAGAGTGAAAGTAGATGGGTCAATGCTGGCAAATGTTCTCTTGACTAGTCCGGTTGTGTTGTTCGCCTTGCATACGATATTACCTATATGTATATCAAAAGAACGGTTTCTGTCAATATGCACTCCCAGATCTTTTTCAACCTCTGATGTTTGATATAGGATGCGCATTGGGCGTATCTGTTATATAGTGTTTGGTCTGTGAGTTATTTCTGCCAAAATGTAGGGCTTAACCTTTATCTGTAATGAAGGGTAACTGCCATGTCTGCAATACTTTTTTCGTCTGCAAACATCTGGATGCAGCCATAAACGACATCCAGAATATCACTTATAAAAATAAGGAATACACTCCCTGATAGCAAGCAAACGTTGGCCCAACGTTTACGACTACGTTGGCCCAACATAGTTTTGCTCATCGGCCCAACGTTGGCAATACGGTATTGGGCCAACGTTGAGACAACGGGCATACATCTATATGAAGATATTTAAAATAGCACACCAGAGACCATAATTTAACAATTTAAAAATTAAAAGGTGATATTATGTTGATTTTGTTTGATTTACTATGAAATTTCCAATGCTAGCCCCACGTTAGTACAATGTTGGTCCAATGTTGGCAAACAAGTGATACAACCAACGTTGGACCAACGTTGTGCCAATGTTGTGATGCCAACTGCGATCTGACAGCCTGTTGCCAACGTTGGTCCAACGTCTACATGTTCTCTGGGATGGGTCCAAGCAAACTTCCTTGTGGGATTCCACTTGTTACACTGGACCAAAGAGACACTTTTGAAGTTATTTTCACAAGTTGCTTGCGGTCTTTCAAGGAGGTTGATATGCACAAAAATAGCTGTCCTTTTATACCATATGCTTTAAGTCTTTCAAATACATTGTCAAATGCTTTAGTAAAGTCTAGGTATACTACATCTAGTACATTTCTGGAGTCTAAAAATTTCATCATATTTAAATAATTTCCAATAATTGTAGCATACATGATCTTCCCTTACAAAAGCCACATTGAGTGTCTGAAAATAACTGGTTATCATCCATGTGTTTCATTAGTCTCTCTCTCTCTCTCTCTCTCTCTCTCTCTCTCTCTCTCTCTCTCTCTCTCTCTCTCTCTCCGCCTTCGTCTCCCTCTCCCTCCTCCTCCCCCTTTCCCACTCCGTCTCCCTCCCCCTCCCCCTCTCTCTCTCTCTTGCCCTCCCCCTCCCCCATCCCCATCCCCATCTCCCCCTCTCTTTCTCTCTCCCTCTCCCTCCCCTCTCCCCCCTCTCTCTCTCTCTCTCTCTCTCTCTCTCTCTCTCTCTCTCTCTCTCTCTCTCTCTCTCTCTCCGAGACTTGTCCACTTTGCAACAACTTGTTGAATAGCATTGTTAGAGGAACACTTATTTTGCTTGCTGTTGATTTTAACAATCTTGTGCGCATATTATTGGGACCACAGGATTTTGTTGGATTTAATGTGAATAAGTCTATTAGTTCTTTTGCTATATTCCTGGGTTGAAGTTCTGGAATTATTGATCTATCTTCTGTTACAAATACACTAGTGAAAAAGTTCCACCACTTTGTGACCATCACTCTCAGCTCTCGTGCCGGCGTCCTTCATTAGATCGGGTTTTCCTGACGTAACCGTTGATTTTGAATTTACATATTTCCAGAGTCCTTTTGGGGGTTTCTTCGCTTCCTCTGACAGTTTCTTCTCAAAATCTCGCTTTGTGTTGCTTTTCCACTTTTCTCAATACATGTCTATTCATCCATAGTAGTTTGAATTTCTTCTTCCTCCATAATTCTCTTACAGTTGGTATACACTTTGACGCAATTTCATTGATTTTGTCTCTAAATAATTTCGCACAATGGTCTGCATCGCCTAGAAGAATATTTTCCTAATTAATTACTGCTAAGCCAATATTACTAGAGTCATATAGTCTCCTTTGTGGTACAAGTATCTAGTCACTATTTCAGTATTAGTGAGCTCAGCATAACACTTAAGCTCAAAGGCTATAACAATATGGTCACTTTTCCCAAGTGGAGGTAACTTTTTGATGCTTTGTACATACTTCTAAGAGATCTAATATATTCGATGTTTGACTGATCCTTTCTCTTGTAGGAAAATCTATATGTTGTGTCCAGAAACAATCTCTATTAATCTCTATAAATTTACTAGTGTAGTCGCCATCATTGTGGCATGAAGACAAGCTAGTCAATTTAGTCACTCCCATGTAAATTTAAATCTCCCATGATAAGAAGATGAGATGGATTCTCCTCATTTACCTTCACAAGCATATCTAGTAACATCCGGTCATTGTATTCTGATTAGGACGGGCTTCTGTATACACAACCGACAAATAATGAATCATTATCTTTCAGCTTACTCGAACACCATACTTCTTTGAAAGTTCCTGTTTCAACTGTAGTTACAGGTTGAAAGTTTAATGATTTATTAACACATATACATACGCATCTCTTTCTCCTTTCCCAGCCTTACTGTCATATCTATCATAAATATCTAGGTTTATTACGGTTCTAATTATATCTATATTTTCACATTTTTAGGCAATGTTTCAGTTATTCCAATGATATCCGGATTCATTTCTGACACTAGCGATTCTAATTCAAAGATGCCGTTGCTTAAGTTGTCTAAGTTCGCATACAAACATTTTAAACCTTCAATATTTTTTTACGTTTGGTCATTTCCCTTCTGTTGTTCTTGTGTATTTTATTAAATGAACAATGTGCTGTAAACTGAACATTCAAAGTATTTACATGATTGATCTTTTCATAGATAGTTCATTATCACATATGCACCGCCCCCCCCCCCCCCCCCCACACACACACACACATCCCATTACATATTATAACTGCGTCATGAAAGTCAAAAGGCCCATCAGGTGTGCGAATTGTATGCATTTGGTGGATTTACAATTAATAAACACTCTGTTGAATATTTGAAACAAATTTGACTGGGAGCCATTGCTGCAATAGGCAGCAATAACCCAAGTAAAATTAGTTTCAAAATATCAAATAGATTACCGTGAAATATATGTTATGGGATTCAGGTTTCCACGTAGAAAAGGATCCTTCCATTAATCATGAACGAAGTAGCATAATTCACCATTCCAGAGTACCCACCCATCATATGACGTCATAATGAACTTGTACAATGACATCATAATGAATGACGTCATGAATGACGTCGATAAGTACGTCACGAACGCATATTTGAAGACGGTCTAAGCGTTGTTGTACAAATTGTTCGCTTTTACTATTTAATAAATATTCTGCTGGATATTTTGAAACTAATTTGACTGGGCGCTGTTGTTGCCATAGGCGGCAACGGGACCCAGTCAAATTAGTTACAAAATATTCAACAGCGTCTCTGTATAGTTTTCAGGAAATTGATAGCTAGGGCATTGAGGGATCGATCAATGGCAACACTGCGAGGTGTGGGAGGAGCTTAGCTAGTGATGGGCGGGGCATAGCTAGTGATGGGCGGGGCACAGCTAGCAATGAAAAGGTCCATTGATTGCAGTGTTGCATTTCTTTATAGGCTGGTGGACACATCCTTCATGAGATCAACGACTCCACTAGCAATTCACTTTCTTCACTTTACTGTTGCTGTGTGCTGATACATGTGCCTTGTACCGTGAAAGTATAATTAATGCACCCCACTCCCAACTAAAATTGATACAATAATATAAAAGACCCTTTTTCTAGACAAACTATAACGATTTTTTCAATGTGTGTAAAATAATTTCGATCAGAAGTTTTCTTAGAAAATCATATAAAATGTAGTTTTATAAGCGGTCAGTCTGATTATCCCCAATTTGTCTCAAGCTTAAATCTATCTGGAAACCATTGCCAAATTCTGTATGCAAGTGCTTTATCTATCTTAGATTGAGGCAAAAGGTCACACACATGATGATGATGATGATGATGATGATGATGATGATGATGATGATGTTGATGATGATGATGATGATTATGATGACGATGATGATGTTTGAAGATGCAAGATTCAAGCTTTTATTCAAAATAGCAACATTATAAGTTACATGAGTCAAAGCAGGTAGTACATCTCTAATTTGCTTACAGCATGTTGTAATAGCAATATTTAAAAGGTTCATAAAGAAATAATCGAATTTGACACAAAGATATAGAATGAGCTGAAAATCATACATAGCACCCATGATTAAAATACTCTATTTTACTCTGCTCTACGTACGTTTGGTGTGAGCATGCCATTGACAATTGGAGACAGCATGCCTGGGATAGTCGCCATAGTATTGGTGATGCCAAACAGCTCACCAGCAAACCTGATAAAAGTACGTTTAATTGTATTAATATGTGCTTCATTACCCTATGATATTAACATAGTTTTGAGAAATCCATGTCACAGATGAAGAGTCAATAACATTAGCCGAATACACGACGCTGTGATCATACAAGGTTTTGATCATTCATGTTTTAGACATACATATTAATGCAATTAAATATTAGCTTTCTAATAACTAAAACATTGTTTGTAAACTGATGAAAATATACAATTACAATGTGAATTTACCATTGCATTACCATGCGGAATTGTCAAGATGCTTCTATCTCATATTAAAAAATTTCAGTAAGCATCTAAATTCATCAATATCAACAATAACAAAACTAGTTTATTGGAAATAACTCCTGACAAATGGGCAACAAAATAATATGTTTATATTCCACGCAAGATATATCTTACATAGTATTTGTGATCTCATGAACCTATCAAATACAATTCACTCATTTTAATATTGGGAAGCAATTCAACTTTTTAACACAGTTTACAGGACAACAGGAGGAACACAAGTCAAATCTTGTGTAAACTATATTTATATATGTATATAAATCTATAATCACTTTACGTGCGCCAAGCCTTCACTATGGGTAGTGGAAAGAAATGGTAATTGATGTTTATTAGTAAATCGGGTGCATAAAACATCATTTCAACAGACAAGGACAAAATACATTAAACACTGTTTGAAGCCACAAGAAAGTCAGATTACTCCACAAATACATTAAGCCACATGGAATCAGATTAAGATCGACTCGCCTTACCTGTATTAGATATTAAGCAAACTATTGGAAACGTGGCTCATCAAGTCACAAACAAGTTATTAGAAATCAACATTTGAAGAGCTTGGATACCTGGGTGTGACAATAAACTGCAACAAGCAAAGGAGGCTTCGCCTAGGTGGGTGAACATGGTTATTCAGTATCCCTGTTATCACATGATTGGTAGAACCCATTAGCCTGGAGAAGAAAACCTTAAAGCTAAACCCCATTGACTTGTTATACATTCTTGGTTGAACAAGTGGCCTAATAGAAAGCCTATTTCACTCTGAGGAGGGTAGACATATGTCTGAATGGCGGTGGAGCATCAGAAATGGAAAAACATGTATACACTCTATAGTTAATGATCATGCACATATTCTCTCAATGATGTGGAGCTGCTCCGATGAAACATAGAATTGAAGGATGCAGCTCGTCTACCTAGTTTGAAGTCAATTCATGGGAAACCGAAAGCAGAAGAAGAAGTTGGAAATTAAGTTCAACAACTATGTAGAGAAGCTAATATGATACCAGTGCTCAAGAAATGAGATGTAGCAAGGATGCGTAGTGCCGGGTCAGAGTGGCTCGTATCAGTACTTAACTATTCACCTCACTAATAAGACCATCACAGTATGTATGCATAGCGTGCATGTGATAACATGCTTAGAAGATGATAGAGTCTATGAGATGACATACCGCGCATGCACGATAATCTAGAGAGGCCAAGCATGCTGTACTGTAGGTATGGAGCTGGCATCGCGTGTGTAAATATTTCCTGTTGTTAATATGGGCCCATTTCGCTCCATCTTTGGGAGAATCTTACCACAAATTCCCTCAGAAATCCAAACCTGCCATCTAAATTAAAATCAGATGAGTGATTGCGGAGATATCGAATGCTATAAAATATGGCCATGTACTACATACTTGCCCTAAGAGTAGATCCTGTGTTACATAAGACATCATAACACATGATTACGTGGTTTTGCCTGGTTGTTAAAAGCCATGTGTAGATTGGCTTAAGCAGAGCACGGGAACATTTTCATTTGACGACCAAAAGTATAAAAGGACCTATTTTGGCCCATAAAAATCAGTCGAGATAGAGTTGTCATTCAGTTCGTCGTGCATTTGAAACTCCAAGCATTGCGATGAGCATCTAAACGCATCTACACCGGCACAATTACTGCAACTCCTTGTGCCAATTGGAAGACCCTCGAAGGCGCGCCGAAACCAATTTTTGCGGCCCAAACTTGTGCTAAAACCTAACTAAAATTAATCAGCCTGAACCAAAGTCAAAGGCCAGCCAAAAGCACACCAGAGTCATCTGGATGGCGTGCACTGCAAGAATATTAACTATCTTGGGTATACTCGTACTCAAAGCTTCTCTTGTATACAGACTCGTGAGTCTGAAAACCTGCATCATAGTAGCATAAAAAAGCTGTGCTAACTTACTTCCGGTCTCATATTGTGCCGAAAAACTGTGTAAACTTGTTTCTGGTTAAGCCGAAATAACTGTATCACTCAAACTAACTCTATAATCGAGCCAATTCCTCTCAGGCTTAAAGTCATTAATACAGTTGAGCCTTTCTTCATTGTTCAGAACATTGCATGCTGTGCAGCACCTGATCTTGCCACACCGTTCGTCTTGTGCCAAACTCCTGTACTCATTGCCGACGTTTGTCTGCCATTTTTCCTCTATTTTTTTTATTGCATAAAGCTTTTTGTGCCATTTGTAAATTGGCACCACTTTTCCCTTTCACGCGTCGATGACTAAAAGGCCAACTTGAAACCCATTTTTGTTTTCTTATTGTATATCCTTTTCTCGCTGACAACTATTAGGCGTGATTATGATTCTCATACAATTCTGTACCTGTGCCTACAGGTTTTGTTAATCTTACGCCGACGACTATTAGGCATGTTTTATGGCCAGATTCGGGCTCTTGCTAAATTCTTGGCAACAACTTCATGGCCTGTGCCGTTCTCTCATTGAACTTCATATACTTATATTATTGTCTCAAACTTATTATATTATATATAAAAATATTGTATATAACATTCGCCGTTTAAAATAACACACCAACAATAGTGCATTAACAGTATAAATCTTATATATCAACACTCCACACTAGGAAACCTTTCTTGCGTCTAAAACTGACACAAGTTCGGCATAATCTAGCATAGATAGTAGCTCAGTTATTTGTGTTAGAATGTAGTTCGGATCGACCGGTCGGGTACCGGCCATACCAGCTAAGCTGGGTACTCGCCACCCGTCTAGGATTCGTTTCCTGAAAACGCCCCTCTGGGTAGAGCTATAAGCGTATATGGGCCTATGGGAGAGAGAGCATGTCGAAAAACGACTAAGTTCATTAAAACGCATTATGCGCATGCGCGCGCTGGGACGCTGTTTCTATGGAGCACGTAGTTGTAACCTAGATAGGATGGCACTTTTAGCGTACCGAGCTGGTACTCTGTAATCCTTATTGATTATCTGTTTCCGTTAAATCTGGCATTAATCAAGACCAGAATTCGACGGGCTTTCCAAATCTGTAAACCATTTCAAAATCGGTTGAGAAATGGCTGAGTTATCCAGGAAAAACTCTCCTTGGTTATCTTCAAAATATTGCCGTGACGTCATAACCACGTAGACGTAAAGCTTCTAGAATGTTCTAGAACGTTCGACGACGCTATTATTAGCTGTGCGCTGATTGGCTGTTGCTCGAACGATGATTGGATGAAGCCTGCGCCTGTGACATCACGGAAAGTATAAAAGGAGAAGCGATCCAGTGATCGAGATCATCCTCGGCCAGGGGCCGAACAGGTTGGATCTGTACCAGCTACTACAAGCGCGACAGACATTATTCGTCTTCCTTTGCTATGCGTCGGGTTTTAATCCCATAGTGTACAGTTCTCCAACCCACCGCACTAAAACAATTTTGTAACTCCCCATCTGCGGGAGTAATTTGGAACTTTTGATAATCGTTCACGAATACAACAGCTACATTCGGAACACAAACTTGCGGCGAGGCCATTACGGCCTGAATATGTAAATCAACAGATGTAGAGGCAGGATGTTCTTTGATAGATGACTCGCCTAAAAGTGGTATTTCAAACGACGCCGTACCAATCGTGTCGGTTCTTTCGACTTTCGACCTCAGCAAGTAAACTCTGCCCGGTGCATCTTCAGAGCTGGTTGACATACCCAGCACCGTCAAGCTTTGTTTTGTATCTTATGATGGGCTGTTTACACCTTCCATCTGTGCCATCGGTGTATGGGAACTTTCCTCACCACATAGTACTATCGTATCTTTTACTGACTGCTCGTTAGACATTCTATTAGGCCTACAGCACTAAGCGATGCACTCCCACCATGAGTGTTCTTGCGGAAGTCTTGTTTGCAGAAAACCGCTTGCGGGAACCAGCCTGTGGGAACTTTCCAGCTTCCGGAGAGCGCATCATCTCACGTCGACTACGGATCAACGTATCAACTTCAGTGACATGGTAGCCTAACTTAGGAATGACTACCAAGTATTCAAGTAACTATACTTCACTGTTTAATTATTTCTTTATATAGGTTTTGTTAATTATCTTGTACCCATAATAACGGTTCTGATGACTAAAAGGAACCGTGACGGTCTTAGGACCGATAATTATAATTTCTGTATTTGTTAATAGTTATTATCATTATTGGCGGCGGTCCATTTCGTCAAATATTATAAACACTTCCTGTATGGGCACCCTTTTACACTCTGTACAGACCATGCTTCACCACGGTGGCTCAGGAACTTAAAAAATAAGAAAGGGCCAGGTAGCGAGATGGCAGGAATCCCTGCAGGCCTATAACTTTAACGTTGTTCACCATCCCGGCAAATTGCATGGAAATGCAGACGCCCTTAGCAGAATCGGCGTGGAGGCTGAACACGAAGAGGCCGACACCGTGACACAGTCAACACAGCCATCTCCGGAGTTCCCCGAATTGAGATGCACAGAGTGGAATCCAGAGAAAATCACACACCACCAAACAACAGACGTGCAGACACGAAATATATACGCGTGGATTCAGGTGGGGGTACGTCCTCCTAAGGAATCGGTGACACCTTTATCCCCCACAGCTAAATATTATTACCAAAGGTTCGAAGAATGTCAATAAATAAATAACGTTCTGTACATTAATGACCGTTTGATAGTTCCAGAAAGTTATCGAGAACTTATATCAAAACAACTACATGATAATGCCGGACATCTGGCCGTGGAAGGGACTGTGGCCCATATCAAACTGAGATTCCACTGGATCGGGATTCACGATAGTTTCAAGGCATGGGCTGCCAAATGTATCCCATGCCAAAGATGCGATGTTGGCCAAAACCATATCGCATCGTCTCAAATTAAGATTGTTGGTGCACTGTGGGAGTGAGTGGCTATCGACGTGTTCAGACCCTTGAATACGATGGATGACGGAAATAAATACATCCTCATATTACAAGATTATTTCACGAAGTGGGTAGAAGCATTTGCGTTGCCGGACCAAGAGGCATCCACCGTAGTGGAGGTCTTGGGCAGCAATGTGTTCTGCCGCTTTGGTATGCCTTATGAGTTGCACTCTGATCAAGGAAGTAATCTTGAGAGCAGGCTCATATCAGAGCTCTGTAAATTATTCCATATCATCAAAACAAGGACAACTCCGTACCACCCCCGGAGCGACTGGATGGTAGAGAGATTCAACAGAACTCTCGCGGAGATGCTTACCAAGGAAACACGCCTTGTTGTAGCGATTGGGACCTACAGCTCCCATATGTGTTCATGGCTTACCGCACTTCAGAACATTCCAGCACGGTCTACACCCTTGCTCGGTTAATGTTAGGCCATGAATTAGCCTTACCTCTGGACCTGGCCATGCCATGGATACCAGGGGAGAAAAATTCACCATCTCTCTATGTCGAACTCTTGTGGCAAAGGATAGAACAAGTGCATGAGTTAGTGAGAGAAACCCTATTCACTGCACACCGGTGGTAAAGGACATGGCATGACCGGAGGATGCATGGAGATTCATATGAAGCAGGAAGAATGGTTTGGGTACACGATTCACAACGATCTGCAAACGTGCCAAGTAAACTGAGTTACCAGTGGAAAGGCCTCTATGTTGTAGTAGGTAAGACGTCGGACGTGACCTACCGCATCCGTGCTTCAGATGGCCTGACCTCAGTCATCCACTTTGATCAACTTAAACCTTGTGTCAGTGACGACCCAGCACCAGAGCTCGGACTGGGCGTTTCTCATGACACCGGTACCCAGACAGATACTTCTGCGGAAATTAGTATTCCCATGGTTAGCGCAGAGCACCGTGGTGCTAGATCAGCCCCAGTTCTACCAAGCCAGAACATGGATGAACAAGCGGCTAACGCTGACGACGATGACGAGATGCGTACTCGCCCTCTCCCTCCTCAGCATGGGTCTACTCGATCTGGGAAGTCGTATCTGAAGAATTTTGTGTTTGTTTTGTCCAAAGTGAGCGGATGGAAAAGTTGTTCCTCTGATCTCTTCCCATTCCCACCCACTTCATGCTATGCCCCCATCATAGAGTTACCACAAGCGGAAGCTGAGGCTGACCCAAGCCATGCTTCCTGTGGGGTGGAACATGTGATGAATAGCATGGAAGTGAAGAGGCTGGATGAAGCCTTGGCGTGTCTAGAACCGCAGAACCGTACAATAAGGTATACCCGACCAATTCCCGAAATTGCGAAACCACAATCCTCCAAGGGACACCCTCTCCAATAGTCCCACCACCGTCATCACACCAATTCGCCTACCTTATCTAGACACCAAGTTCGGACATCACCAGACCAGTCCATTTCACACTCCATTCGTCATCTGTTGACTGTCAATCTTCAGGTATGAGAGAGACTGCTGTAACAGAGGAGGTGGCATCCCACACCGCACCGACCAACATTACCCCCGTGGTGGGCAGGGAAGCAGCCTGTTCAGCAGACTCTCAGCTCGAATTTTCCCAGTGTCTAAAAATTATGACAGGACACCAACCGTCATGTAATGGCAGATGACCACATCCCCCTATCCAATGGCCGCCCCATCCAATAGGCCTACCATACTCCCCCGTAAACAGTCAGAACATCACACAACAGACAGAACGTCAACACCTACAAGAACACACCTGCCTTCAAGACTGGATGCGTCAATTCATCATTGCGCCTACATCACAGATTTACTCAGTTATACTCAGCATAACGGAGACATTCAACATCGGCAAAAACAGCATTTAGCAGCACCTACCGGTCTTAATTAATTACCGGTAGAGACATAAATATTCCCACAACAAATCCCTCCCACACAAATTGCGGGAGAGGTAATACCTCCCACAAACTACACCTCCCCCAAATAACAACAGACTTGGCATTCACCAGCGTGGAAAACTGGAATGCGCCCACTTCGCTTATAACATTGGCATCATACAGCAGCCCGGACATCCCAACAACAACATTATCATCAACAGACAACGACCAACAAATCTCCCGCACACACCTTCTTATCCAGTTACGGGAGAACTGATCATATAGATAACAGGAATACACTACAGCCATCTACAGTACGTGTCACAGGAGGACGTTGGTCCAACGTTCCTCCCCGTCCCCTTTTTCCTGACGTCGTACGTGAACAGCTAAACTACATACTTCATCTACACGTAATAACAGTCAATATTATTAAGAGAGCAAGATGCCCACATTGTCGTCAGTCACGAGTAGGATTTTGCTATCGAAAAGTTGAATTCGACAATGGATTGATCAAAGTTACGACAGCATCCAACAGATCATCTTTGCTCTAAAGTAACGCTGTCCTGCCCACGGGCTCGGCCATTACAGAGTGAAATACCCACAGGGTTCGATAAAGTTGACATTCACGCCGCAACCCTCCCCCTCCCGCACTTAGCGGCCATAAATGCGTCACCATCACCACAGCGCAAGTACCATCCACAGAGAATCAGTCCCGCATAACGGATTCAAATCACCAACATGACAGAAACACAGACACTCAGGTTGACTGTATTCACAATCTCCGAACAACGGCATTGTAAATCGTAAAAATTTTGGCACACATGTTTGCGAGTTGTACGGTAATTTAGCCATTATTAAAATGGTACAAATGTGTTTGGTCTAGGCCGGGACGGAGCTAGTTCTACCCATCGAGGAGAATGCTTGGCCAGCCCTCCCACTCGGAAAACACAGCTATCTTGACGGGATCAGTACCGTTGATCTACCGCATGAATAGATCTGTTTAAACCATGCATAAAAATTTCTTACAACTTTACTGTTAAATTTTTGGTTAAGAACACAACTGCTCTACTGTGCTACAAATCATTAGCGCACGGGCCGGTAAAGTGGCATAACAAATCTGACAGTATAATCACAGAGAAAATTTCAAAAATTCTCTCCCATGTGTTCCAGTCTATAATCAACATGGGCTGAGAACTACCTATTACAGACGCCTACAAAGACGTATGTTAAAGAACTCGCGCAAATACGGGACATTATAGAAATCTTATATATGTAACATACATATTTTTATCTCTCGCCTCTGCAACAGCATTTTGGCCGTCGCCATGGACAGCATACACGTTTCCGATCAACCACGTGCTTTTAGAGTCACGTGACATTTACTACTATTTCCAGTGAGTTGGATCAAACACTTTAAACAGAATAGCCGCCCAAAGACGCAACTACCACAGCGTGACGGAGGAGTGGCGAGGGTGAGTCCTGGAGATTATCGCTGACGTCACCTGGCACCCACGCACCCCATCAGGCGCCCCAGCCTAAAATTCGAATAGGCAAGTTTATAAGCATCCAACCTGGAAAATCGCCTCACGCTAATTAAAAGGTGCCGCAAGGACAAAGTAGTACCACGTTTTTATGTTGATCGGAGGCTGTTAAATGTGTGAAATAAAGACAAGTTTAACAAGCCATTTTTCCTATAGTTACAAGTACTCCCTTTATATGGGAGGAATTAATCCTAACGTACCAGAACTTTCGCTAGGAAATCCGACCGCACCCTTCATATTAATAAGGACCATCTCTTCCAGTCAGCCTTCTGTGTGACGTGCCAGAATCTCTACACCGCTATTCGCTACGGGATCACTCACACGCTCCGTCATCATCATCATCATCATGTGTTGGAAGTAACGTTAGTTCCTGGGGAAGAGAACGAGGATCATGCCATTCTAGCCACTCGGTTCGAATCTCGGCTCCCGGTCAAGGGTCTCCTGACCGAGAAAATGGCCTGCACCAAAAACACCATACGTAGATATCCCATTGGGCATCGTCTTCCCGCGGCTACAGCAAGTAACGTACCAACAGCCAGACGTGAAATTCTGCCTGCAGTCGCATCTGGAAGTGTTACGCCGGTACGTATCACTTCATCCACACCGGTCCTGAAGCAAAGTAGGAAGAAGAGATCTCTCATAGAATCCAGTATGGCAGCTCACGCATCAGTTACTACCCAGTCAGCTACGGTTACCACACCCGCCACCGTAGAATCACAGACAGTAGTAGCCAGTCAGCCAATCTCTATGTATTTATGACACCTGCGGAGATGGACATTTCCAGTTATCCACACTCTCCATCTCCACCTGAACTTACCATAGACGAAAGACCGGGACCATCACAGCCTGGGACAATCAGTGTAACTCCGGCCCGTGTTATTCAGCATCCTCGTCCTTGCCTTTCTGACCCCGCAATCAGGAAGGGAACCATGCTGGAACGACCATACGAGGGAAAAAGATGGCTCGCCCACACCCAGGATATCTATCCCGTACTTAACATTACTGCTAGTTGTCTGCTAAAGTATGCTAAGTTCCGAAAGATGTCATCTCCTGCCATACCCATTCCCGCACGACGTCTTCAGCCGACGGTACATCTCACCGCCATCACCACGACAACTACAGTGACCACCACGCCAGCTACAGCCGCCATCATCAAGACAGCTACCATCACCACAACATCAGCAACGTTGACAACTACTAGTACCGCCGCTGCTACACGGACGGATATTTTGGAACCAGCGGTAACTGTGAGAGACATCATAACCGGCCATATTTCCGCCACCATCACTTCGGATGTTTTGGACAGTGCCAATAATAATAATGATGAAAGCATTTCAGCAATGACAGTGCATCCACTGCGACCTACCACCGTCAGTCGCAGGACCCAAACTCAACGGGGAAATTTCGCTGCTGAGGTGTAATCATGTGTAATTCAGCAGAAATGTTAATAGGCGATTCGTGGAAATGTGTTAATTATTACTTTATTTTTGAAATACTTTTCTTCTTATTATATATGTTAGATCAATTGAGTCCCTTTCCTAGGATGACTACGGTTATCCCACACAGCCGCACACTTTAAGTGCTCAGTTGTGTCTCATGTGAAATGAGCACTGCGGACTCTAATGTTGTAAGAACGTTGTGTGCGACATAAAGAATACAACCTCCCGCAGTGCAATAACGTCACAATCCCATCATGCAGTCTCAGCCGTGCTGAGGCTGCCTGATAAACCAGTTTTTAAGTTATTATTATGTATCTAATTTTTTTATTATTTTTCTTCCTGTCTTAGACGTCAGGACGAATATGGGGTCAGCGAGAGCTGGCCATTGCGGACCCGCAAGGACGGGCCGCAAATATATATTTTAGATATATATATAAATAATACTTGGTGATACGTATTGCGTGCCCCTTTATTTACCTGGGGTACGCAAGTAATTCAGTGTGATTAATAAAAACATACCTCATAAGGGTATGTTACATAGGTAATATTTATATACCTTGTCTTTTTGTTATTATATTTTTATATATATTTACAAACTTAAATTGTGGTACGTTGGAGCTTGGGTGTTCTTTGCGGAGATTATGATTATCCGCACTCAACGGGAACACCCATGCGAGCTATTGTTTAGGATCATATACTAAATAAAGTTATAGCACGCACCATAATATTAATAATAAAAAGAACACAAAAGAAGAAAGGGCTGGAAAAATAATTCCGAGTCAAAAATTGAAAACTAAAAGTATGCCTCCCCTCCACTTGGCACCCCTATGTGCTCTGTCTCTTGAATACGCGTCTATGTGTCACTACTCCTCTCCGCCACGTGCCTACCCAGGAAGTCTATGATTCCCGCCTAGTGTACGTCCGTGCGTCGATCCGCTGTGTGCGATCGTTTGCCATGGATGTCAAACTAGGAGGTGGTGGTGTAGTTCGGATCGACCGGTCAGGTACCGGCCGTACCTGCTAAGCTGGGTATGCGCCGCCCGTCTAGGATTCGTTTCCTGAACACGCCACTCTGGGTGGAGCTACAAGTGTATATGGGCCTATGGGAGAGAGAGCGTGTCAAAAAACGACTGAGTTCGTCAAAACGCATTATGCGCATGCGCGCGCCGGGACGCTGTTTCTATGGAGCGCGTAGTTGTGACCTAGATAGGATGGCGCTTTTAGTGTATCGAGCTGATACTCTGTAATCCTTATTGATTATCCGTTAAATCTGGCATTAATCAAGACCATAATTCGACGGGCTTTCCAAATCTGTAAACCATTTCAAAATCGGTTGAGAAATGGCTGAGTTATCCAGGAAAAACTCGCCTTGATTATCTTCAAAATATTGCTGTGACGTCATAACCACGTGGACGTAAAGCTTCTAGAATGTCCTAGAACGTTCGATGACGCTATTATAAGCTGTGCGCTGATTGGCTGTTGCTCGAACGATGATTGGATGAAGCCTGCGCTTGTGACGTCACGGAGAGTATAAAAGGAGCAGCGATCCAGTGATCGAGATAATCCTCGGCCAGGGGCCGAACAGGTTGGATCTGTACCAGCTACTACAAACGCGACAGACATTACGCGTCTTTCTTCGCTATGCATCAGGTTTTTATCCCGTGGTGTACAGTTCTCCAACCCACCGCACTAAAACAATTTTGTAACTCCCCATCTGCAGGAGTAATTTGGAAAGTTTGATAATCGTTCACGAATACAACAGCTACATTCCGAACACAAACTTGCGGCGAGGCCTTTACGGCCTGAATATGTGAATCTACAGATGTAGAGGCAGGATGTTCTTTGAAGGATCACTCGCCGGATCTGCTGGCCACACCTAAAAGTGGTATTTCAAACGACGCCGTACCGATCGTGTCAGTTCTTTCGACTTTCGACCGCAGCAAGTAAACTCTGCCCGGTGCATCTCCAAAGCTTTGTTTTGTATCTGCATTTGCCTCTGACAACCCCGCTTATGATGGGTTGTTTACACCTTCCATCTGTGCCATCGGTGTATGGGAACTTTCTTCACCATATAGTACTATCGTATCGTTTACTGACTGCTCATTAGACATTCTATTAGGCCTACATCAGGTTACACGGTTGGTTCCATAGGACCCGGTGACAGGCGAGATACGTATTCTCACCGAATTCTGTTAAAATGTCTGGGCATGATATTTAGATCTGCCACGCCCTTACAGGAAGTACATTTACGGTGTGCATTCGTCTCTCTTACCCCCACCATAACGATAGGAGATATGGCCTAATAATGCTTTCGTGAAATGTAAACCATGTCTTGTAATGTTTCATGTGGTTGCGAAGCGGAATGTCCAGATTCTCACCCAGTTCGGCGATCCCGCTAAGTAACATGTATGAGCGCTGTCTACAGCATTGATGTCTTAGGGCATCTGTTCTCAGTGACAGCCGTGTCTAATAGCTAGGTAGATACCAGCCAGTTGCAGCCAAAACTAGTTCTTGTTTTAAAAACAACTAAATGCTCATTAAGCAAAGCAGAAGGCCCGCATAAATAAAGCGGCAACTACTAATTCAGCATAGTAAGAATCACATCAGACGGTGACGAGGGAATCCATCGGGAATCGCTCGTCCCGTCTTCACATAAAACAGCACGCAACCCTATAGTCATAATCTCACTAGGTATGGTCTTTTCTTTCTCAGGCATTTTTGGTTGAAATATTAGAGTGGGCCCATTTTTGCCTACTACTCTTCTCCCGCTTTAAGCCGTGGCAACACCTTCCAGAGACGGAGGCCTGCATGAGGCACTTGCCTCTTGCAAGGATTCAGCGACGACGGTCCACGCCAGGATAATACTCCTCACCCAAACTAGCACTAGGAGTAATGCCCGCGTGAGGCACATCACCTTTTCGTCTGAGATAGCCTTCTTCCTTTCAGCTTAGAGGTATAATAACTTATATTAAGTTAAATAGCTATGTCTTGTGTACGGGAGCCCCTCATGCGGGGATACCTCTGCGGACCTACGAGTCTGTGTGGTACCTCTGGGAGCCCCATGTTTAAAAGTTCATCTTTTTGCCTCTATGTCTTGTATTTTCGTATGCTCTTACTGTAGTTTATCTAGCATATTTTTAATTAGTTAGGTAAACGCATTGTATAGACTTATATTTTTAGGTCACCAAATCAAATCTTGTAAGTCCATACATAGATCACGAAATTGCTATGGACAAGCTTACTGGTGACACAAATTCTTCGGATGAGACCATTGTGTTTAATGTTCGCGACAATGGTCGCACAGCCCCACCAGAACAATTGAGTTCCACCGGCCTTAGGAGCCATTTTTTGTTTCTCGCAGGGCAGTCTCGTTCAAGGTCCGTCACCCTGAGACTGGATGCTAACCAGCATCATCATGCGGCACGTCGAGTTGACATGAGACATCGGAATGGCCCGACACTACCCAGCGAGCTACAAGAACTCCGTCAACAAGCTGAGGCTTTTTCTGTGATAAAAGCGGTTAATTATTGTAAAGCTGGCTTCGTGTGCCACAAAAGTCTAGTGGTATACTTGCAAGAGTCCAAAAACGTGCCACAAAAGATGCTAGAAAGGGCCAGTAGCAACTGTCTCTATTTATGACTAACTCCAGCCTATCTTCGGCCAATACTTGTTTTATATTTCTATTAAGTCCCTCCTCCGGTATGGTTGTGCCATCATGGAAATTGCGGATTCATTCTTAACAGAGACACATCACACTTCCCTCAGTATCTTCAGTGATACATTAAAAGGATACGGCAAAGAAGGGATTCACTGTGAAATAATAATAAATAAATAACTATTTCGACCTAGCAGTGAATCTTGGGCACTTAAATATAAACACGGGCTGGGAGTCACTCTTCGGCCCAGTCCCCTGTTGCTAGAGTAGCATCTGTAACATGCAGTCTGTTTGTTGGGTTTGCTCCACGATCGAATCTTAAGGGAGGCTAGAACTCACCTTGGGCAAGCAGATTAAACTTGTTATAAACGGTAGGCTAGGGTGCTAGGTTTCTGTGGCATTACTATCTGTCTTTCAAAACATCATGTTCGGCTTAATTAGTTTAGAGATTCGGCCTGTCTAGCATCTGTGGAGACTGGCCAGGCGTTCCTCATAATACAGTGCACACTCACGTATAAATACATGCAATCACCTCCCAATACACAACGTTCAGCCCAACTGCAGTTGGATGAACATATATTGATGGTGCCCTGCGCGAGGCTTTTCCTCTTGCCTTGTAAAAGGTTCTCTAAGGAGAAGGTTATTTTTATATCTTATATATTTGAAAGCCTTGGTGACCCTCCGTTGTTAAATTTGTCATTTAGGTATTTAAAAAGATAAGTCGTTCTCTGGTGAGATACCAATCAGCTAGAGACAGTACCTCTCACTAAACCAGCAAGTCAAACGCTGTCTTAGACCGACTTAAACCAGCCTTCGGCCAACAACAATTGCTGCGCCGAACTTACGTCTCAACCAGTATAAAATAGTGGATAACATGTATACCCAACACATCGGATTAACCAATAGTACAGATGAAACCATGTGGTGGAACCACAATACATGCATGAATGCCTGCCCGGCCTCACTGGAACGTTTTCATTACGCAGATCCACGTGACTCCCATCTCTGATGAATGGGAAACCCCAAGATCTAACCACAACATCTGTCGGGCCGATTCGTACCCCACGCAGGGGCTGGACTCAATAATGAGAAACAATGCAGGCACGATGAACTAGAGAAATAACACATCCAAAGTCTCATGCTATCATCCTACTAGAGAAATAACACACCCAAAGTCGCATGCTATCATCCTACTAGAGAAATAACACATCCAAAGTCTCATGCTATCATCCTACTAGAGAAATAACACATCCAAAGTCTCATGCTATCATCCTACTAGAGAAATAACACACCCAAAGTCTCATGCTGTCACCCTACTAGAGAAATAACACATCCAAAGTATCATGCTATCATCCTATTTGCTTGATAAATCATGTATGGGAGAGGCTAGAAAGACTTCTGTAGCATCTCGAAAATGGAAGCGATCTTGTAGATGAGAAGTACGTGTGCTATTGTATGTGTTCCTGTCCCAGGGTGTCTGACAATGAAACCGACATGTCAATCTTAATGTCACATCAATGTCCTGTTGCCGGAACGTCTCAATTCAATCACAATCATACATTTGATAACATCTAAAAAACTTGCCATTACTTGTTGAAGCATAGTCAAATTTAACAGATGCCACTTCTGATGATATATTCCGTCGTTGTGCCGTTGCAGTATTACCTATGCAAACATAATCATGTATAATATATGCTACATTTAATAATATACTGTCTCTTTGTCCTTGTGCTTGGCAACGTTCAATGTTGTGTCTGTCTATTTAACGAAGGGTGTCCGATTACAGACTAGGCATTTGATGGACTACCCATTCTGACTTTGTACATATACTATTATTCCGCAAAATAAATATTTTTGAATTTGAATTTGAATTTGATCTTTTAGTGGATGATTGATTTATTTCAAAAGTGAACTAAGTTGCAATATTCATCAAATTGATGCTATGTAACTTTAAAAGAAACCAGAAACCGCTCCATAGAATATCGATGCCAAACTCGAGTGCTATGCGGATCGCGACCACAAAACATTAATGGAGGAATACAGTTTTAACTATTCCCATCCCATCTCTATAGCTAATCTCCAACTTCCACCCCCACCTCCACCCCGCCACTCATTATCCATGTTGAGATCAATCGATCCATGCCCTCTCTGAATCTCAATTTCCAGAAAACTATACAGGTAAGCTGTTGAATATTTTGAAACTAATTTGACTATGAACTGTTGCTGCCTATGTCAGCAACAGTACCCAGTCAAATTAGTTTCAAAATATTCAACAGCATGTTTACTAAATAGTAAAGACATACATAGATGAGGAAAAGAAACCCCTTGACGAACTTCTCCCAATAGCTGCAAGCAAACAAAAAATTGAGAATCTCTTTTTGAATAAATCCAAAACAGAGTTCGCCCACATATATCTATCTACAAAGCATGCAACTAAAGAAAATGACGATCCACTCCGTGGCGGCGAACCATGGAGGAAAAGTAAAATCCTGGGCTCACTGCTTTGCAGTACTGCTGATATTGTTGCACGCTGCATCATGGGGAACATAGCTTTCCAGTCCTTCTGGAAGCTATGGATTCGTAGATCAAAGATGCCCTTGGTAAAAAGACTACGTTTATACAATGCGATACGCAGGTTGCATGATTGCTTGATGATGTATAACTGTAACAGCTGGCCAGCTTCAAAGGCAGCTCTAGACAAACTTGACGCCTGCCAGCGCAAACATATACGCACCATCACTGGACATCAATGGCCAGAGAGCATAATTTTCAACGATGCACTATACAAAAGATGTGTAGTATGCCGCCGCTGTCTGTAAAAGTCGCCCAGCAAAGATGGTCCATGTTTGGTCATGTGCTAAGGATGCCAGAAGACACACCAGCACAGAGAGCCTTGGAATTCGCCCTACTCGGAGCCAGCAAATACAGAGCGGACGTCATTGCATAAATCTGCTAAGCATGCTACGAGGTGACCTCAAGAAAGCAGGATTAGGTACACTCAAGCCAAAAATGGACCTGAGGAAGCTACGGATTTTGGCTAAGGACAAGACACAGTGGGCAAAAGTGAAGAGGGACTGATTGCAGCTGTAGGATGTTTCTACTACTACAGACGCAGAATACAGTAATCATACATACAAAGACATACAATTCGTACAACGTACGAGACGAACTTAGCTACGTCATTCATGACGTAATTGATTATGACGTAAGCATACACGTCACGTAGTTGATTATGACATATTGATGGATACACATGGAATCCTCCATTATACCAGGACATTTTGTTTATGATTACAAAAGAAATCTACATTTACCTCAATAGAGGGGTAATTTTTAGCCTAAACTTGGAATCGATTTATATTCTTCGAACCATGAATTATCATAATACATGTAAGCTGCTGAATATTTTGAAACTAATTTGACTGGGTGCTGTTGGTGAGCTCCCAGTCAAATTAGTTATTAAATTGTAAATCCATCAACGATATACAAGCCATACACCTGACGGATATTTCAAGTTTCATGATGGAAGGCTATGCATTAGTCTGATTATGGCGTCAGCTAATATGTGATGTATTATGACGTCAAATGCTTGAGTCGCAGATCATATTAATCTATATTGGTAATATTCTTCTAAATGACGACTTCGGAAGCTGGTGCTTACTAACCTGGGAGCGTAATCTACATGATTGCACACGTATCCACCTTTGCCCATTGACAATCCATAAGCAGCAACTGACAGGTATGCTACTGCAGACATACGCTGATCACACGTCACAAACCCAGCAATAATGATAAATGTGACAACTATTGCGAATGCTGTGGATAATATGTGATATGATATAGATTTGAACAACATAGGCTGAACAATAATAAAATAGTATACGTGGATGGCTAGGCAGGTAATGCAAAGTGAGTGACACACTCCAGCTATAGCTAATATGTGTAATCACTTCATATTGTCGTGAAAGCTACATTGCCATCAATGATTAGTTCTGTTAGCTGTATATGTACGTGAACAAAAGTTAGAAAGACAATGATATCCATCAAAGAGGTCTGTAATAGCGACAAGATCGGTGTAGTATACACGCATGCACGCAAAATCAACAACTATATTAAAAATTATGGTAAGCCGATGAAACCACAAAATTAGGCTAAGCTAAATTCTCAGAGTTTTGCCACGAAGAGCCACCGTGCAATCTTTTATCGAAAACTATCGACTCAAAGAGCACGGCTCGATTAAAATGTATTACCTGGCTAGTCTGGTATATAAAGGGAGTTTTGATGTCACAACTCAATACAAGATTGCAGAGCGGCTCTTAGCGATAAAACACAAAGCATTTTTCTTACCCTAATTTGGTAGTTTAATTGGTGTATGATAGCTTTCAATTACTGGTTATGACAATTGTCATATCGATATGTCAGGACTTTCGATCTGGTTGGCGTGATAACACATACAAGTAATAATTGTCGATGAGTTACTTTATTTACATTTATGCTGGATAACCAATGGCAGATATATAGGATTTAATTTATGGGATCGGTGCCATCTGGAGAGTGTGGTTGTCTGGCAGGGGTTGTCAGGTGCCAATGGTGGTTGTGGTGGTGTACGTGCATGCATGCGTGCGTGTGTGTGTGCGTGCGTGCGTGCGTGCGTGCGTGCGTGCGCATGCACACAATATCTCCTGCTGTTTCCATTGCCAACCGGGCATCAGATTCTTTCAGTGCTGGAGTCCTCCCTGTTGTTTCTAGTTCCAGAGCTCTACTGCTCTCTTAAGCAAACGCTCTTCTATCTCAGCCTGGTCTTGGTTCTCATCTGAAATATTTGGAACATCTACAAGTGACACATGTCCATGTATTGATGTCTCCCTGAGTGACATTTGTTGGCAGGCATCCATGTTATATACCCCCCTCACCATCTTGCCACGTAATCTTCCCTATGTTAGTGTTTCTATCCACTCTTGATAGCCTTAGCACTGGTATTACCTTCGTGACTCCACTCTGCATATTCTCAATGGCTACAGCATCTTTCTTCCTCGATGAATGTCACACTGCGTTGACATACACAATGTTAGGGCGAATCAATGCCGTTTGCTTATTATTATTATTTGGAGGTTTGGCAAGGATAAATAGATTGGGGAAATCATCTGCAAAGACACTATCTGACATGTGTAAGTTAAAAAGTAATTCCAAAACCCCCAGAAAAAACAAAATTATCTTCTAGTGACGACTGCTGAACAGTAAGGTATGCCTACCGAGTGCAATGATCTATCATCGCAATTTATTAACGCGAGAACACCAATGGAAAATGTTACTGTCACTTTGGAGCCGCTGAAAAACTATTTTCAAGAGCTATATCAAGGTGAAGACCCAGATCTCAGCGTGATGTTCAGGATTCACGGTGGTGATTTTGAATAACTTTCTAAGCATAAAACTGCATCTTTTATACTATTTGAATTCTCTGATTCTCAGGTTCTATATTTATTGTAATAATAAGATTCTGACGCTGATGTTCAGTAATCGTGTTATAGAAAGCTCTGGTCAATCTTCGAGTAGCTTAAGGCACTTTGTTAGATTCGTACATATTGTTGTGTACTAGTTTGGCTATGAGCGATCTTGCTCTTACTTAACTGTTTGTAAATTTGTATAAAGTTTTGCTTCAATAAACCTATCAACTTACGTATATGTAAGTCCAGCGTTTGTCAGTCAGTCAGTTTAGAATTATCATTAGGGAATCTAGTCTAGGGTTGAAGGCAACCTTCAATCCTTACCCAGTAGTCTTCATCGTCAGATCAGGCCCAGCAGTCGCTTTATAAATATCGTCACTCACCATCTTCTCAACGAGGCGAGCTAGACTGCCGCATTCCTTCTCCGCCACCGGCTAGCCATTGTCGCAGCAACACTCCATCTCTGGCCACCGGTGACGAAGCGGGACCACCAACCCATTAACAAGAAGTCTCACCCCGAAGATCGAAAATCTTCAATGTGATTTTTTTATTTGTTCTTTGGGCGCAAAGGCATATTAACATTAAATTGAGTGAAAGGACTCTGTTGCTACCTTAGGCTATAGGCAGCAACTGCTTCCAGTGAAATTAGTTTCAAAATATTAAACAGGATATTTGGAAAAATATATATATATTGTTTTTCATATCTGCTCTTTCAGGTAATTTTATTTTATTATAAATCTTGTTTTGCATATATGTAAATACTGAAAGAATGTTAATAAAGCTATTGAAATTTTTAAATCATTGTAATGGAAATCAAAGGTGTCTCAGACAACAACAGCTTTCAGTCAAATTTCTATCAAAATATTCAACCAAATTTTGTAGACATCTGTTTGAAATGTTTAATTCCTAAATGACAATTATGACACCTGTGTATAAAGGATAGCTCTTCATGGTCAACATTGTGTGCCATGGTTTAAATATGTACCAAAATACCATTTCCTCATGGCCCGTGTTTTTCTATTGAGCCCAGTAAATCAACCTATCCATTTTAACTCTAAATTGCAGAGAAAGTACTCTGACACGTCTGATGGAAGTGGCACAATATTTTGAAAATAAGTTAGAAATTGTAGCTGTTTAGCGTACCACCATCTTGCAGTCAAATTCTAGTGTGCGGTACATTACTTATTTAGAGCTTTAACCCTCGTATCAACCCAAAGTTCATTTGCAGAACAAGAGAAGACTATTTTTCAATATATACTACTGCGATAACCGTGCCAGTTATTCCAGTGGTAAATTTTCGGAAATAATCTTCTCTTGGTCGCAAATGGACATTTTCTATGAGAAAAGTTAAATTTTCTTGAACAAATTTAAGGGTCAAAGGTTTAAAGCTTAAGATTTGTCAAGAAAATAAATTAAAAACATGCTCAGTGATTGGCCATATGCAGGTCAAGAGAAGACTAATGAAAATTCAAAGCTGGAATGACTAGCTTGGTTAGCGAACCAGTCATTCCAGCGGTAAATTTAAGAAAATAGCCCTCTTACCTTTCAAATGGCCTTTGCTCAAGACAACTGCTCAAGACATTTTTGGCAGGCTTGGCCATTTAATCTTTCTCTGGTGTCAATATTATATCTTTTGCTGTGTCGATAGCAAAGAAACTGGTGTACATTTTTCAACAAATTTTGGTGGCCGAACATCTTCTACCAATGAAAGAGTACATGTAAACTTGAGACAGGTTATTTTCTCATAGCACAACTCCATTTGCAGACCTAGAGGTGACTAATTTTTTTTAATTCGCCACTGGAATGACTGGCTCTGTTATTGAGATAGTTGTACCAGATATAGTAAATTTTCAAAAATAGTTTCTTGGTTTTCAAAATGGACATTTCTCAAGACCGCTGCAGAAGCATTTTTTTGCCAAACTGTTTAAAGGGTTAATATAATAACTACTTGTATGACTCAGTATAATGGCTGTAAAAGGCGTTGTCTACGTGATGTGCGTACAGGCGATGTCCTGTGTGACCCTCTGCGCACACCAATCACTAACTGCCTAGCCAGTTACAGTAATTACTGTCAAAATCAGCTCCCACAGAATCCCACGGTGTCTTAGAAACGCACATCGTGAAAGCCACACCGGCAAAATAAGACTTTTGTCTCGCGGTCTTGGTGTGGTGAAAGCATTTGTGGGCAATGATGCTTGGCGCTCTCGCCGGTTGTGTGTTCGATTCCCTGTCAATGCCAAAGTACTGTAATGCCACGACTTCTTGTATAACTATATAAATCTTCTTTTGTTCAGTTTATGACAAAATAAAATATGACTGTATAACATTCTTTCTTTATTTATTCCTCGCACTCAGGCACACTCACACACTTGTCATTGCTTAGAAACCAATTCATACACGCATATATTGGTATAAATTAATTGTAATTGTAATTAATTACTTTCACAAATGAAGTAATTGTAATTTAATTGAATGTTTTGCAAAGTAATTGTAATTGTAATTAATTACTTTGACAATGTAATTGGGCCATGTCTGGGTCACTGCTGATCTGACAAAACAGCGGTGTTTTAGTGCGCTAAGGTAGCAAGTAGCATAGTCGTGGTAGCAATGTATGCTTTATTTCAATGTGTAGAAATGATAGACACCAAATATCGTGTATATTGACAGTATGGCGGGAAACAAAGGGTACCGCTGAAAGTGCTAAGATTAGCGTGTCTGTTGTGTTCGCGGTCAAATGGTCAGCTATGGGGAACATGGCAGCGCCACGTAGGTTTCTCAGTGAGACGACGAAAATACAAACTAGAGGACCCCAAACCAAACATCACCACAGGAACACACACGCACGCACGCACGCACGCACGCACACATACATACACACGCATACATACACACGCACGCACACGCACGCACGCACGTCTGCACGCACGCACGCGCGCCTGGCGACAGTACATTAAGAGACAGCAGCAATGCCGCATTCATCTTAAGCAGCAAATTTGTTTTTGTTTATTTTAGTTTTCAAAATATTATTTAGATCTATGTGACACGGGGCCTATGGATGACATTCTGGTCGTCCCCGAAACAACCACAAAAAAGACAATTAGCAATTGGTATTACAACACACACACACACACCCACACCCCCACCCCCACACCCCGCCCACCCACACACCCCACGCCCCATCCCACCCCGCCCCACCCTCTCCTCTAGGCTTTCACCGAGACGTATACATTGTCAAATTTAGCCTGACATATAGCGGCCGATTAAAGACGTCCGTGACGTGGAAAATATCTTATAGGATGACTAAACTACAGTTAGAACATTTAGAGAGCACCCGCTAAAAATACTACACATCTCTTAGTCAATTCACGTCATGGAAACGACGAGTCGGTGATAAATTTTGAATAATGGAGGGCCGATTAGACTGTTACACAGACTCCGTTTCGGAGGCCAGTTTTTTAATGAACATCCCAGAACGTCGAATTTGTTTTATACGGCCGAAATTTGTTTCATGTCGCTGAATACTATCCTCTACTGCACCGCCTGACTGACGACACCGACGCGTAGGCCCTTAAATCCATAAACTGCAACACACGCACCGATCTTATTATTTCAACAGCAATAGGTTATGATTCTAATTTCAAATTTCAGGATATATTTCGTTTACATACACTAGGTTTTCAGCTCCATTTTTGCCGTTTCTTGATCTTCTTGATTTGATAGCGTTACTTTTGATTTTCATCTCACTTTAATATGTTTGTTTCAATTTTAGGCTAATTTGCCTTCTGGATTTAATTTCACAGACTTTACCCTCCCCCAGACCAAAACCCAAGTTATATCTTTGCCCAATAAAAGATATCCCCTCCACCCTACCCCCACCCTCCCATCACACCCCAACCCAAACAAATTAACAGTACAGCAACACACACACGCACGCACGCTAACGGTATATATATATACCGATCGGTAAAGCGGGTATGTATGAAAAGCGGATTTAAACAAATAAATGAGAACCGCGCACGCTCAGAGCTATTGTAATCGTCTCGCAGTTTTATGAACTTAGCAGTTTCACAGCATTTCTAATAAATTTAATTATTAAATGTATATAAAATACAGAAATACGTTACTAAATGAATGCCTTTCTAATACTCTGTGCCGTCAACTCAAGCTGGCCATGTAGGAAAGCTGGTAAATAGTCTGAAAACAGTGTGACTAATAGCTGTTAAGGACTAGCACAGCAACAGCTTTTAGTCACATCGATCTAAGAGCTTTAACATCATCAGTTATTAAATGAATAAGCTCAACAAATTAAAGAATAAATAAATAAATTAACTAATAATTTATTTAATTAATAAACAAACAAACAAACAAACATGCAAGCAAGCAAGCAAGCAAGCAATGAAGCAAACAAGCAGGCCAGGCCAGGCCAGGTCAGGCCAGAATAGAACAGAGCAGAGCAGAGCAGTGAACGAACAGAACAGAGAACACTGAACTGACCGCCCGACCGACCGACCGACTGATGATTGATTGATAATTTATAAATAAATTAATTAATATTAATTAATTTAAAGAAAGAAAAACTGACCGACCGACCGACCGACCGACCGACCGACCGACCGACCGACCGACCGACCGACCAACAGATTAATGTGAAAGAATTATTAATTAATTACTTTTAAAGATAAATAATAAAAATAAACAAATTAATTAATACATCCATAAATTAATAAATTGAAATAAATAAATTAATAAATAAAGTAAGTAACCATTTCAACCCTAGTTGCCATCTTGTGCCTGTCGCCATCTGAAGGGACTGGGTGACCAGTCGTCGTGCAAGCTGTCCCTCGAGCTCCCACTGAGGGCGCCAGTTCGGGGTGGCTGGTCCACCGAGGCGGAGGCCATCCAAGCTTGTGAGTCCTCTGGAGCGACTCTTGGGTATCTGTTCTGGTCTCTGGGCTTGCGACGCTGTCCCCATGGACGTGAGGTTGCGGCTCCGCCACAAACATTTTCTAACTGGAGTGGTCAGCCATCTCCTTGGAGATGCGCAGGTCCGACCGGAGTTCGACGCAACCAGAAGGGTGGTCTTTCCCGAGCAGTGAGGAGTTGCCATCCTTGCTATTATCCTTTGTCACCGACGTGCAATCTACTTCTGGTCTACTTCCTTCTTTTCCACTTTAGTCCGAGTGGAGGAGGGTCGCGCTAATGTGTACACTCATTCCGGCAGAAGCGGTCTGTTCAGCAGAAGTGGTTTGTGTTGTGGTGACGACTGTCATCGCGGTGTCTGCTAGTAGTTCCTGGGCTGGTGGTTTCCATGGTGGTAGCGTTGGCAGTGATTTCAGTGGTGGGAGCTTCTGTGGTGGTGGCATTTAGCGGTGGCTCTGTCGGCGACAAGGGAGGTGAATTTCCCTGGTGCACACAGTCGTAAAGGTGTTCCCAGACCGATGAGTGGTTCCTTCCGAGAAGAGGGATTGGGTCAGGATAATCCTGTGGGGAACGGGAGGTGAGTGCGTATGGGGTGCGTGGGTATAGTTTGGTTGAGCCAGTGACATTCAATATGGCCTCTCCATGGTGTGGAGTTGGGTCTGGTGGGCCAGATGAAAGACCCTTCCTGATTCTGAAAGCCATCTTTCCTGGAGTGACCATGTTAGTTAAAGTGTCACTAGTGTGTCGTAGCTCTCATGTTTGCATATGTTGGTGGTGGCGTGCAGATGTTCCTGGGAATATGTGTTGAATGATCATAATGACTCATCAACATATTGAGTTCCTAATAGGTTTGAACACGCATCTTCCTGAAATGCAACCCTTCTAAAATACCAACCCATCCGGCAAGCCACCCACCATTGCAGACTCATCAGGAACAAACATTTTAACTAAAGGAAGAACAAAGCCATTACAGAAATTCACAAACGAGAATTATCTTCCAATAAAAATACCAAATATAAGTAATTTTATTAATGTATTATTCACACACCACGAGAAGCATCCACTCCATAGAATTAATTCGAAAATATGCAAATAAATTTTTTTATTTTAATTAAATTACACAAAAGCATTATTTGACGTGGTTTGACTCTTCTCTGTTTGTGATCCCCTTTAAAGACATCATAGTCAAAATAAAGCTCACCAATGGCATGCAGCTTCAAATAGCCAATGTGAAACCATTCCTCCCATGCCCCATGAAACATTATAACAGCTACATTTTCATGAAGAAGAAATGCCAATTCATAAGCACCCATAGTGACCTTTTCTTCACTGCCAAGATCATTGGAAATTGTAATTTGTCTACCTACTCATTTGCTGTTTGTGTCTCATGGAATATGTAGGTGAGCCATGAGAACCATTTAAACCTACATCCAGGATAATGAGTGCTCTGTCGGTTATTTTAGGTGACCTCATGGAATTTCTGGACACAGAGGGCCAGATGCCTCCCCCTCAGTGTGTACATAGATAACTGCTGCTGTGTCTCTGTGCAGAGATCTTGCGAGCTGCATCAAATTGATAATTCATCCCCTGCTGTGCCCAATACCTGTCGAGTATTGTTACGGATACCTTTACTGTCAGGACACTGACCACTTCTTCTGCAATGCTGTTCCATGGCTCAGCTACTCGGTTGCTGAAACTGTTCTGCCTGAGACTGCTAGCAGCTCTCATATAGATTTTCAAATGGCTGATTCTTATTGTAGTATCCACTCTGATTGGTATGCAAAGTCAAACATCGCTGTCACATACCACACTCAGTTAAACGTCTCTATCACGTGGTCACGTAGTCTAAGGTATGTGAGTGTTAGGGTCTTAAGTTTCGTCAACCGGGATCCTTAACACAGGTGCTTAAATTAAGATACCACTTTTGTGGCTCTTTGCATACTTACAATGGTCGCAATATCCTTTTCCTCAACAGGTGCCAAACACATTGTCAAACACAGACTCTACATGCAGTCTGATCAGTGCCACATATAACCATTTGAAAGTGTTCCATGTCTAGGTGTATGAAGGATTTTCGGATTATCACCATCAGCTGCGTTGCCGTGTATTCACCGTAACATCAAGGTCTTGTTCTTTGTTGATCGTAGCACTCTGTGTTATGGATCTGCATGCTCAGTATCAGCTTTTCTTCCGACTGTCATGATCTTGCACTTGTGGATTTGAAACCGAAGCAACCATTTATCTGACCACTGACTAGTCTTTGAGCATGAACAGGACTGTTTTAGGGCCATGCTGATCCCTGTCACTGTTCATGAGGCGAGAAATCTTTGTGTTATGACTGTAATCTGCATACATATATTTTTCAGGTGACAGTGGCTCGTGAAAGTTATTTATGTACTCGACAAAAAGGACTGGTACTAGCACGCTGCCCTGATGGATGCCACTTAGGACATTAGCCCAGTCCGATGCTGTGTTAGTCACAATGAGTCTGCTTTTTATTTAACAGGAATACTTCAATCTACTTATATGCTATCCCAGTGTCTCTGTCCATGGATCGAGTACGAAGGTCTCTTTATTCACCCAACACTGTAATATTCTTTCTTCATCCATCATGCAGTGGATGGAATGGCACTGCGGTTACATTAACTATTGCAATATTACTTTATTTCTAGTAACAATCTAATTTGTCCACTTTTGATTGATTGATTGATTAGACGACACACCTACCTCTTTCTGGCCACCCAAGATCTCATCGAACCACCGGGCATGTGGTCAATCTCTGCATTAATTATTCTTCGCCATCCTGTGTGTAATTGGATACGAGAAGGACGCCTTTGACCAAGTGGGCATCCGAAGAGAAAAGACAGTGACAGCATTAGGCAGTCTACTGAGGTCTTATGACAAAACTGTATTCTTGTTTGCACTATACCTCGAGGTTACCCGCCTATCGCTGAGCAAGGCCACTCCTTAGAAAAGGGGAAATCTACCCGTACGGCTGTCTAATAACCACTAATCTAATAAGTTAAGATAGAGTTATATCCATAGGAGCATAAACCAGCACCAGCATTCACACATAAACACGCACCCACGTCCACACACACGTCCACACACACGACCGCTCACACGTCCGCACACACGCCCGCACACACGTCCGCACACACGTCCGCACACACGTCCTAACACACGTCCACACCCACGTCCACACACACGTCCACCCACACGTCCACCCACACGTCCACACACACGTCCGCACACACGCCCGCACACACGTCCGCACACACGTCCGCACACACGTCCACACACACGTCCACACACACGTCCGCATACACGACCACACACACGTCCGCACACTACCTGCTTGCCACTGATCTACCTCTCAAATTCATCAATCTTGTTATCGGTGTCTATCTATCCCCAGCTGTTAAGGTGGCTGCTGAAGGCACCAGTGATTATCCAATTGTTGTCCCTGCCTCAATGCTTTGTTTGGTGGAGAAGAGATGCAATTAACGATAAAGCTATGTTGGTCACTGAGGATCAACTTCACTCATCTATGCTGTCTTTCTTCTTCTTTTCGTTCGCTGACCATACAGCCAGTCCTAAAGTGACTATTGACATGATCATAAGCGTTAAGTGCGTGGATCCATGGTCTATTAGAGTGTGCCGTGCGGCCTGGAACCTCCGTCTTCAGCACTCGAGGTTTCTGTCAGGGTTTCCTCACCCTTACCTCCTTTAGTCGCCTCTTACGACACGCAGAGGATGCGGAAGGTGTATTCTGAGCCCCACCTACAGGGCAAATCTATGCTGTCTCATTTACCATGTCTTGGCAATAGGTCTCATACCACTGCTCGAGAACCAGTCGTTAATTGTGAGATATGTTTCCTCTACAAGGTGATATTTTGCTTGAGGAAGTTTTGTAAACCAGTTTATTATTTCGAATGATTTCCTCATTACACTACACAATTTTCAAATGGTTAGACCAATTAGCTATGCTCACTCCCTCCCTCCTTACATTACAATGTCCCAGAGTGAGGACAGCACATTTCTATTATTATGCACTATATGCCATGAGAGGATAATGCACTCCGACTTTGATAGGTAAGACTAACGAGTTGTCCATGTTTGAAATCAGAGGTTTTTTTTCTCTGTTAAGCGAGCTGTTTTCCAAGATTAATGTACACCATCTTCCCAAAGCACACCAATTCTAAGGTGCCTATCACACATCCACTGTTATTTAAAGAACGATAATGCCAGTGATGGCATTTGGGCTGCCACATGATGATTGTGATACCAGTCATAGAAATATTTTAGTTAAGTAGGGAGACAACTTATTTTGGGGTCAATATGAATTAATATAGTGGGTAAGAACGGGGCCCTCTTGCAACAATCTGCCTCATGCATGTGTCTCAATAAGTAGTATTCCCATTCTTTTCGAAATATTCAACAGCTTTCTATCACCACATAATGGGTTAGGCCTATTATGAGTAAATTAATTAAATAAATAATATTTATTTATTTATCTATTTATTTATTTATTTAATTATTTATTTATTTATTTGTTTATTTTGCTTCACGTTAATTTAATTTACTTTAATAATTTATTTGCATTTATTTTCTAAAAGCAATTACTTATTAATTAATTTATTTATTAATTTAATAAATTATTAATTAATTGATTAATTAATCTTTAATTTATTGAGCTTATTTAATTAATTAATGCTTTTGACCTGATATAAGAATTTTATTAAGTCCTTAGATCGATGTGACTAAAAGCTGTTGCTGTCATAGTCCTTAACATGTATTAGTCACATAATTGTTTTCAAACTATTTATCAGATTTCCAACAGGGCCAACTTGAGTTGACGGCACAGAGTATTAGAAAGGCATTCATTTAGTAACGTATTTCTGTATTTTATATACATTTAATAATTAAATTTATTAGCAATGCTGTGAAACTGCTAAGTTCATAAAACTGAGAGACGATTACAATAGCTCTGAGCGTGCGCGGTTCTCATTTATTTGTTTAAATTCGCTTTTCATACCTTTACCATACACTTTACCGATCGGTATATTTCGGCTAGAAAATGGACTGACGCCGTTAGCGTTTGAAAATCAGAGGGGTTATCTTATATTTCGGTCTACATCTCCGTAACTACTAAGCGTACAAACTTATAATTACCAAGCACGATTAGAGAAAAGAAATCTCTATCGAAGCTGGTAGGTTATATGAACGTGACGAAGCTGTATTTTCCACACTAGGACCAGATGTTGCGACTCACTGGTGAGTCGCAAACAACTGCAGGTTTTTAATATTCTAGGAACTCTGACTCTCGCCCAGCATATCAGAAACGGCATAGGACGGAGTCATCGAACTCGGACTAGCTTAATACAGACATTAAAATGGACTTAATCCAGCCAGTGGTTCGTGTGATATCAATATCCACACAAGGTGAGTAAATTCTTGACCTCATTTTGTGTGTGACAGACGTACGGCAGATTTGAATTTTTACGACGAATTCAGAGGGACTATTTTTCTGTTAACTACTTGTCATACAGACTACTATAGGCTTTATATCATCTCGTTTTACGTGAATTAATATGGTTTGAAATGAGGAGAGTAGCGCACGTGTCCTTTTAAGTTTCAATTCTCTCTACCACCATATTCTGGTGGAAATCACTACGCCAATGGCTACTCAATACATACGAGATACTACTGCACTCCTATAGCATGGACATACACTAAGAAACCAGTTTATGGAGATCAGTTTTCAACCTTCGAGGAGTTCGGACGTCAAATCCGATCATATATGTGTACATTATATATGCATGTGTATCAGTTTTTGCTTGAGGATATTGTGGAATATAGGAAGCATTGGAAATGCTGGTCGTTTATCCTGGTTTGAATCCCCATGTTATAAATAAAGGCATCGAGACACCGTATATGTATTTCCTTGTATTGGCACCTCCAACGACCCGTGGCATAGTGATTTGCCTAAATGCACACTTGTGTTTTGCTATAAGACGCAAGGCTAGTTTCAGTACTGAACACCTCAAAATTCCACAAAGTAGAAGTTCAAGCGATGTTGTGCCTTCCATCATGCGGTGTGCCTTCCCACAAATGCAGTGATCAAGCCCTTTAACTTTCCACACATATTCTAGGTGCGTTTTATGCAATGCACCTAAAGACTTAGACTCCAGGCTTCCATGCCAAAAACGACAAAGTCCACACGGTCATTGGGGACTCTGTTAAATTAAAACCTAACGTGTGCAGGAATATCATACAGCACACCAAGCACTAGGCATTTTCAATATAGAAGATAGTGGCAACCTACGCCAGCAACAAGTGCTAAAAAGATTGACAGCACTTCAAAATTCATAGATCATAGAGAGGACTTTGGACAAAGTCAATTTCTCCTAACACTTACACCAAAAATACCCAAGTTCCTACACACACCAACACCCCCTACATTCATGACACGCGCTAAAGCTACGCAGGGCGCTTTAAACATTTGTTGTACACACGCACGCACGCACGCACGCACGCACGCACTCACTCACTCACTCACTCACTCACTCACTCACTCACTCACTCACTCACTCACTCACTCACTCACTCACTCACTCTCTCTCTCTCTCTCTCACACTCACTCACTCACTCACTCACTCACTCACTCACTCACTCACTCACTCACTCACTCACTCACTCACTCACTCACTCACTCACTCACTCACTCACTCACTCACTCACACACACACACACACATACACACACACACACACACACTCTCTCTCTCTCTCTCTCACTCACTCACTCACTCACTCACTCACTCACTCACTCACTCACTCACTCACTCACTCACTCACTCACTCACTCACTCACTCACTCACTCACTCACTCACTCACTCACTCACTCACTCACTCACTCACTCACTCACTCACTCACCCACCCACCCACCCACACACCCACCCCCCCCCCCACACACACACACACACACACACACACACACACACACACACACACACACACACACACACACACACACACACACACACACACACACACACACACACACACACACACACACACACACACCATCTGCACTCACTACAACCGGATGCAGAGATGGCAAGTAGCATGCCAGTGACGCATGCCAATTCTAGTGCGCCACCAGTCAACGAAACGCTGCCAGGACCATCGTCCAGCACACTCACACCACTAACAGAATTCAGAGTTTTGGACCTGGGTTGTACTGTGGAACGTACCGTGCTAGCCACTCAGAGAACTCGTGAAGTTCTCACACCAATCAACCACTGAGACATAGAGGGTTAGGATCCCCAAAGTTTATGGGGCATATGCAGCAGCGGGACTAGGCTCAGGCTCGGGCTACTGGGATTAAACCGAAGCAATCTCGGCAAGTGACCAGCGTAGTGCAGGGATGACAGTTTCTACCCAGGACATCTCTAGCAAATTAAAAGTTTGCTCTGTTTGCTGGAGATGGCCTGCTTGTGAGGCCGGGGAATCCCCTGTTTAAGACAATATGCTCGGCCTCAACGTGGCGCAGGGGTGTAACCCACTGGGTGTCAATCCAGACATTTGGAGGGGCTAACCAGAGCATTATGCACAACGCTAATGAAATTACACTTGGAGATCGAATCAACCGAAATGGTGCTCGCCCTGTGAGGATCCGCCAGGCAGGTGCAGCGCCGGGCTCCATGCCTCGAAGGCGCCCACCCTCAGCTACTGGAGGTCCCATCAACTCGTCTTGTGGAGCCAGGGGACGAGGATGGAGAGCTACTGGCCAACGGAAAGAGAAGACCAAACCCAAAGAGAACCCCAGTATCAACATCATGCACTGGAATGCAGAAGGGGTTACCAACAAGAAATCAGAGCGCTCGAACAGTTCCTGTACGAAAACAACATTGATATCTGCTGCATTCAAGAGACAGACCTGCAAGAAGGAAAACCATTTTAGATCAGAGGTTACCAGATTTTCTGGTGTGATCGAAGAGGAAGAAAGAAAGGTGGGGTGATGACCTTGATCCGAAACAGCGTGAACGCCAGCCAGATCAAAACCTTTATGGAAGAGGCAGAATATATCAAAGTCAAGGTAACAACCAGCAACTCTGTGATTGAGATTGTCAATTATTACTGCCCTAATGACAAGAATCTCTCACTTGACACAATCCAGGTCCCGGACTGCCAATTTCTCATTGAGGGAGACTTTAATAGCCAGTCCCAGAGCTGGGGATACAGAACACTTGATAAACGAGGAGAAGACATTGAAGCATGGCAAGATGAAAAGCACCTTTTACTTGTCAACGATCCCACAGATCAGCCTACCTTCTACTCGCGCCGATGGCACTCGACAACAACACCGGACTTGGCATTTTGTACAGAAGACATTCACAGAAACCTCAGTAGAGTGGTCGGATCGCAGTTAGGAGGAAGCGACCACCGCCCAGTCCTCCTCTCTCTTTCTGGAAGTATTTCGACAAGTTCACCTCAACATCCAAGGTGGAACTACAAAAAGGCAAATTGGAGTCTGTTCGGCATTCGTTCCAATGAGCTTACCCATAATATAGCAGTAGAAGGGAGAAACATCAACAATGTGGTCAAGGAATTTAATTCAAGTATCCTCAAGGCTGCCAACGAAGCGATTCCTCGAGGGTTCAGGAAAAACTACCGCCCCTACTGGACAACAGAACTGCAAGCAGCACATGATAAACTAGACACGGCCAGAGAAGATGCAGAGGGTAATCCCTGTCATGAAAACCACTTCACGCTACAACAAACTAAAGCCAGGTATCTAAAGACCAAGCTGGAGGCCAAAAGAAGAAGCTGGAGGGAAAAGACGGCAGGGTTTAATTTAGAGAGAGACACCACAAAGCTATGGAGACTGACTAAAGCACTGAATGATGAGGGTGTCGGGGGAGAGAAGATTACTCTTGAAGAAGATGGACAAACACTGACAGGAAAGATGGCAGCAGATGCCTTTGCGAAGGCATGTGCAAAAGAAAGCAATATTTCTATACCACGAATGCGTCAAAAGGAGGTTAGAAAAGAGCAAAAGGAAAGAACAGACACCAACACTCACGATGCAATGAAAGTTGACATTAGTTTAGCAGAACTGAAGAAGGCTATCCGCCAATTGAAAAAGAAGAAATCTCCCGGGCCAGATGGCATTACGAATGAAATGATCCAACACCTTGGTAATGCATCTATTCGCAAGTTGCTAGACATCTTTAATCTCAGTTGGACCAATGGAGAGGTTCCTCAGTGTTGGAAGGAAGCCAGAATGACTCCTATTCTGAAAAAAGGAAAGAACAAGACGAAAGTGCTGAGCTACCGTCCTATCAGTCTTACAAGCTGCATATGCAAGCCCATGGAGCGCATCATCAACCAGCGGTTACAGTGGTACCTGGAGTCAGAGAACATTATAGTTTCAGAGCAGGCCGGCTTCAGAAGATACAGGAGCACAGCACATCTAACAACACATCTTGCACAGGTCATAGAGGACACTTTTCAAGCCAAGAAGGTGATGCTAGCTGCCTTTATCGATCTGCAGAAGGCATTTGACAAGGTGTGGAAGGATGGCCTCCTCGTGAAGCTCCGGCGCACAGGCATCGGTGGCAACATGTTCCGATGGACCAAGTCATACCTACACACTCGCAGAGCTAGGGTGCTGGTGGATGGACAATCTGGACAGAATGTGTTGCTGAGACAAGGAGTGCCACAAGGTGGAGTATTATCACCTAGTCTGTTCATACTATTCATTAATGACATTGTAGCAGAGCTGCCCAATGGGATCCAAGCAGCCATCTATGCAGATGACCTCGTACTCTGGTGCACCGAGGAGTACACAACGACTGCCACATACAGAATGCAGCTCCCCTTGGACAGAATTACAGCTTGGGCCAATCGCTGGTGTATTACCATCAACAAAGAAAAATCATCAGCCATGCTATTCTCACTGTCCACCAAAACCAAGGTTGGCAATCTAACACTTGGCGGTACTCCACTCGAGTACGAGGACCAGCAGACATACCTGGGAGTCACATATGACAGAAGATTAACATGGAAGGAGCACATCCAGAATGCAGAGGCAAAGGCCAGAAGAAAGCTAAACATCATGAGGAAGCTGGCAGGAACAAAGTGGGGTGCCAATGAAAGGATCCTCAAGACCATCTACCTAGGTGCCGTACGACCACACCTTGAGTATGGATCCAGCTCATGGATGACAGCAGCTAAATCTCATCAACAGAACCTCGACAGAGTACAAAACCAGGCACTGCGCATCATCACTGGTGGAATGAGATCAACACCAATAGAAAAAATGGAGCAGACAGCAGGCATTCCCCCACTTAGCAAAGGAAGGGAATGCAAAGCACTGATCCAAGCTGCAAAGTTCAAATCGTTCAATAACCACCCGATGAAGATCAGGCAAGCACAGCAGAAGACTTAAAAGATCAAGTTTTGTGAAAGAGACAAAAGCACTTCAAAGGAAACACCAAGAAATGTTGCCAGCACAAATAGAAGACCCAAACCACACCCTTGATCTTCCACCCTGGGAAAACAAACTAGAGAGCATAGCTATTCGCACCACAGTACCTTATCTCACAACCAAAAATGAACACAGTGATGTGAGCAAGAAGGCCCTGACCCCAGCCATGCTGGAAGAAATGTACCCTCAGGAGACATGGATAAGGATCTACACAGATGGATCAGCCAAAGATGCAATTAGGTGCGGAGGTGCCGGACTGCACATACAGTATCCAAATGGACAACATGAGTCAGCTGCAATACCGACAGGCAAACACTGCACAAACTACAGAGCTGAAGTCGAAGCACTGGTTCATGCAGCTAATACCATCAGCAGAACAGCAGACCCTATTGCACAGATTGCCTTTTTATCTGATGCCCGCTCCGTCCTTGAGGCTATCACCAAAGGTAAGCTGCCACAACTTGAAGAAGCACTACAAACCATCAAATGCTTTCGGATAGCACTGCAGTGGATCCCCTCACACTGTGGAGTCCAGGGAAATGAGGAAGCAGACACGATGGCAAAGGTGGGTGCAGAAGAGAATCAGACAGAAAACATGGTTACCCTTACAGAGATGAAGACTATCATTAAGTCACTCTATAGAACACCTCAATCAGAAGATGCCTACCATCATCTCTCGAGGCCAGAGCAAGTGACCATTTTTCGTCTCAGAACTGGACACAACAGACTAAACCAACACATGTACAGGCGGTTCCACCTTACGACATCGCCCGCTTGTCCTTGTGGAGAAGCAGAACAGACCACAGAGCACATACTTCAATGTTGCAGTACGTACCAGCTGCTGAGAGAAGAGATCTGGCCTTTGTCAACCTCTTTTCTTGAAAAGCTGTATGGGCCTGTGGAAGAACTGCAGAAAACCACAGATTTCATCTTGAGAACGGCTCTCCAAGTGTGATACCAGCGATCGAAAAGAAGAAGAAGAAGGCCGGGGAATATGGGTCAAAGTTTGCATTCCATTAGCAAAGATGGATGCGATGAGACCGTCGGTTGTCCGTGGGCGTGAGCTCAGACAGTGATCATTATTTACTGGGCAACCGGCGGTCATCTTGATTATGTCAGTACATCAACCAATTCCTGGTTATGTATGATCAAGATAGCTCAATGTACAGTCAGGCCATGGCAAGCGTTTGTATTGTGAGCCACGCCTCCTGTGCTCAGACTTCATGAAAAGTGAAGCTTTGGGAAGCAGGAGGACTACACATGCTGACTTATCTTAAACTGAATACTGCTATGTTGGTATAATGCTGGTTATCAACACAATGAAGGCCATTGTTACATGTTTTTGTTACACAACCAAGATGTTGCAGTCAAGCCACTGCGCTTCATGTTTCTGTTTTCGGAGCTCATCACGTTGCTGTCAAGCTACAGAACTTCTACATATGCATGCTATCTGCAGGACGATAAATCTCCTGAGATGGTTATTACCCAAGAGAACAGTTCCCTTGAGGTATGGATGGATGCCAGGACGCCATTCTTTGAAGAACCGTAATTTGGCTATTGAAGATAAATTCCCCGAGGCAGAACATTGCCATTGCTGGGTAACAAGACGCTAGAGGTAGTATTAATTCGTATTATATTATTACTGTGAATTTAATTATACACTTTGCACGTGTAGTGGGAAAGGCACCCAGCCTAGGCTGCATTCTGTGTCAAAGTACTGGAACAGCGCTCCGAGGAACATAGTCTCGGTGCTGATCTAACAAATGTGAGATGACATGTTCCAAAGTGAGCCCCAGGAAAGGTCACTAGGAAGGTCAAAGGGTGAATAGTGCCACCAGAGTTTGCACACTCGCCACCTAGCGAGTTTAATATATTGTTATTGCCATGTTTAGTCGATCATTATCTCTCTCTCTCTCTCTCTCTCTCTCCCTCCCTCCCTCCCTCCCTCTCTCTCTCTCTCTCTCTCTCTCTCTCTCTCTCTCTCTCTCTTCTCTCTCTCTTCTCTCTCTCTCTCTCTCTCTCTCTCTCTCTCTCTCTCTCTCTCTCTCTCTCTCTAAATATAGCAAATTTAAGAAGCTATCACACCTACTTAGCAGAGTAATTACATTTAGCATTTTGACTTAAACAACTGGGATGATGAAGAAAAAGGTACACACTCAGCTGCTAATCTTACGGGCAATATGCTAAGGGTGCTTACTGGCATGCCCACGTTCTATCGGACATAATATCAGCACCTGAAGAAAGTCATGCAACTGCGTTTTGGTGACTCTGCTGAAGAGGAAAGCAATGGAGTTCAACTACATTCCTTGTACCATAAAAACAAGGCCACTTCACCGGAGTTGGTGCAAGATATACATATGTTAGTAATGCGTGCGTATCCTGCACTTGATGGCGCATCTGCAGAGGGGCACCTTTCTCATGTATCGTATCGTGCACAGAGACCAACACTTTCCTGTACATGCAATAACAGATGCACCAGTAACTGGTGATGACGCCAGCAATGCCTCGCTGGCCAGGTTGACCAGAATTCTTTTCTACAAACCCGAGATCGTCCAAAGACGAAGAACAAGCCCAAAAACAATGTGACGGCCGTAACACAAAATGTAAATTCTGAGAGTTAAGTTGCCGTAAGCTTCTGGAAGGACATGTAGCTGTCCTACCTCAATTGCTACTAGCTAACACTCAGATACAGCAATAATTGGCCCCTACTGGAGCAAATCATTACAATGGTACAACCTAAGGCACCCTGAACACCAGGCACTGCCAATCCGCAGCGGTGTCACGACCAAGCCGCATCACACATACCACATAGAAAATATTATAGTTCAGCACAGACACCTCGTGGGCCATGCCATTACTGCCACCAGTTTGGAGACTGGCAGAAGTTTTGCCCATTGTTGACCACACCAAGTATAGAAAATAGTCAGCAGGGGCCAGAGCCAAGATAGGTAAACTAACCATGGTTGTGTGCTATGAGTGGCCCATTCACTCACCAACAACATTTTAGCTCGCAAGTCCTTACGCCAAGAAATGTGAACACCAAACGTTCACCTACTACCACATGAAAGCATGGCGGCCATAAGACTAAGAAAATTTTCACAAAACGGTGCCAAACATGTCACCAGTTTAGACATTTTTCTGCGATCTGCCTTGCCAGATGCCAGCAGGAAATGAAACGGGAAATGTTAGAGTTAGAAACTTAGAAGAACAGCAAAATATCCCCTTTGCTGCTCTAATAGAAGACTTTAAAACTGCGACAAAAGCAGAAGCCTACGCTCTGCATGTGCAACTATCCTTTCCTGTGTGCCAACAGCTCCAGCAAGTTAAGTCTTGTGTCCATGCAAGTTCTCCGGACAAACAGCTTGAAGTTGAAGATATGACGAGATAAGTAACTAGTAACGCTCATGCATGGCCAATAGTGCATAGTACCAAGGATATCTCTAGTGTCCATAACACATTAGTGTCGAAGACACAAACCCTAGCACCAAGTCAGGAGAAAGATGTTACCATATAAATCCCTCTCTGCTTAAAGGGCATAGAAATTATTGACATTGGTGCTGGCGGCATCGTGATATGTCATGATCTGTACGCACGCATGCCCAATCACCAACAGTTAGAGTTTCAAGATTCTGATGCTATTTTGCATGAAGCCAGTGGCCAAGAAATGCGATGTCTTGTTTTTGCGCTCATGCAAATTAATATTGAAAGCATGACATTTCAAGTGTACATAGCAGACATCCATACAACCATGCTTATTGACGCTGATTTCTTATAAAGCTCAGGATGCCGTTATTCATTTCAAAGATGGCTATCTGGAACTGAATCAATAGTGCATTCCAATTATGCACAGTCCCCCTGAGTTTGGTCATTGTGCGCCCTTACTTGCACAAGATGCCACTCTACCTCCTCAGAGTGAACAGATTGTCTGGGCCAATGTAAACCATATAAGTGCTCAAACCTGTTACACAATATCTGAGCCATCTAAAAAGTTCATGGAGCAGTACGGCATAGGTCTACACAGAGCAGTGGTGAGTGCATGTTACGCACAAGTACCAGGGAGGTGTTCCAACGTGAGCAACTTCACTGTTCAACTTTCAAATGGAAAAGTTTGTGGGCACATGGAACCATTGACTAACGCGCAATCTCTGACTAAGTCAGACGAGCAGACTGCTAATGTTCCTAGCACATACGCATGCACCATTGGAAATCTACGCTCTGGGCAAGCTATACAGGTAAAAGATCTACTGCTCAGGAATAAGAACATCTTTGCCTCCAGTAACTTTGACATAGACGAGGAGCATTTAGTCCACCACAGTATAGGCCCGTTAGACAAAGTATCAGACGCCTTCCTATGCACATGGAAGCCGAAGCAAGCGAGCAAGTTGAAGACATGCTTACCACAGGAATATTAGGGCCTTCTGCATCATCCTGGCAGGTCACATTGTACTTGCCACCAAGAAAGATGGGTCCCTATGCTTCTGTATTGACTACCGTCGTTTAAATGCCCTATGCAAGAAGGATGTCAAGTAGCAGCACACATTCTGAAGATCCACCGCTAGACAAAACATGTATATGTCCTATCTGCTGTAAAATAGCTGAGGATAGAGCTGCCGGCTGTGGATTTGGGATGGCTTTAAGTTTGCTCAAGGACCCTGGGTATCTCAGTAGGAATTAGTAGACTGGTAGAATCAGTAGTAGACTAGTACTGTGTACTACTCTACTGTGACGTTTGTAAAGCTGTATGAGGTTATGGGCACTACCTATTAATACCTAAAATAATTAGTGATACAGCACAAAATAGTGGATGGGTGGTGGTGGTGTTGGTGTCGCCAATCAACAGATAACCTCTCTAGATGTATAGATCTAGTTTGAAGATATAAATATTGTTCGCATAACAGATTCTGTAACTTATTATTAAAACAGTCTGGTATATATGCCCATATATTGTAGACCGAATTCGCTATGTTTAGGCCTGATTGACCATAAAATCAATCAAAGATGTGTTACAAACGATAGAAATATGCTAACTTATATGCTACTAATAGGTCTCAAATATCTGAGTAATCATTTGAACGACTTGTGGGTAACTAGATTGGCGGATTCTGGTAGAAAGCTCAATTATTTGAAGTGATTACTTTGAATTTGTATAAACCATTATTGAGTGCATAATTCGGATATTCAGGGATACAAGTTAATGTACTCTGGCTTCAAAACAAAGTATTATTAAGCATAAAATTTCCCCCAAACGATCAACATTTTATATGAAAATGTGCCATTGTTTTGTAAACATCAAACTTAAACGAGTCCAGACTCGCTAGGCCAAACTAAGGACTCGGTTCTGAGACTAGGAGCAGGCCCAGAATTGACACCTTAGAGTATGCACCGCTAATTTTGACCAATAAACAAATAGATAAACAGTATACAGAAGACTAACACGCATGTGCAAGCTAAGCCAAGACGCCACCAGCCCTTTATAAGGAGCCATAAAAATCATCAGTTCGCTCATTCTAAATCACGTCGAGTAAGCTAACTCACAACACGCTCTCCATACTGGTGGAATAGGCCCAATAGTGTGCCAACAACGACCTATAGGCCAAGTGCCGAATTGTACTATCTAGTACAGTCTTGTGTGATAACTATTTCTGTGGCGCCAGACGTTGCTGACGCCAGCTATCAGACTTGGTTTGCATCCGTGCGGACATCAACTATTTCTGTGGCGCATTGACTTTCCTTGCGCCAGCTACGGATTTAGTCTATTTTCCAAATGCCTATGACAAGCCTGTGAAATTAACCATTTGTGTACCATACTGATGCCGATGACCCACATTACATTGACGACAGCGTTAAAGCCTAGGCGTAATGCACAAGCTCTGAAATTTCATAGTGGTTGAGCATGTGTACTAGTAGCAGTGCTCGTGGGCGAAGCTTTACAACCTACGCCAGCAATGTTCACGTAGTGATTTGCCTGAGTACGCACTTGTGTTTTGCTACAAAACACAAGGCTAGTTTCAGTACTGAACATCTCAAAATTCAACGAATTAGACAGTAACAGCGCCATTGCGCCAACACCTCCTGCATTGCGCCTTCCCAACAACGAAGTGAGCAAATACTTAACCTTTCCAAACATTTTCTACGTGCATCTTATAAAAACATTTTCTACATGCGCCAAGACTCTACCAAAATCATGAACTGTAGCCATGAAACTGTCGCAGCGCCTTGCACATCATTCATTTGGACTTTGACAATTTGTGACAATTTGTGCCTAGAAACAACCATCATTAAATTATTTATTTCTGTTTAGTTGTTTGAAGACTGTACCAGTTACTCCGAGCCATTATTTTATCTCCTGTCTTACGGCGCTACCAGTAAAGCCTGTTAAGATTTAGATTCATACAAAACCTGTTAGTACGCTCAGTCAAAATTTCGCCTGCAAGCACTAAAACTATGCCTTGCAGGAAATAGGCAAATCCTCTACTGATCTATTAAGCTGTTTTCAAATAATGCTTGACAGCTTCCAGCAGACAAATAGCTGATGGAAATTCCCTTTGACCCAGTTTAGAGACAATAACGTATACAAGAGCTCACCATTCGCTCCCAGTGTTAAGCACACATAAAACATAGCAAATATTAGTGGCGTGTCAAAGATTACATCTCTTGTACACCAGACGCCCGATGTCTGTGCAAAGAATATTTCATACACGGCTGGTCAAAAATGGCAAGTAATGCGCCTGTGATGTCAGCCAATTCCAGTACGTCACAAGAACATGAGACTATGCCAGCGTCAGCAACCATTGTCACACCAATGACTGAATTGGCAGTTAGAGACTTGGGGCTACTATAGAATGCACCATGCAATTCAATAGCACATCAGCATACTATCCCCCACAGATAAAAGTGGAAAGCGCTGATGAAACTGATAGCGAGACGGAGGCCAACGATGCGTTTAAAGTCTTGTACCACCACACTCTTTTTGATAACTTACAAGATTCATTATGGTGTCAGATTCACATGGGTGAGCATATCTTTGCGGGCTTTGCCCAATGCAGTAACAGTAACAGAGAGAGAACTTCGCGAGGCCCATGCAAAGTCTTCATACTCTCGTATGGGTTCTCTAAGCCTTCCGGCACTCCGAATTATAAGTACGGACGTGCGCACAACACACCAAATCACCAATCCTGTCAGTCTAGAGGCAAGAGAATCATTGTACCCAAGAATGGGCAATGTACACATCAGATATTGTTATGACGCATCTCCTGTAGTATGTATAATCAACCTCATTAAGTACGTTTATATATCACCCAAGTTACTCTGAACTTCACTCTGGACCACGCCCACTTTTCATCATTTTTGAAAATTTGTGATTTAACGGATTTTCCTTTGAAAATTTAATGATTGAATGACTGGGAGACGCCACCACCACCACCACACACCCACCCACCCCACCCACCCCCACAAACTACCATCTTAGGTGGGATTTAAGGCGGGATTCGGTGACACAATAGCACATGCACCATTGTTTTAGAAGCGTTAACCACTGCCATTGTTACACATATCATAAACAATTTTAATTAATAGCACACACCAGGTACTGGGTACCATTGTTATAACTAATTTGCATAACAATAGCACCCAGCGACGCATCAATTAAAAGTGTACCATTGGGTGCCATTGATATGGCAAATAACCTATTAAGAATTTTGACAGGAGACCAATAGCGCCAAAAAAACCATTAAGCATTTTGACAGAACAATAGCGCCCAGTGACACATCAATTAAAAGTGTGCCGCTGGGTGCCATTGTTATGTCAAAACCCCATTAATCACTTTGACAGGAGAACAATAGCACCCAGCACCCCATCACTATTCACTCTACCCTAAGCGACTCCCTGCTCAAGGCGGAGGTCCATGACAGCTTACTGCCCGGTGCCTCAGCGCCACCCTCTGTGCCCGACGCCACCACTCGGCCAGCGCAGTGTTTGTCGCATGCGTTCACTACAATATATTTTAGATCTCAATTTTAGGTCAAATGAAATATGGGTCTCTAGAGAGATATGCCACCGCTTTTTTTTTACGCAAGCACAACCACATTCAACAAGGGTGTGTGGGTATATGGGTGGTTTAATTCTGTATCAGCCTTAATTTCTCCACCATCCGAAAAAATAAACAAGAAGAGTGGGGCGCATATATCTTAGCATCGTAGTTTGACAAAATCATTGGTACTTTAGAGAGTGAAATGAGCAATTTTGCAAGCCGCCTGATGGTCCAAATTTACATGAAAAAAACGCAGAAATACACCTACTGTGCAAGAGAGGTAGCCAGTTTAGCACTTAGGAAATATCGCTAACATGTGTAGGAATTCACCTGCGGTACAATAAATGGCATAACTCAGTGCTAAAAAGATTGGCATGCATGATTACTGTATTCTGTAGTAGTGTTATTAGAAACATCCTGCAATTAGTCCTTCTTCACATTTGACCACTTTAGCTTCCTCAGATCTTGTTTTCCTGAGGTCACGGCATGTTCAAAGGATTTATGCAATGACGTCCTCTCCTGGCTTTGTATTTATTGGCTTCCAGTAAGAAGAATTCTAAGGCTTTCTGTGCTGGTGTGTCTTCTGGCATCCTTAGCACATGGCCATACATGTGGACCATCTTTGCTGGGAGACATTTACGGACAGCGGCAATGTATTACACATCATCTATAGTGCATCGTTGGAAATAATGATGTCTGGCTATTGGTGTCCAGTGATGGTGTGGTGTTTGCCGTGGCTGGCATCAAGTTTATCTAGAGCTGCCTTTGGAGCTGCTCAGGTGTTACAGTTATACAGGATCAAGGATACACAGGTTGTGTTGTATAAAAGTAGTCATTTTGTCAAGGGCATCTTTGATCAACAAAACCATAGCTGAAGGACTGGAACGCTATGTTCCCCATGACGCAATGTGCAGTGATGTCAGCCATATTGCAGAACAGTGAGACCAGGATTGACCTTTCCTCCATTGTTCCCCGCCACGAAGTGGATCATCATTTTCTTGAGTTTCATGATTTGTTGATTCACCCACATATACATATCAAGTCGATATGTTTATGTGGGCGAACTCGGTTTTCTATTCATTCATAAAGCGATACTCAATTTTTAGTTTGCTTGCAGCTATATGGGTAGTTCGTCAAGGGGTTTCTTTTCCTCGTCTATGAAGTCCACCTCGTCGGCATTTTCCATCTGTAGTGGATTAGTAGCACTTCACTATCCTAAGGCAATAGTGTGTACATTTTCTGGTTGGACATAGTTATTTTCCCCACAAAACATAACAAAATACAGTCTAGCAGGCACCACCACATTCGCCTATGCAGCAAACGCCAATGAAAGCTGCATTGAAACCTTGTGCTGCACACACATAACATCTGCACACACTACAATAGGGCGCAGAGATGGTTAGCTCGAATATGCCAATAACACCTTCTGTTTCCAAAGTGTCACCAGACAATGAGACCATGCTTACACTCCTAGCGCACGCACAACACTAACAAAATCACTGATAGGGACACAGAAAGAGCACACCATACAATTCAACAGTACACCAGCTCAAGTACCAACTCAACTTAACACAGAAAGCATAGATCGGTCTAGAGGTGACACTAACAGTTGCTGCGCTTTCCATATCCTACATTCAGGTACTCATTTTAACAATTTATAAACGCTATCAGGCGCAGATTGGACGCCCAGTGAGCGCATCTTTACAGGGTTTGCACCCTCGGCCCCACCCCACTGAGAAGTGAGTATTGGGAGAACACTATGCAGCGTCTTCATACTCTTGCACTGGTTTTCTGAGCCACATAGCACCCCAAAAAACTAATATAGACATGCGTATGACAAATATCCCAGACTTAGAAAACCTAGAAGCCAGATACCCAACGTTAGGCAATATCAATATCACATAGTCGTGCCGCTTCCCGTGTAGTGGACGAGGACAATCTCGTGTGAAACTTCCAACAACAAGTCCAAGTGCAGGCAGAACAAATGCAACATATCAGGGAATTGATGGGGCAACGTAAGGGGCAGAATCTCTCCCTGAGTGAGTAGTTACTCGAATCTGGGAGAGCGCATGCAGAGTGCTCTCTGGCTGTTTCCCATGGTGCAAAGCCCAGGACTGGCCCACTTGTCTCTTGTGAAAGCCAACCTCAGTTTACCTTTTCGGCTACAATATCTTGAGCACACCTTGCCAGATTTACCAACATCGTGTAATGTCCTGGAGGAATGCACTTCTTCATGATCTTTATTGACCGTGTCAAAACGCTAATGTCAGAAAGTGGTGTGTTCCTTTAGTGATGTTGAACACATGTTGGAAGGAAAGACGTATCCTAAAATGCCCATGGATTGAGGCTTCTCACTGAAGTAGCTATACAGGTTATTGTCTGGGAAACCTATGATGGGGAGGGTCGGGTCTGATGTTTGCAACGTTTTACAATTCATGTTGCACCATGGTGGCTTAATTCAAACAAAGATATAATGGAAGCGACAGCTGCAAGTAGAGATTTCAATGGACTCAAGCATCATCATTGATGGATCATCTATGCTTTGGGCAATACATTGACCTACAAATTAAAAGGAAAGGTCCAGGGTTATGTAGACAATACCATGGCGTGGGTACCCAGGAAGCTGTAAGAATCTGGTGTCTGCTTAATTTTCAACACGAATATGGAGTACAGCATCAAGGAACATACTCGTGCCATCAGACAGAAGGGAACCAGGCAACAGCATCAACTTATTATAACAATACTTCTGCTACCACAATAATAAAAAATAAGAAATAAATAAATCTTTAGTTCGAGCATGCAATTTCCAATGACCTTGACTTTTAAACCTCAAGGTTATGACCTCATTTGATAGGTCATGCTTAAAGCATATGTTTAAATACCAAAATTGGAAAAATGGCTCATCTACATCCTGAGATATTGTATTTTTTGTATTTTCGCAATGGTTGTCATGGAAACGGGCCATTTTTCAGAATTTAAAAAATACTCAATGGGTCTGACTCTATAGATACATAGTCTACTAAAACGTAGTGTGTGTACTCATGTGCCAGGTGGACCAAAATGCCAGTTTTGCTGCCAGACTATATGCTGCAATCAATTACAATGACAATGCAATTCGCTAGCAATGTCTATGGTTATTGCTGTTCAAGGCTCTGAGTGTCGTTATTAGATATCGTATATAGATTGCTCATGCGCATACCCACACTATGGGGCTAGTCTTCGCGACTGTAGATGACGTGAGTTCAGTAAATCACAATTGCAAATGACCAGGGTATTCACTGACTGGCTGACGCAGATGATCAGCTGCATATATAGCCTTCAAAATGACTAAATTATCATTTAAAGAGAGATTGAACAGACACAAATTTACATGTTTTTAACAGAAATAAAAATGTATTGGCTATACTAATCTGACACAGTATTCGACTACGTAATGTGATGAGTAACAAATACGTTATTTTGTAGACTATTCAGCTGGGGAGAAAATACGGAACTCTGAAATGTCACTTTTGAGAGGATCATGAGCAATCTAGCCAGTATATACGATAAGAACAAATATTTTAAGAAACGTATAATTCGCCAAAATTAGTATGGCCTGTCATGTGTTGAGTTGAAGAGAGAATGCACAAGTTTGGGAAAATTATTGCAAAAGAATATGATATTACAAGAAGGGAACATCTATTTACAGTAAGAAAAAAAAATATATCCTTTGTTAGAAACATTAAGCGAAAATATAAGGCAAACATTTTACTAAAACTTGAGAAGATGCATGATAGTAACCATTTGCATGTTGGAAAATGGTCAGGGCACTAAGGTGTTCTAACAACGATAGCCCATCTAATACCATTAATGCAAAAACATGGTGCACTTATTACGGCTGATTTGAACAATCGCATTGCATCAATGCAAACTGTTATGATTGAAATCGTCGCTTGGATGCAGTGAGTTTCCCCATAATATCCTCCTTCTAGCAGTGGGACACACCGTCTGACCGCTGGCCCTCATATGCATTTTGAACCACCCATTCCCCGATCAGCACCCCCACAGTCAAAGAGTGAACATTGCTTTCACTGTGTACACCATGGACATTGGGCTGCAAATTGCCCTCGCGCTGATCAAGAAGCTTCACACTCGGCCCGTGCCATTGAATGTGTGGAACCTATTGTCGAGTATGCGTATTCTGAAGCCGCTTCTGAGTACCCCAGAGTGATTTAAACTGGCTCTGATCTCTAGCTCCAAGCACACTAGGGCCCTACCCACAGTAAATACGGCTCACATATTAGCCACGAATCCTGTCTTAGAATCACTGAAAATTTTAAGACCAATGTTGATGCCTGGACTACTATTATATGTATCCCCCGGAAAGGCTGCACTGAATGCCACCAACTAGGACACAACCTTCAGAATTGCGTCACTGCACTTAGTGCCATGATTCCAATTCCTCCAGTCATGCATGAAGAAGTGCAGGAAATCTTGCTACAGGAATCATTCTCAGAGCGAACTCCCAAATTATCTCCTCCGGATAAGGATTCCTTCACTGGAAATAGTATTACCTGTCGAAATTTGACTGCCTACCTCTACCTCGACCACCCTTCTGCCACCGAAGCATTAGAACTTGTAACTACCATCCAGTCTATACTTAAGTCTAATATGCCTATAGACTCACCATCATCGCTCCTAGCAACCGTTCAAGTTCCTAAAAATAACCCACTTCATTGCCATTGTACCATTAAAGGTGCTCGCATCCTCGCCACTGTCGACACCTGAGCTACCGTTAGTATCACCAGCTCTCACATATATGACTCGTTGCCTGAACATACGTGACCTCCACTAGCGAACATATGTGTCCACCTCTGCAGCACCGCTGGAATACCCCTAGAGGTAGCTGGCATTGCTCAATTTACCATTCAGATTAAAGACTTACATTTTATCCAGCAGATCATTGTAGCAAACATTGCTCGGAATCGACTCTCAGGAATTCTGGCGCAATCGTAAATTGTGCTGAAAACGAAGACTGGAAATTGATGGCCATTTGATAGCATTAGGTGAACGCTCTCTCCCCTGCACCATACTTGTTTTCAATTTTTCTGCCAAAATGCTTACATATCTAGGGATGACTTTTTGAAGCTGTTGCCATTGAAAACGAATATCTTCCACACGATGGGTTTTATCATCTGGAAAATACAGCTTCACTCCCATCTTTACATAACCATCTGACTGATTTATATTCCCGCACAGCAGAAGGCCTGAATGATGAACAAGCCCATCAGGTTCATGATATGCTTCTCGATCATACCTTCTCCAGCGGAGATCTGGACCTCAGTGAAACTCATCTGGTGCACCACACTATCGACACCAGCGATCACTGCCCCGTGAAAGAGCATATCCACCACTTCCTATACATAAAGAACAGGAGGCTCATAATGAAGTAACAGAAATGCTGCACTCCGGAGTGATCACACACTATCTTTCCCTGGGCCAGTCCCATCATCCTAGCTGGTAAGAAGTACGGTACTTTCCGCTTCTGTATCGACTATAGATGCTTGAATGACTACAGTATTAAGGATGTCTACCCTCTTCCACATATAGACCATGCTCTAGACTCCGTCGCTGGTGTCGCCTGGTTCAGCACACTTGACCTGGCTAGTAGATATTGGCAGGTAGTAATGGATGAGCACGATAAAAAAAAGACTGCCTTCGTTTGCCATGACGGCCTTTTTCAATTTGGGAAAATGTCCTATGGCCTCTGCAATGCTTCTGGGATGTCTGAACACCTTGTGGAATGTGTGCTTTATAAAGACGTAATTATCTTTGGAACTACGTTTTCCAACGCTATACACAATCTCCACAACGTGATGGATCAATTCACTGCTGCCAACTTAAAATTGAAACCTACGAAATGCCACTTATTCCGCAAAGAGGTAGAATTCCTCGGCCATGTAGTGTCTGCCCAGGGTATTTCCACTCATCCAACTAAGATAGCTGCTGTTGCTGCATTGGAAACCCCCGCTTTTTAAAACAGAAATAGGAAGTTTCCTTGTGCTCTGCCAATATTACTATGCTTACATACCTGAATTTAGTAAAATCACTGCGCCACTTTTCTACTTCATGGAAAAATACCACCCCTTCCTTTGGACACCACAATGCGAGGTCGCCTTCATGCTGCTATAAGAGAAGATGGTCATGGCTCCGATACTAGCTCATCCAGACTCCTCGTGTCCTTTTATCCTTGGTGCCGGTCTATCACAGATTGGCCATGACAGACATGAACAAGTCTTTCATGCACTGAAAGATGCTATTCTACCACCAAATGCAAAATGTGTGAGTTATTACAACAAGTCAGAGCCTACCCACCTGCCAGTTTTAGATCTGGTGAACATCACACACGCTTTAACAGCCTAACTAGAAGGTGCAATCAACCTGCCAGCTCATTTAGGTTATTGAATGATCGCGCCTCGTAGATGGGGACATTCCTTCATTGTGTCAACTGCAGAAGTTTCCCAAGGTACACAAACCGACTTCACGCTGATCAATCAACCATTGGATCAACTTGAATGGAGTCATACCATCGTGAACTATATCCTCTGCGACTATATTCTTGGACTAACTACACGTTTTCCGAGGTGAATGATCGATATGAAGAAGAGCGGATTAGTGTACATACAGAAAGCAAATACTATACATTCTTGGGCCACGGAGAGCAGAGAAAAGAAGTACTCCATGGCTAATGGAGATGAGCCGCTATTTTATTGCACTAGGGCTCGTTTATTTTAATAAAGAGGCAAAAAAAAAAAATGATGGTTGGCCACCACATAAAACACACACATAAAAAATGCAAAAAACACCCCAGAGCCCTAAAAAGCTTGGGCAAAAAAAATCTAAAAGTATGCCACCCTCTCCATTTCCCCTCCTTATGAAAACTCCCTTACAACCACCAGGTTCCCGCTATCCTTAGGTGTATTGCCTTCGATAAGGGTATTGATGGCTAGTGGGGTGGTGGGGGGGGGGTGCTGGGCCACGTGATCAGGAAACGGGAAGGACTAGCCAACCCCGAACCGATAATTCACCCACCATAACGCGTCCGGATGTTCTGAGGACGCCTGTACCTAAAGCACGCACGATGGTGAAAATGGGGTTCATGTCTGAGTTTGTATATACGATCTTTGCACGAGTTCTTCCTCGCGTACTGACCATGATCACAAAGGTTTCCGAGAATGTTTGGTACCTTTGGAAAGCTTAAGATTTCCGCTTCTTCATCACGATAATGACGGGTCAAAACAGAACAGGAGCGACCTTTAAACAAGGGATAATCAGGCATTTCCTGAGAGAAAATAACTTGGACCACAACTCGGCATTAGACTCGCTGACTCTAGCTAAACTCTATGGAGGATGCACGGGTGGGGGTAGGGCTGTTCGATTCTACTACGTCATCATCTTGCAGAGTGATCACGTGAGAAGCGGTCGAGCGCCCGGAAGTCAGTGCGATTGTAGTTCCCCGAGTGATCAGTCAGAGTTTATATACAGTTATTAATTTTTGTTCTAATTTTGAATATTTAGAAGAGTTCAGTTCGTAATTAGTGTAAAAAAAGTTATTTTGAGTTTGTTTTACCGATTGTCTATTGTTAACACTAGCCTCTGTGTTATTATGAAAAGCAAATGGCGAGCACAGACGGGCATTTGTCGGATGCGACAGCCATATTTAAAAGCTCCCTGGACGAAAGTCACTGTAAGCCTAATAGGATGTCTAACGAGCAGTCAGTAAAAGATACGATAGTACTACTGTGGTGAAGAAAGTTCCCATACACCGATGGAACAGATGGAAGTTGTAACAACCCGATCACAAGCGGGGTTGTCAGATGTGAATGAAGATACAAAACAAAGCTTCACAGCTGGTACAGCCGGTACCCGACCGGTTGATCCGAACTACACCACCCCCTCCTAGTTTGACATCCGTGGCAAACGATGGTGAATGGCGGATCGACGCACAGACGTACGCTAGGCAGGAATTATAGACTTCCCTGGTAGGCGCGTGGCTGGAGAGGAGTAGTGATGCAATAGACGCGTATTCAAGAGACAGAGCACATAGGGGTGCCAAGAGGAGTGGGGGGGGGGGGGAGGCATACTTTTAGTTTTCAATTTTGACCTTGAATTATTTTTCCAGGCCATTCTTTTTTTTGTTTTGTTTTATTAATATTACGGTGCATGCTGTAACTTTATTTAATAGATGATTCTAAACAATAGCTCGCATGGGTGTTCTCTCTGAGTGCGGATAATCATTATCTCCGCAGAGAACACCCAAGCTCCAACGTACCACAATTTAAGTTTAAATATATAATATAATAATAAGAAAAAGACAAGGTATATATAAACCATGTAACATACCCTCACGAGGTATTTATTGAATCACACTGAATTACTTGCACACCCCAGATAAATAAAGTGGTACGCAACACGTATATCTTATTATTTATACAAATATATATTTGTGGCCCGTTTTTGTGGGTCCACAACGGGCAGCTCTCACTGGCCCCATATCCGTCCTAACGTCTGAGACAGGAAGAAAAATAATAAGAAAAATAGGATATATAACAATAATAACTTAAAAGTTAGTTTATCAGGCAGCCTCAGCATAGCTGAGACTGTATGACAGCATTGTGACATTATTGCACTGCAGGATGTTGTATTCTTTACGTCACACACAGCGTTCTTACAACATCGGAGTCCGCAGTGCTCATTTCGTGTGGGACACAGCCGGGCACTAAAGTGCGCGGCTGTGTCGGGTAACCATAGTCATCCTAGGGATGGGATTCAATTGATCTAACATATATAATAAGAAGAAAAGTATTTCAGAAATAAAGTAATAATTAATACATTTCCGCAAATCGCACTATTGATGTTTCTGCTGTATCACACATGATCACACTTCTGCAGCGAAATTTCCCCCATTGAGTCTGGGTCCCACGACTGATGGTGGTGGGTCGCGGTGGATGCACTGTGATTGCTGAGATGCTTTCACTATTACTGGCACTGTCGGAAATATCTGAAGTGATGGTGGCGGAAATATGCGTGTCCATAATGTCTCTCACAGTTACTGCCAGTTCTAATATATCCGTCTGTAAGGCTACGGCGGTACTAGTGGTTGCTAATGTCCGTGATGCTGTAGTGGTGGTGGTCGTCATGGTGGCTGTTGTAGCTGTCGTGGTGATGGCGGTGAGCTGTACCGTAGGCTGAGGTCGTGTTGCAGCTGTGAACATGGCAGGAGATGACATCTTCCGAAACTTAGCATATTTTAACAGACAACTTGTGGTGACGTTAGGCACGGGATGAATGCCCTGTGGGTGGGCGATCCGTGTGTCAGAAAGGCTAGGAGGCGGATGCTGGATAACACGGGTCTGAGTTGTACTAATCGCCGCAGGTTGCGACGGTCCTGGTCCCTCGTCTATGGTCAGTTCCGGCGGAGATGGTGACTGTGGGAAATTTCCGCTGGTGTCGTAATCACTACCGAAATCGGCCGACTGGCTAACACTGTCTTAGACACTACAGTTGCAGGTGTAGTGACCATAGCCGGATGGCTAATAACTGATGTGGGTGCTGCCGGACTGGATTTTGCGGGAGACTTCTGCTTCTTACTCCGCTTCAGGACTGGTGTGGATGAAGTAACTGGTACCAGTGTAACACTTCTTGACGCGGCTGCGGGCAGGATTTCACGTCTGGCTTCCGGCATGTTGCTTATGGTAGCTGCGGGAAGACGATGACTAATGGGATATCTACTAGTAGTGTTCTTCGGGCAGGCCATTTTCTCGGTCGGAAGAACTTTGACCGGGAACCAAGATTCGAAACGGGTGGCTAAAATGGCACAATCCTCGTTCTCTTCTCCAGGAACTAATGTTACTTCTAACACACGGTGATGATATCGGAGCGCGTGGGTCAACCCGTAGCGAGTAGCGGTGTAGAGATACTGGCACGTCACACAGAAGGCTGACTGGAAGAGATGATCCTTATTAACGTGAGGTGTGCAGTCGGATCTTCTAGTAAAAGTTCTGGTACAGGGCTCTCCGCTAGCTAATAACAAGTTGCACGGGAACCGTTTTGGAACTGGTACCGATTCTTCTTCAGACGAATCCAATAACGCTAAATCTTCAGGGAGTGACATCTCGTTCCCACATGGTAGTTGGCTGTGGGAACTTTATTCAAAACCTAATGCCCTATCTCTTCATTGTATTTAAACTTTCCAGGCCAAGTATAATAATGAAATAATAATAAAACAGCGGAATTTGGTTTGCGACACGAAAGAAGCTGAATGCTATCTGTTCTTCCCTGGTGTCGACATTTGACAGGAAGACAAAGTTTCAGAGCGTGCTTCCTCCTTTTATACTATTTGGTGATGTCACAGGCGGCAGATGACAACGCCTAAAAGTTTTAACAGGTGATTCGGTCATTCTTATTTGAAAGTTTCCTCTTTTTCTGGCCTAGACGTCTAGGGATCAATTCTTCCCGTATAAAGGGAGTACTTTTAATTATAGGAAGAATGGCTCGTTAAACTTGTCTTAATTTCGCGCATTTAACAGCCATCGATCAACATAGAAACGTTGTACTACTTTTTCTTGGCGGTGTCTCACATTTTAATTAGCGTGAGACGGTTCTCCAGATTGGATGCTTATAAACTTGCCTATTCTAATTTTAGGCTGGAGCACTCGAGGGGTTGTGTGGGAGCCAGGTGACGTCAGTGGTAATCTCCCGGACTCACCATCGCCACTTCTCCATCACGCTGTGGTAGTCGTGTCTTCGGGCGGCTCTTTTGTTTAAAGCGTTTGATTCAACTTTCTGGAAATAGCAGTAAATGTCAAACACGTGGTTGATTGGAAACATAAATGTTGTTCATGGCGATGGCCAAAATGCTGTTGCTGAGGTGTAGTCTGTTGTAGATGAGAGAGATAGAAATATCTATGCTACATCAAGATCTTTATAATGTTCCGTATTTGTGCGAGTTCTTTAACATGCGTCTTGGTATGTGTCTGTAATAGGTAGTTCGCAGCCCGTGTTGATTTATAGACTGGAATGTAAGGAAGAGAATTTTTGAAATTCTCTCTGATTTTACTGTCAGATTTTTGATGCCGCTTTACCGGCCCGTGTGCTAATGATTTGTAGCACGGTAGAGCAGTTGTGTTCTTAATAAAAGTAAAGTAAAGTTGTAAGTAATTTGATGTGTGGTTTAAACAGATCTATTCAGGCGGTAGATCAATGTTACTGATCCCGTCAAGATAGCTGTGTTTTCTGAGTGGGAGGGCTGGCCAAGCATTCTCCTCAATGGGTAGAACTAGCTCCGTCCCGGCCTAGACCAGACACATTAATACCACTTAATAATGGTTAAATTACAGTACAACTCGAAAAGTGTGTGCCACAGTTATTACAATTTACAATGCCGTCGTTCGGCGATTGTGAATACAGTCAACCTGAGTGTCTGTGTTTCTGACATGTTGGTGATTTGAATCTGACACGCGTGACTGGTTATCTGTGAATGATACTTGCGCTGTGGTGAAGGTGACGTGTTTATGGCCATCAGTTGCGGGAGTGGGGAGGGAGTGGCAGCGTGAATGTCAACGTTATCGAACCCTGAGGGTATTTCACTCTGTAATGGCTGAGCCCGTGGGCGGGACAGAGTTACTTTAGAGCGCAGATGACCTGTCGGATGCTGGCGTAACTTTGATCAATCCATTGTCGAATTCAACTTTTCAGTAGTGAAATCCTACTCGTGACTGACGACAATGTGGGCATCTTGCTCTCTTAATAATATTGGCTGTTATTACGTGTAGATGATGTATGTAGATTTTGGCTGTTTCCGTACGACGTCGGGGAAAATGGAGGGAGGAGGAGAACATTGGACAAACGTTCCTCCCGTGATGCATACTGTAGATGGCTGTAGTGCATTCCTTATATCCATATGATCAGTTCTCCCATAACTGGATAGGAAGGTGTGTGTGGGAGATTTGTCGGCTGTTGTCTGTTGATGATAATGGTGTTGTCGGGATGTCCGGGCTGCTGTATGATGCCAATGTTATAAGCGAAGTGGGCGCATCCTAATTTTCTACGCTGGTGAATGCCAAGCCTGTTGTTATTTGCGGGAGGTGTAGTCTGCAGGAGATATTATTTCTCCCATAATTTGTGTGGGAGGAATTTGTTGCGGGAATTTTTATGTCTCTATCGGAATTAATTAATACTGGTAGGTGCTGCTAAATGCTGTTGTTGCTGATGTTGAATGTCTTTGTTATGCTGAGTATAACCGAGCAAATATGTAATGTATGCACAATGATGAATTGACGTATCCAGTCTTGATGGCAGGTGTGTTCTGTAGGTGTTGACGTTCTGTCTGTTGTGTGATGTCATGACTGCTCACGGAGGAGTATGGTAGGCCAATTGGAGGGGGTGGCCTTTGGACAGGGGTGTGTGGTCATCTCCCGTTACATGGCGGTTGGTGTCTTGTCGTAGTTTTTAGACACTGGGAAAATTCGAGCCGAGAGTCTGCTGAACAGGCTGCTTCCCTGCCCACCGCGGGGGTTAATGTTGGTCGGTGCGGTGCAGGATGCCACCTTCTCTGTTGCAGCAGTCTCTCTCATATCTGAAGATTGACCGTCAACAGACGATGAGTGGAGTGCGAAATGTACTGGGCTGGTGATGTCCGAACTTCGTACATAGATGAGGGACGCGAATTGGAGTGATGACAGGGAGTGAGACTCGAGGAGAGAGGTCCCTTGGGGGGGGCATGGTTTCACGATTTCGGGAATTAGTTGGGTACACCTTGTTGTACGGTTCTGCGGTTCTAGACACGCCAAGGCTTCATCCAGCCTCTTCGCTTCCATGCTATTCACCACATGTTCCACCCCACAGGAAGCATGGCTTGGGTCAGCCTCAGCTTCTGCTTGTGGTATCTCTATGATGGGGGGGGGGCGCATAGCATGAAGTGGGTGGGAATGGGAAGAGATCGGAGGAACAAAACGAAATTCTTCAGATACGACTTCCCAGATTGAGTAGACCCGCGCTGAGGAGCGAGAGGGTGAGTATGTATAGGGGTCTTTCCACTGGTAACTCAGTTTACTTGGCACTTTTGCAGACCGTCGTGAATCGTGTACCTAAACCATTCTTCCTGCTTCATACGGATCTCCATGCACTCTCCGGTTGTGCCATGTCTTTTTCCGCTGGTGTGCAGTGGATAATGTTTCTCTCACTAATTCAAGGGCTTGTTCTATCCTTTGCTGCAAGAGTTCGACATAGAGAGATGGTGAATTTTTCTCTCCTGGTATTCGAGGCATGGCCAGATCCAGGGGTAAGGCTAATTCACGGCCTAACATTAACCGAGCAGGGGTGTAACCCATGCTGGAATGTACTGAAGTACATACGGGAGCCGTAGGTCCCAATCTCTACAATCAAGGCGTGTTTCCTTCATAAGCATCTCTGCGAGAGTTCTGTTGAATCTCTCTACCATCCCGTCACTCCGGGGGTGGTATGGAGTCGTCCTTGTCTTGACGATATGGAACAGTTTGCAGAGCTCTGATATGAGCCGGCTCTCAAAATTACTCCCTTGATCGGAGTGCAACTCATAAGGCATACCAAAGCGGCAGAACACATCGCTGGCCAAGACCTCCGCTATGGTGGATGCCTCTTGGTCCGAAAAAGCAAATGCTTCTACCCACTTCGTCAAATAATCTTGTAATACGAGGATGTATTTATTTCCATCATCCGTCGTATTCAAGGGTCCGAGCACGTCGATAGCCACTCGCTCCCACGGTGCACCAACAATCTTAATTTGCAATGGTGCGATATGGTGTTGGCCAACATCGCGTTTTTGGCATGGGATACATTTGGCAAACCATGCCTTGACACTATCGCGAATCCTGATCCAGTGGAATCTCAATTTGATACGACAAACAGTCCTTTCCACGGCCAGATGCCCGGCATTATCATGTAGTTGTTTCAATACAATTTCACGATAACTCTCCAGGACTACCAAACAGTCATTAATATATAGAACGTTGTTTATTAATTGACATTCTTTGAACCGTTGGTAATAATATTTCGCCGTGGTGGATAGAGGTGTTACCGATTCCTTAGGAGGATGTACCCCCTCCTGAATCCATGCATATATATTTCGTGTCTGTACATCTGTTGTTTGGTGGTGTGGGATTTTCTCCTGATTCCACTCTGCGCACCTCAATTCATGGAACTCCGGAGATGGCTGTGTTGACTGTGTCATGGTGGCGGCCTCTTAGTCCAGTAAAACTACAAATTAACCTAGAACAAATTGCACAGAATTTATTTCTTTTCTGCGGCATTCATGGGACTGCCAGGTGTCACATATCAAAAGTCCTCCAAAATCCCTCGATGGGAAAGTGGGTAAATTCGCATATTTAGCTACCGCCATTATCCGAATAATGAAACTTCCCTTACCTGCTTCATTCCGCAAATAAACGAAGTAGAAATGTTGTCTAAGCTCTGAATTTCATGGTCACGGAAGACAGTAAGCAATTGGCAATATTGCCTTGAACCACTTGTACAAATTCTCCAAACCACAGATTAAATATGGTTGTATGCACAGGGCCGGGGTAATTTAAAAAAATTATATTTAAAGTAAGTTTAATTTTGTTTTTCGCTTTTAAAATTTTATCTAAAATAAATTGCATTTTAATTTTCACTTTTATCTCACAATTTGAATAAATTTCTATACAATTCAATCATAATATGGACATGGATTTAGATACATGCGTTATTTGTAACCAGAGCCTAGAAAATGGCTCACAAACTGTTAAGCTTCGAGTTAAAGGCTGTGACGGTATTAACAATGCTAGCAGAGCCCGTGAAAGCGATGTCATAGCTGAAGTAGGACAGAGGGTTCATGTAAAATGTCGACGGGAGTTCATTGATCCCAAGCGGATTGCCCGTGATGCAGAGAAAATTGAACAATCTCCGCCACCCATGCGAACACTCCGTTCAGAAAGTCCAACATTCAATTTTAGTGAACATTGTTTGCTATGCGGATACCCTGCAAAAATTCAAGATGGAAAGAAACGTGGCTATGATATTTATCCAGTAAGTACTCATGACTTTCAATGTAGTATCGCCGAGGCCTGTGAGCAGAGAAAAGACGAATGGGGCAAACTTGTAGCTGGGCAGCTTGCCTTCACGCCAGATTTATGCGTTGTCAATGCAGTATACCATCAAAGCTGCAGCATAAATTTTCGAACCATGAAAAATATCCCTCAGCTGCACTCATCTTGCTCATCCCAAAAACATGGAAGGCCAGAAGACTTGGACAAAGTAAGAGCATTTAGTGCGACAATGGCATTTCTTGAAAATAATGATGATGAGCAGCTGACCCTGCACGACCTCGTTAATAAAATGCAAGAGTATCTCGATGATAAAGAGAATAAAGCATACAGTACAAAATACATGCAGGATAAAATAAAAGATAATTATGGCGATGAAATATTTATTAGCACTGTGAATGGTAAGCCAAACGTTGTTACCTTTCGTTCTAAAGCATCTACTATTTTGACTGACTTCTATAAGGAACAGAAGAGAAAGGATTCCAAATCAGAGAGCATGCTAATCATCCAGACAGCTGCCAAACTGCTTATACACGATATTAAGTTAATTGATTCATGCACATCATCTGAAAGCTATCCATCAAGGGAGCAAATGAGCGACCCAGTAAAGGCATTGAATTATTTACCACAGACACTGCGGGAATTATTGCGGATTTTGTTTAATGGAAAAGACACAGAAATGAAACAGGCATCAGTTGGACAGGCTATTATGCAAGGAACTCGTCCTAGAGTTATTTTGGCACCTTTGCAGTTCGGGCTGTCATGTGAGATGCACCATAAATTTGGATCTAGATTTATTGTTGACACCTTGTACAAGCACGGATTTGGATGTTCATACGCGGAGATACAGAGGTTTGAGCGCAGTGCATCACTTCATGGTGGAGATCTACCACAGCCATTATCAGGCGAGTTCATTCAGTTTGTTGCCGACAATGTGGATCACAATATTTGCACAACAGATGGGCATAATACATTTCATGGAATGGGAATCATTGCATCTGTTACACCAGGAAACCTTTCGCGCAAACTTATTCCAAGGATAAATGTAACATCTGAAGATATCAAGCAAGTTGGCAAGATCTGTATCAGGAACTTTGAGTCTCAGCATACCAGGAACTTCCCATTGACCTTTAAGGAGTTAACTGCGATGGAACAAACAGACCCAACAGCTGACATTGAGCTGGGATTTCTCTTTGTTTCTGCGTTCAAGGAGACAGTCATGGTCTGGCATGATGCAAACTGTTCACCAAGGAGTTTATCCAGGTAAATCATCTGTTATTTTCCTTCCGATGATAGATCTAGAGCCAAGTAACATGACCTGCATCTTTTCCACTTTGACTTATGTTTGTGAACAGGCAAACCGATACCAGACATAAAAGATGTAATACATAAGAGGCGAACTCGTGGATCAGGCGCAACTGTTGTACTGACTCCGCAAACAGTTGTAACTCTGAGTAAGCCTGATTTTCTTAGTAACAAGCAGAACAAACATCGGTTCATATCAATCTTAAGTTCATCTCTCGAACAGGCTGGATGCTTAACGATAAAGGCAAGCGGTGATGCTGATGTCTTAATTACGCAAACGGCTATCTTGGCTTCAAAGTCAACAAATACTGCTCTTGTTGGAGACGATACCGACCTACTGGTGTTGCTTCTATACCATACTGATATGAATGGCTGTCAGCTATTTTTCAGACCAGAGCCAAAGCAAAATGCAAAGAAACCCCGACTGTGGAATATCAAAATGGCAAAGGAAAAACTTGGGTTCTGTTTGTGCTCACAGCTGTTATTTATCCATGCTATCCTTGGCTGTGACTTAACATCTAGGCTTTATGGAATTGGAAAATCTGCATCCCTTAGCAAAATCCAGTGCTGCAAAGAACTCTCTCAAATTGCTGAAGTGTTTACAATGAGTAATGCGAATAAAGATGACGTGATAAAAGGAGGTGAGAAGGCAATGCTTATTCTATACAATGACACTTCAATGCATAGTCTAGTTGCTTTGCGGTACAAGCGATTCAGGGAGAAGGTTGCAAAAAAGTTCCAAGTATGTTGAAGCATGAGATTTACCACCAACACCCGCATCCGCAAAGTTTCACACTCTTCGCGTGTACTACCAAATTCAAGTTTGGAGAGGAGATGCTGGAGATATGGATCCAACAGAATGGGGCTGGAAAGTTCTCAACCACCAAATGCTGCCTGTTAAGACTGACATGCTGGCAGCAACTGACGATTTACTGTATTCATTTAGATGCAGCTGCAAAACTGGCTGTGAATCAAAGAGATGCACCTGTAGAAAACATGGGCTCAGCTGCACATCCGCCTGCGAAGACTGTAAGGGTCTCAGTTGCTCGAATTCAATAACGCTCATTGAGGAAGATGACTTGGATACTTAATGCAAGATGAAATTAGTAGAAACCAGGTACCTATGCCATACTATTTCATCTTAGCTTAGCTTAGAAACACACAATACCGTGACATAATAAAATATAATATGTATTGTATCAATATCAATGATGGTATTAGGTAAATTCATGCAAGTGGCATAACACAATACATTTAATTTGTGGAGAATATGTCAATCGTATTCATTTATTACTAAAAAAGTCCAAAAATACCCAGTTACACATATATTACATACCGGTTTTAAAGAAATAAAGAAAAATGGATTTTTCAGGTGAAATGGCCCAAATCCGGTAATAATTATGCAAATTTTACCCTTTCCCCTATTGGAATTTTGGAGGACTTTTGATATGTTGTACATGATGGCCCCCTATACACTGGGCGAGGTAAAAAATTATGTTGCAATTTGTTCCGGGTTAAAATATTTTTGGCCTAGATTGACTGGACTATCTTCGTGTTCAGCTTCCACGCCGATTCTGCTGAGGTAGTCGGCATTCCCATGCAATTTGCCGGGATGGTGAACAACGTTAAAGTTATAGGCCTGCCGGGATTCCTGCCATCTCGCTACCTGGCCCTCCGGATTTTTTAAGTTCCTGAGCCACCATAGTGAGGCATGGTCTGTACGGAGTGTAAAATGGTGCCCATACAGAAAGTGTTTATAGTTCTCGCTTGGTGGTTGCGTATCTTCTCTCCATTTTATTCAGAGTACGTGAACCATAACCCAATACCTGCTCTGTTTCCGTCTTCCATGACGTGAGATAGAACCACGCTGATAGCGTAAGCTGATGTGTCAGTGTCTAAGATGAAATCTAGGTTTGGATTAGGGCAAGAATCGGGGCGGTCATCAAGAGTTCCTTCAGCGACACGAAGGAGCCTTCACACTCACTCGTCCACTCAAATGGTCGATCCTTCTCGGTGATCTTGTAGAGGGGTGAAGCAATCTCACTGAAATGTCGGATGTAACAGCGATAGTACTGGCATAGGCCAAGAAAATTCAGTGTCTCCGTAACTGAAGGGGGCTGAGGCCACTCTGCTACTGCCTTAGTTTTTGAAGGCTGAGTAGCCACTCCATCACCAGATATGACGTGTCCCAGGAACTCAACGCTCTGTCTAAAGAGATGACATTTCTTCGGTTTGAGTTTCAAATTGGCAGTGCGGAATCGTGAAAGCATGGTGTCCAAATTTATTAAGGTTTGCTCAAACATGGGTCCAAAGACTATTACGTCATCGATGTAACAAAGACAGATTTCTCATTGCAGGGTGGTTAGTACCTGCTCAATGAGTCATTCAAAAGTTCCGGGAGTGTTGCACAACCCGTAGGACATCTTGCAGAATTGGAAAAGGCCATCCCTACAAATGATTGCGTCTTCTCCATGTCAGCTTCATCCATGGCTACTTGCCAATAACCGCTAGCTAAGTCAAGGGTACACAACCACTTGGCTCCGGACAAGGAATCCAAGGCCTGATCTATCCGGGGTAACGGAAAAGCATCCTTAACGCTAAGATCATTAAGGCGGCGGTAGTCTATACAAAACCGCAAGGTTCCGTCCTTTTTGCCGGCTAGCACTGTAGGGATAGCCCATGGAGATGCTGAGGGTTCAATAATACCAGTCCGCAACATGTCGTTCACTTGTTGGTGTGCTTGCGCTTCCTTATGAATGGGAAGACGTCGTACCGGTTGTCGTATGGGGCGATTATTGCCTGTGTCGATGGAGTGTCGTAGGAGATGAGTTTCTCCGAGATCCATGTCTCCGGAGGAAAAGCTATCACAATATTTATGTGGTAGTTTCCGAATTTCTTGTTTCTGTGATTGCAGTAATCCAACTGTGGCATGTAGATATAAATCATGTAAATGTTCGGGTAAATCATCAGTCATCTGTGGTGGTGTGTCAGCAAGTACAGGTGATTTCAATGAGATTATGTCCACTAAATGGCCGCAGCATACACCAGGTTCCAGAGTGATGGGATCTGCGGTACCATTGAACACTCTAAAAGGTATGTTTTCCTTATTAGTAGTGTCTACTATTATATGGGGACTTGCACATTGTGAGGCGATCATATAATCAGGATCGGGTTCCAGCATGGCGATGTGTGTGTTGCTTTCTAACTGTGGTGCAGTGGCCCATAACATTTGTTCCTGTCCCAGCTCAACTGTGGCAGTACTTGATAATATAACCACGCACGTGTCATATAATGACGACGCTGGTCCAAGAGGGATTCGTCGGCCGTGTATGTCAAGTTCCTGTTTTCTGCAATGTATGATGGCTTCACTGGCACTGAGAAGATCAGAGCTGAGTATGGCATCGTTATGAATAGAGGCGATGACAAGTCGCTGTATGAATTGCATCTCCTCTATTTGGATAACTAAATTGACTACACCAGCTATGGGCACATCAGCTCCCGTAGCCGTCTGTAGGAGGCTTCTTATGAGGTGGGATGCTCTCATACAAGCGCTTGTTAAATACTGTAATAGAAGCACCTGGGTAGACGGTGGCACTGGTGGAAACGCCACTAAACAGACAGGCACACTTGTATATTACTTTGCGGTGTACCTGTGGAAGAGTTTCCAATGATGCCGTCTGCGACAATGGCGTCGGAGCGGCATCACTCTGTATGTACTCTGACTGTTTCCGTATGGCTTCTTGTAATGTTGTGGATGGCTGAGTGAGGAAAGGGCCAGTTTGCCGTCACCGCTGGTCTGAAGGCTATGGTGAAGGCGGAGCTGGGGGTAGCAATGGTGATGGTGTTGTTGCCGTTTCTGTGTAGGCTGTATTGGTGTAGACAGTGGTGCGCACAAGACGACGGATAAGCTCCACCTGTGCGAGCCATTTCTTGCAATGCTTCATGGGATGTTTTGGTGAAGCACAGATAATAATAATAATAATAATAATAATAATAATAATAATAATAATAATAATAATAATAATCGTTATTTATTGAGGGTAGCACTTCAAGTACACGGCCTGATCTAGCAGAGGCCCTCATTAACATATACACATTTATATATATATATATATATATATATATATATATATATAATATGTACAAATTTATACATCTATGTACAGACAAGGAACCTAGAGAATCTATTTCTTATAATCATATAATATTCTGAATGTATTAAGAGTAATTTGAACAAAAGCTACTGATGCAACAGCAGCAAACTTTCAATCAAATTAGCATTGATATATTCAGCATTGTAAAGTAAATTCCTTTCTTTTCTGCTGAAATGCTTTGGAAACAATGCAAGAAATAGAAATAACGATATTTGTATGTGCTAAAATATAGAAACTAATTCTCAATTTCGTAGACAAATACAGCTAAGCACATTATAACATACGATTATACATACATAAAGAAACAATAGATTTAGTAAAATTATTATCATTACCCACCCCGTGGGTTTACATCCAATATAGTAGGTCTACCCTTTAGTGACTAAATTTGTCAGGAAAACCTCGATTAGGTCTATCTATTGTGAAATGTCCGTTTCCAGAACAAGACAATGCCATTCTTGGAAATTTACCACTGGAAAGACTGGCTCGATTATCGCGCCTGTCATTCCTGTCATAAATTTTCAAAAATAGTCCTCTGGACTGCAAATGGTCATTTCTCTAGCAGATTTTATGGACTTGTTTCTAGGCTTGTGCATTTATGGGTCAAAGAGCGGAAGAATCACCAAATTTGACATAGCACTTCATAATGTAGGATAAAATCAGAAGGTTCAATCGAAGGTTTGTATCTTAAAGGTTAATTAGGCATATATAGTTTACTGAAATTAAGAACTCACCAAAGCACATGCACTCCAAATCACACACACTCACTTCCACACGCACATGAGCTCATGTACATACACTCCCGTGGGTTTACATCCAATATAGTAGGTCTACGCTAACATCTAACCATTTCAACACTAGTATTAGAACTCAAGTCATGCTATTAAGCTGTTGCATATCTTAAGCATAATTTGAATGAAAGGTCTTGATACCTTCGGCAGCAACACTATCCAGTCAAATTAGTATCAAAATTATACAGCAAGGGAACCTATTTTGTGTCTACATTTCGTGCTCTAATGATAAAGGATCGGGAAAGTTTAAAAATATACGATAGATATATTCATCACAAAGTAAGCATATGGCCCGTAAGTGTGCACAATCACATAATAATGTGACGGACAATAGTATAATACAATTTCACAATGCATACACAAAACTATTTACATTAGGAGAAGTATTTTCCATGCATGTACTATATGACTATCCTGAAACTCTAACCTTTGGATTGGCGATATGTGAAATGGTCATTTGCTGGTTCGGGGGAGTGTTTACGACAATTGGACACAGGAATGATTAGTTCTTTGTGTTATCATTTATAACGGCTCTCTCGTTTGCACTCTATCTCTCTCTCTCTCTCTCTCTCTCTCTCCCCTGTCTCTCTCTCTCTCTCTCTCTCTCTCTCTCTCTCTCTCTCTCTCTCTCTCTCTCGCTCGCTTTGACTCAGTTACACACCAGGAGAAGACTCTCCACGAAGATTCATCACTGCAACGACAGGTTCAGTTGCTGAGCCAATGATTCCAGTGAGGAGCCCTCGAAAACGGTTGACTCCTGGCCAGCAGATGGGCATTTTGTTCAACATATTGCTAACCTAACGGGATATACTCATTATAACTGTTCTCAGTGATTTTAATTTACAATTATAACTAGGTTGTTATTACTAATTATCAGGACTATTGTTCCGATGCCCATTTGCGGGTCTGGGAGAAGTGTTTCCGAGAATTGGACACCGGAATGACTGGCTCGGTTTCTGAGTCATTCATTCCACTGCGCATTTTTCGGGAACACGCCTCTCTTGATCAACAAATGGTCATTTTTGTATGTTTTATCTCTATTGTGCTAAATGATCAGGGTTATTGTTCTTCCTAGTACTTATATTTGATAATATTGGATTGTCCGGCACTGTAATTATCAGTTACTTTTGTTATTGTTTTGTGCACAATTCGTTTTCAATGTCCTCTGTAAATTAAGCAAAGCTATTGGTGGCAGTGATTTAGGTGGTCTCACTTGGCCACTCCTGGCGTGTCCTTGATTGTTGTAAATCGCAGGAGATTCCGCGGCGAAGACGGGTAACCTTATCTCCGGGGCAATGGGGCAAACCAGAAAAAAATGAAAACATTATTATTATCATCATTATACGGGTAAACAATCACACATATTTGCGATGAATGATCCGAGTGTCGGAGAATGTTTAATATTAATAGTTAGAGAATTCTACATTTTTGTTGCTGTGTATGTAAAACTGTTTTTCCCGTAATCCGTGCTTATTTTTGGAGGCTTTAATTGACCGTTCGTTTTTTACCGTAAATTCAGTGTATGCGTGTCTTCTACAAATGTGAACAGATCTTTCATGTACTTCGGTGCAAGGTCGTTTAATGATTTATATGTCATAATATTTGTTTTAATTGTCATTCTTTGCGTTAGTGTAGTCCAGCTTAATTCTACATACATTTGTTTTGACGGTGTTCGAAAGGGGACTTCTAATATTATTCGAGCTGCACGCTTTTGTAATTTTTCAAGTTTATTTAACAATGTAGGCGTGCCAGCATAATAGACAAGACAGCAGTAATCAATGTGTGAAAGGATGTATGCCTGTAAAACAGGTTTCGCTCATCAACATTCATATATTTCTTATTTTTCTTTAACATATAGATAAGTGAAGCTATTTTGCTGCAAATTTTTCTTATGTGCTGGTCCCATGAAAGAGTGTCATTAATATGTACGCCTAAAAGTTTCGCCTCATTTACAATGACTAGTTCACCATTAGATATTGGTATCTTAATTTCCCCATGATTTATCTGCCCTTGTTTACGCTTAGTGCTTATCATTAAAAGTTTTGTTTTCTCCGTATTTAACACCATTTTATTATTTTGACACCAATTTTCTATCACAGACATATCGCTAGTCAGTTGGTCTGTTATCTGTGGAAGTTTTTCAAAATTACAGTTCATCGTCGTATCATCGCAGTACATATCAACATTACTAGTTATTCCCATATGAAGATCGTTTACATACATGATAAATAAGAGTGGTCCCAATACAGAACCTTGAGGTACGCCTACGGTTACCAGCAGATGTCCGGAAATTTTGTCAGAAATTGACACATATTGTTTTCTATTTTCTAAATAAGATGAAAACCATTTTAACGCAAGCTTATCAAATTGATATAGGCCTAACTTTTCTAGTAAAATATCATGATTAACTAAATCAAAAGCTTTCTTAAAATCTATCAATATAGCGCCGACATAATCACCATTATCTATCGCAAATCTCCATTTTTTGACTAGCTTAAGCAGTGCTATTTCGCTTGAATGCTTCTGACGGAAACCTGACTGAGATTCAGTCAATAAATTGTATTTAATAAAAAATTTATACAAATGATTATGTATATGTCGTTCAATAATTTTGGAAAGAACAGGTAAAATTGATATTGGTCTGTAGTTATTAACCTCTCCTTTGTTGTCTGATTTGTATAACGGTTTCACCGTAGCACATTTCCACATTGTCGGAAACACGCCTGTAGCAATACTTATATTTATAATACGTGTAATTGATGGCGCTATGACTGGTGCCGATAATTTTAAGAAATGTGCATTCAATCCGTCATGGCCCGCGGATTTATTTGTTTTTAACCGTAAGTTCCTCGTAAGTTCCTCATAAATGTTATTAACAGTTATTCTCGGTATCGTAAATTCAATTTTGCTCGGGATTTTGGTTCTAGCATGCGTTTTAATGTCGTCTGAAATTATGTGAGAT